>OY751315.1:4141785-4564285 GCA_963564615.1 Rhorus exstirpatorius
AATTCGTTTTCTATATCTATAACCAATTATATACAATTAGTATATATATCTATAACCAATTAGCCGGTTGAGTGGAGGATGAGATAAAACTCACCAAATTATGAATAATTTTTTAATATTTTGTTAATAACAAATCATTAAAAAATTGCTCTAAAAATACAAAAGTTTTAAAATAATTCTACATCATACAGTTACAATCTTTTTGTACCAAAAACGATTCTTTTCTATGAGATATGAATTTCACCATTTTCTTAGCGTAGTTCGAAGCTTTTTTCTTTTTAAATGGTTGCGAAAATTGTATGCGTTTATGTATTTTCCAGTGGATCATTGTTATTTATTTTCCAGAGTATTATTGTTCACGTGTAACACGCAACGACACGTCGCGATCTGCTTTGTTTTGAAGCATGCATCACGCGACACTTCTCTCGCCGATGCTTTTGTCTGTACGCGCACGCGCTGTGATGCGTTGCTAAGCACCGCGAGGCGGCGTCGCTTACGCTTCTCACACACACACACACACGCACACGTACAACATCCAAAGATCCGGCTCCGTATACTTAGCAGGCAAATGTATTTATTTTTATTTTTTATCAATGCAATCGTTTGGGAATCGTTTGGGAAAGTTTAGGAATAAGTTTTTATAGTTTAGGAAACAATAGTTTCTTTAATAATAATATAAGTTTATTAGGCGTATAGTTAGCAGGCACGGTGAAAATATATATTTTTTTTTACTCAATCAACTCGAAATTATTTGGGAAAAACGCCTGTAAAATTTTTAACATTGGGGAAATTTTATTTGTTTTTATAAAAATTAAATGAGTATTGAATAATTCGGAATGCGCGAAGCCGGATTCCTACTTTATCGAGTGTCCCAATGAAGTGCACGGAGCAGAGAGCTGTCAAGCAGCACCGTGAACTTGACCCCCCGATTTTGACATTGCGGGTTTTTTTTTTTTAAACGTTTGTTTGTCGTTTGCAAGTGTTTGTTAGTTTAATCAAAACGTTTGTAGGTTCACAGTTTTTTCATACAATCAAAAACAAAAAATGGCGTGAACTTGGCCGCAATTTTTTTATTTCAACCGCACTGAGGTTTTATAGGAGCCGAATCGATGCGCAATCGTTTGTAGGTTCTAAATGAACTAAATTGAACGTTTGTTTGTTCGTCGATTCTCGAAAAATGCTAAAAAACGTATTGAGTACATTTTACAAAAAACGGTCATATGACCATAGAAAGTTGACCGCACATCAATTATTTGTAAATTTTATTCGTCCAATTAGGGGCTTAATCGATTCTGAATTGTTTGCAGGTCATGAATAAGTAAATTAGAACGTTTGTTTGCGTTTGGTTTGATTGTAATGTATAAATGACCACATTCTATCTCACACGACAAGTTCCCCTCCCCAGCGACGCTCGTCGCGCACATGCACGCTACCCAAAAGTTTTTGAATATTGTAGCGATAAAAAATCGTGTATATCCTTATTTGAAACCTGAGAATAATTATTGTTTTAGTGTATTTTTCGATACTCGTAGATAGTATACTCGTTGAAAAAGTCTAGCTTAATGCTCAATCCAATTTGATGGGCAATTTCCATACACCATCATTCGTGATTCTTTGAGGTTCATAATGAATAATACTTATGTGATAATTCATGAATATTCATCGATAATCACCATATCGAATCAACAAAAAAACTATAATGCGATTTAGAAAATCGTCCCTGGATCCTTCCAAATGATCCCTGGAATTTAACATTTTCACCCTACAACGAGTCAAACAAATATTTTTATATGCATGCAACAATACAATAAAGAACCGCGGAACTTAAAATTCGTATATGATACTGTATTCTCGAAAAACACTCCCTTGCGTAAAATAATTCATAAAGTCTACATCTTTTTGAAGTGAAACTTCTTTAGGCGCGTTGAGGGTAAACTTTCAAGGGTGCGACACGAAAAACCGTCAGATTTCGTGACGCAAAAGAGACGATAGATATATACTTTGGGGGAGAGAGACTGAGAGAGCATAAGTCGTATAGCTTATACATAGCGTTCCTTTTCTTTCTTCGTCTCCTCTTTGTGCGGTTCTTCGCTTGCCCTTTAGCGCAGCGGGACCATGATATATAAGGCTATATATACATGGGTGCATGAGACACATTCATGTTTTGTATATGACTGCTCGCTAATAAAGGAGAGCTTAGACGGCTTAGACCATGCAAGAAAGAGAGAGAGCAAGAGAGACGGATATCGCCACGGATTGAGAAAGGCAGGGTTACGCGCATGCGCGTTCTCTTATTCTTCAATATAATAATAATAATAATAATAACAGTAATATATTATAAATTCATTACCTTCACGATTAATAACATGCATATGATAATCATAACAATTGTAACAACGACAATACGAATAATAAGTCTAAATAATTAACTTTAATTTATCTATCGATGTTAACCATTTGAACATCTATTAAAATGATGTCCAATTTCATAATACAATTTGCGTAGGGACAAATTATAACTCGTACGTTTTTTATTTTTTTCGACGTACAACGATCATCATTTTTTCGCTCCACTAATTTTTCGCACCACCGTGAATCTAAACATTGAGCTGATTTCTCATCAGATTTCTTCATCAATTTCTCATCAAAAGCATGGCCTGTGAACCGTGAAGTTGTTCTCATCTGTGTGACAAGTCACGTAAAACTGGTGTATATATTACCTTAATATACAGTACTGGACACTCGAAGTGGGACAAAGTTTTTTTTGGCCGATTTTGGCGAAACTTTGGTCGATTAAAAAAAAACAAAAAAAAGACATTCGAGTAAATTTAGTTACCTTTCGAATGAAACTAGTTTTATTGCGATCGGTTGAAAATTAGCCGAGTGCGAGGCGATAGCGTCGGGGCGTGGAAATCGAGATTGTGCGAGTACCCCGCGAAACGGTACTAGCCAACACTAAATCATGTGCTAACCGATGCCAATCGAAAGGGGATCTCAAAATGTGAAGAATAAAAAAAAATTGGCTTGATCCGTCAATTCCAGGAGAAAATATATATGGCCCCAGGAAGCGAAAATGGTTTTTTGACGATATGTATATCTTGAAAGCGCCTTAATTGATTCAGTTCAAATTTATCGTGGAGCCGTATTTCGTCATGTTAGAAAACCTGACGTGAGTGATATTGCCACAATTTTTCTGGTGGACGAGATCCAGGGTTAGCCTGAGTGAACGGTCTCATTTATCGATATTTTTCGCATCGAAAGAGAATCACGAGTTGGCGGATGTTGAAGCGGATATATCAACGATGAAAATGCGTGGTCATTCAATACCAGAAATGACCTGGTTCATGAGCGACAATCCGTCGAAAAATGAGTTCGAAATTGCGTAATCGTGAAATTCTGGGTTCGGAGTGGTAAGACGATGATGCTCACTTGTTTCGGCATGCGCTGACTGAATAGCTGCGATGGTATGGGCGACTCAATTAAAATTGATTCATACCTGATGGAATAATGACTTTCCATTACGAAATAGAAAGGAATAATTGTTAATTGATAATTGCTGATTATTAATTAGTACCAATAAAATGTTATTTGATTTTGTAAATTTGTTTCATAGCGGACAACTGCGAATGATTCATCGAAAAAAATCCTTATACGAATAATAATAACATAATATTAGCCCTAGATAATTAATAATTTCCTTCACAAAAATTTTGATTCATCATAACTTATCAATTGTCTATTGTAAATTTTAAATTTTGTACTTATATTTTCTTGGTGGTTTTATTACTTTTTTCATTGCTTAAAAATTGCAGGAAGGGATTAATCGTCCAGTAATTTTTCCCGCAATTTTTCAGCAATGATAAAAGTAATAAAACCACCAAGAAAATAAAAAAAGAAAATTTACAATTTACAATAGACAATTGATAAGTTATGATGAATCAATATTTGTGTGAACGAAATTCTTAATTATTTAGTGTTAATATTATGTATTGTTGATATTATTATTATTATTATTATTATTATTATTATTATTAATTTAAGTATTTTTTTTCATGAATCATTCGCAGCTATCCGCGCTATGAAATAAATTTACAAAATCAAATAAGATTTTATTGTTACTAATTAATCATCAACAATTATTGATTAACAATCATTCCTTTCTAATTCGTAATGGAAAGTCATTATTCCATCAGGTATCAGTCAATTTTAATTGAGTAGCCCATATCACCGCAGCCATTCAGTCAGTGCATGCCAAAACAATAAGTGAGCATCGGTCTTACCACTCCGAACCCAGAATTTCACGATTACGCAATTTCGAACTCATTTTTCGACGGATTGTCGCTCATGAACCAGGTCATTTCTGGTATTGAATGACCACGCATTTTCATCGTTGATACATCCGCTTCAACATCTGCCAACTTGCGATTCTTGCACGAGACTCTTTCGATGCAAAAAATATCGATAAATGAGACCGTTCACTCAGGAATACCCTGGATCTCGTCCACGAGAAAAATTGTGGCAATATCACTCACATCAGGTTTTCTAACATAACGAAATACGGCTCCATGGAGCCGTATTTTATCGTAATTTATCGTGCACGATAAATTTAAACTGAATCAATTAACTCAAAACATCAATCATTGGAGCATTTATAGAATGTAAATTTTTCCATAATTTTAATATGAAAACCAAATGTATAAACCGAAACATTAATAGTAAAAGTAAACTATGTCCATTCAAAATGGGGGTAAATATTTCGAAGTGTGGCTCCAGCTGTAAATCGCTCATGGATTTTTTATATTATCAATGAGTACGTTTACACGACGCTCTTATTCCGGTGTTACGAAAACCGGCGTAGTTAAATCAGGCGTTAAAGTGCGTGTAAGCGGGTCCTAACACCCGCTTTACGAGGTAAAGCGGGTGTTAGGTACCGTGTAAACGCCTGGTTCAACTAAACTGGTTTTCGTAACACCGGAATTGAAGTGTCGTGTAAACGTACTCATAGAGTACGTTTACACGACGCTCTTATTCCGGTGTTACGAAAACCGGCGTAGTTAAATCAGGCGTTAAAGTGCGTGTAAACGGGTCCTAACACCCGCTTTACGACGTAAAGCGGGTGTTAGGTACCGTGTAAACGCCTGGTTCAACTAAACTGGTTTTCGTAACACCGGAATTGAAGTGTCGTGTAAACGTACTCATAGAGTATACGTTCACACGACGCTCTTATTCTGGTGATACGAAAACCGGTGTAGTTAATACAGGCGTTAAAGTGCGTATAGACGGGTCTTGATACCCGCTTTACGTCGTAAAGCGGGTGTTAGGTACCGTGTAAGCGCCTGGCTTAACCACACCGGTCATAATAACTCCGGGATAAGAGCGTCGTGTAAGCGTACTCAATATATGGGAAAAAGCTGCAGCAGCGTCATTCAAGGCGGGGGAAGCCCTGTAACGGCAGAAAAAAATGCCCATATAATTTTCCATTTTTGCACTGGTGTATTGTATATACTGCTTGATTTTATACTAGTGCATTATAACGCTTGTACAAGTGTACTTACGTATGAATAATATACACCTATAGACATGATGTGATATGTAAACAAAGACATATATGATGCAATGTAAACATAGGATAAGGAAACGAAAGGTAAGAATATTCGATATGCGGTATACTTTTCGAGCAATGGTTTGCGATGGGTGTATACTTGAGAACAAAATATTTTTGTTCGTCGAAAACCACAGGCTCACCACGAAAAACGACTTTTTAACCTTTTTTTGCTTTTTTCAGTACTTTCTCAAAAATGAATTGGATCGACAATATTCCCATGAAAAAGCTGAGAATTTTTCACCAAAAAAAGTATTCTGTCAAAAAAAAATTATATCGACGTTTACATGTTGAAAAAATTCATTTATTAGTTACCGTTTGAAAAAATGCCAAATTACCAATAGGAAGACCCCTGACAGGAATGTCAATTTAAAAATCTGAAAAAATTGAGTATGCTCTGCTTGACATATTTAAACGAATATCAAAGTCACAAGACGATTGAAGACCACGAGGTCCACAAATGTGTCGGGTTTCGGAGGAATGACCGTTATACTTCTAACTTGATCAATTCTATGCCACAGAGGCTCCCAAGCCATTATCAGCGCTCACGGTAATCCGACAAAATATTAATACTGCTTCTGTTCTCGATTGTTCCAAGTCGACAACAAGAGTTACTTTTTTACTTTACTTACTTACCCACACAGCATTAGATATTCACCGTATGTACAAAATAAGTGCACAATGTGAAAAAAATATCGTGCATGTGAAAACGATATTTTATGTACATACCCGGAAGGATATTCATTTACGAGCATATCATGAATATTATATGTATATGCGTTTTTAGAACATTCCGGGATATTCGTCGTTATATATTCCCCGTATGTTTTCAAATGTTCGAATCCGTAATTGAAGATTCTGATACCCCCACAGCTCACGGACTTGCATAGAAGTGTGATTTCTGAAGCATATTCGTTCACTATAAACAGTATATATAATAATTATCGAATAACTACGTTCAATTGGGTTGGAAAAAATTATGTAGGTACATTTTTAATCAATTAATAATTTAGTTGAAAAACGAGTAAAAAAAATTGATAAAATTATTATATATATGAATAAGTACGATGAATAATATAAGATAGAAGGTATACAGAGCTATTTATCTATTTTGAGAACGTATTACAGAAAGCTTTCGCTGTTTTACGTTTCAAAATTCGCGCCAGAATATGAGTTGCGCTGCGATCGACGGCCAATCCAAGAGGATATCTGCTCACGTGACTTTTCAGCGAAGAAAGCAACCAGTGGAAGTGCAGTGCTGTTACCGTGCGAATAAAGGCTTCATTCTCACTCAATCCCGCGCACGAAAGTTTGTCGCCGCACGTGTTTTAAGAATAAACCAGGAAAATTATTTTACATATTGACGCGTGTACGTACGAGAGTATTATATTCATAATAGGAATTGTAAATATAGTTCAACTTGATATATTATTTCCACCTCTTTTAGTTTATAATTTGTGTTAGGTTATGTTAGACGAGTCCTCGCGCGTTGTTAACCTTTTATGCATCAGGTGATTCACCACGTTTATTCGTCGTATTTATTATTTCTCAATTAAGTTTTTAAACTGTATTTTATTGATTGTGTGTTCACCATGCCCAAGGCATTGAAAATAATAATAATGCTTGTACATATATTTTTCATGTTCCAGAAAAAATATTCGAATGTCCATAGAACATTCACTTTTATCTCAGGGATATGTTTTGAATGTGTAATGAACATGACAATGTCACCCCAAAATGATATCTGCAAAATGTCGATGGGATCATTTAAAGGACATGCATACTATGTACACGATATTCGTGTATATTCGTGTATATAGTATACATATCCTTTAAATGTTCCCATCGACATTTTGCAGATATCATTTTGGGGTGACATTGTCATGTTCATTACACATTCAGAACATATACCTCAGATAAAAGTGAATGTTCTATGAACATTCGAATATTTTTTCTGGAACATGCAAAATATTTACAATGAATATCTAATGCTGTGTGGGTACTTACTTACTTTTTTTAGAGAATACTTTTTTGCAACAGTGTGCGTAAAATTCGATTTTACACCTCGATATTCGGGGTGTACATTATAGTTTTATTTTTTATTTTTTAGTTGAAATGATTTTTTTTTTAATTTTATTTTATTTTCTATTTTATTATCTATTTTAAAAAATGATCCACAAGATGCACGGTCATTATTTTGAGATTGTGTGATATTTCAATGGTGGCTTGGCAACTTAACTCTTCTGAATAAATATGATTGAAAAATCTCATGTCGCTTGCGAGTTGCGAGTGCTTCGCCTTCCTGCTCTATATAGGATGGGAGAGGCGGTTCGATTCATGCTGATTCGATTAGCTGATTGTATATATTTTTAAAAGTGAGAAAATACATAAGACACTTTTTGGAGTGGATTCATCGTAAGCAGTGGTGGGAAGTTGTGACGCACTCGACTCAAAACTTTTAACGATACGATGTTTGTAACCGTTGCCATACAATTAATATGGAATTTTTCAAGACCAAAAATGTTTAGTGGTTCGAAACTAATCGTGGAAATTCCCGGATTAAAACGTCTCGTTGCCAGACGACGAATTGCTGGTTTTTATCGTTTTATGATGACCTGATGGTCTTTGAAGGCGAGTGAAAAGAATGAATAGAATAAAAGAATACAAATTATTCGAGGAGGCACCAATTCATCCATTGAAATGGATTACCGAGTGTATTAACGATGTGTATATGTGTTTGTGCATGTATGTTTTCCATTAAAATGTTTAGCGTCTCAGTCGACGCTCGAAGAGGTCAGGGAGGAGGAGAACGGACTCGGTCTTCGCGCGGAAAAACATAGGGTGGGGGTAGCACGCCATGATTTGCAACGCTGCAGGCGCAAGCTTGCGCAAGCTGACGGATCACGCACCCTCTTTCTCTCTCTCTCTCTCTCCCTCTCTCTCTCTCTTTTTTATATTTAGGAGGGGGGGTGGTTGATAGTGGAAATCTCGACTTTCGAGAAAACCCCCTGATTTCGTTCGCCGCAATCTCTACCCTACAACGACCCAGTTGAGTTAAATTATTGCCAAATTTTTAAAGCGATTATGCATCATATACTATCTTATATTTATTGTTTTTTCCTATTATTAATGAATTATACGGACTTCGGCAATGATATTAACACGAATATTTTTTATTTTTTTTTCTCATTCGATCGGTACCAAAATGAATGCTGTAGCTATTGACATATGGGAGATATCACGTTTTATTAATTTTTTTCGACGTACAACGATCATCATTTTTTCGCTCCACTAATTTTTCGCACCACCGTGAATCTAATCATTGAGCTGATTTCTCATCAGATTTCTTCATCAATTTCTCATCAAAAGCATGGCCTGTGAACCGTGAAGTTGTTCTCATCTGTGTGACAAGTCACGTAAAACTGGTGTATATATTACCTTAATATACAGTACTGGACACTCGAAGTGGGACAAAGTTTTTTTTGGCCGATTTTGGCGAAACTTTGGTCGATTAAAAAAAAAACAAAAAAAGACATTCAAGTAAATTTAGTTACCTTTCGAATAAAACTAGTTTTATTGCGATCGGTTGAAAATTGGCCAAGTGCGAGGCGATAGCGTCGGGGCGTGGAAATCGAGGTTGTGCGAGCACCCCGCGAAATGATACTAGCCAACTTCAAATCATGTGCTAACCGATACCAATCGAAAGGGCATCTCAAAATGTGAAGAATAAAAAATAATTGGCTCGATCCGTTACTTCCAGAAGAAGATATGGCCAAAGGAAGCGAAAATGGTTTTTTGACGATATCTTAAAAACGCATTAATTGATTCAGTTGAAATTTATCGTGCACGATAAATTACGATAAAATACGGCTCCATGGAGCCGTATTTCGTTATGTTAGAAAACCTGATGTGAGTGATATTGCCACAATTTTTCTCGTGGACGAGATCCAGGGTATTCCTGAGTGAACGGTCTCATTTATCGATATTTTTTGCATCGAAAGAGTCTCGTGCAAGAATCGCAAGTTGGCAGATGTTGAAGCGGATGTATCAACGATGAAAATGCGTGGTCATTCAATACCAGAAATGACCTGGTTCATGAGCGACAATCCGTCGAAAAATGAGTTCGAAATTGCGTAATCGTGAAATTCTGGGTTCGGAGTGGTAAGACCGATGCTCACTTATTGTTTTGGCATGCACTGACTGAATGGCTGCGGTGATATGGGCTACTCAATTAAAATTGACTGATACCTGATGGAATAATGACTTTCCATTACGAATTAGAAAGGAATGATTGTTAATCAATAATTGTTGATTATTAATTAGTAACAATAAAATCTTATTTGATTTTGTAAATTTATTTCATAGCGCGGATAGCTGCGAATGATTCATGAAAAAAAATACTTAAATCAATAATAATAATAATAATAATAATAATAATAATAATAATAATAATATCAACAATACATAATATTAACACTAAATAATTAAGAATTTCGTTCACACAAATATTGATTCATCATAACTTATCAATTGTCTATTGTAAATTGTAAATTTTCTTTTTTTATTTTCTTGGTGGTTTTATTACTTTTATCATTGCTGAAAAATTGCGGGAAAAATTACTGGACGATTAATCCCTTCCTGCAATTTTTAAGCAATGAAAAAAGTAATAAAACCACCAAGAAAATATAAGTACAAAATTTAAAATTTACAATAGACAATTGATAAGTTATGATGAATCAAAATTTTTGTGAAGGAAATTATTAATTATCTAGTGCTAATATTATGTTATTATTATTCGTATAAGGATTTTTTTCGATGAATCATTCGCAGTTGTCCGCTATGAAACAAATTTACAAAATCAAATAACATTTTATTGGTACTAATTAATAATCAGCAATTATCAATTAACAATTATTCCTTTCTATTTCGTAATGGAAAGTCATTATTCTATCAGGTATGAATCAATTTTAATTGAGTCGCCCATACCATCGCAGCTATTCAGTCAGCGCATGCCGAAACAAGTGAGCATCATCGTCTTACCACTCCGAACCCAGAATTTCACGATTACGCAATTTCGAACTCATTTTTCGACGGATTGTCGCTCATGAACCAGGTCATTTCTGGTATTGAATGACCACGCATTTTCATCGTTGATATATCCGCTTCAACATCCGCCAACTCGTGATTCTCTTTCGATGCGAAAAATATCGATAAATGAGACCGTTCACTCAGGCTAACCCTGGACCTCGTCCACCAGAAAAATTGTGGCAATATCACTCACGTCAGGTTTTCTAACATGACGAAATACGGCTCCACGATAAATTTGAACTGAATCAATTAAGGCGCTTTCGAGATATACATATCGTCAAAAAACCATTTTCGCTTCCTGGGGCCATATATATTTTCTCCTGGAATTGACGGATCAAGCCAATTTTTTTTTATTCTTCACATTTTGAGATCCCCTTTCGATTGGCATCGGTTAGCACATGATTTAGTGTTGGCTAGTACCGTTTCGCGGGGTACTCGCACAATCTCGATTTCCACGCCCCGACGCTATCGCCTCGCACTCGGCTAATTTTCAACCGATCGCAATAAAACTAGTTTCATTCGAAAGGTAACTAAATTTACTCGAATGTCTTTTTTTTGTTTTTTTTTAATCGACCAAAGTTTCGCCAAAATCGGCCAAAAAAAACTTTGTCCCACTTCGAGTGTCCAGTACTGTATATTAAGGTAATATATACACCAGTTTTACGTGACTTGTCACACAGATGAGAACAACTTCACGGTTCACAGGCCATGATTTTGATGAGAAATTGATGAAGAAATCTGATGAGAAATCAGCTCAATGTTTAGATTCACGGTGGTGCGAAAAATTAGTGGAGCGAAAAAATGATGATCGTTGTACGTCGAAAAAAATAAAAAACGTACGAGTTATAATTTGTCCCTACGCAAATTGTATTATGAAATTGGACATCATTTTAATAGATGTTCAAATGGTTAACATCGATAGATAAATTAAAGTTAATTACTTAGACTTATTATTCGTATTGTCGTTGTTATAATTGTTATGATTATCATATGCATGTTATTAATCGTGAAGGTAATGAATTTATAATATATTACTGTTATTATTATTATTATTATTATATTGAAGAATAAGAGAACGCGCATGCGCGTAACCCTGCCTTTCTCAATCCGTGGCGATATCCGTCTCTCTTGCTCTCTCTCTTTCTTGCATGGTCTAAGCCGTCTAAGCTCTCCTTTATTAGCGAGCAGTCATATACAAAACATGAATGTGTCTCATGCACCCATGTATATATAGCCTTATATATCATGGTCCCGCTGCGCTAAAGGGCAAGCGAAGAACCGCACAAAGAGGAGACGAAGAAAGAAAAGGAACGCTATGTATAAGCTATACGACTTATGCTCTCTCAGTCTCTCTCCCCCAAAGTATATATCTATCGTCTCTTTTGCGTCACGAAATCTGACGGTTTTTCGTGTCGCACCCTTGAAAGTTTACCCTCAACGCGCCTAAAGAAGTTTCACTTCAAAAAGATGTAGACTTTATGAATTATTTTACGCAAGGGAGTGTTTTTCGAGAATACAGTATCATATACGAATTTTAAGTTCCGCGGTTCTTTATTGTATTGTTGCATGCATATAAAAATATTTGTTTGATTCGTTGTAGGGTGAAAATGTTAAATTCCAGGGATCATTTGGAAGGATCCAGGGACGATTTTCTAAATCGCATTATAGTTTTTTTGTTGATTCGATATGGTGATTATCGATGAATATTCATGAATTATCACATAAGTATTATTCATTATGAACCTCAAAGAATCACGAATGATGGTGTATGGAAATTGCCCATCAAATTGGATTGAGCATTAAGCTAGACTTTTTCAACGAGTATACTATCTACGAGTATCGAAAAATACACTAAAACAATAATTATTCTCAGGTATCAAATAAGGATATACACGATTTTTTATCGCTACAATATTCAAAAACTTTTGGGTAGCGTGCATGTGCGCGACGAGCGTCGCTGGGGAGGGGAACTTGTCGTGTGAGATAGAATGTGGTCATTTATACATTACAATCAAACCAAACGCAAACAAACGTTCTAATTTACTTATTCATGACCTGCAAACAATTCAGAATCGATTAAGCCCCTAATTGGACGAATAAAATTTACAAATAATTGATGTGCGGTCAACTTTCTATGGTCATATGACCGTTTTTTTGTAAAATGTACTCAATACGTTTTTTAGCATTTTTCGAGAATCGACGAACAAACAAACGTTCAATTTAGTTCATTTAGAACCTACAAACGATTGCGCATCGATTCGGCTCCTATAAAACCTCAGTGCGGTTGAAATAAAAAAATTGCGTCCAAGTTCACGCCATTTTTTGTTTTTGATTGTATGAAAAAACTGTGAACCTACAAACGTTTTGATTAAACTAACAAACACTTGCAAACGACAAACAAACGTTTAAAAAAAAAAACCCGCAATGTCAAAATCGGGGGGTCAAGTTCACGGTGCTGCTTGACAGCTCTCTGCTCCGTGCACTTCATTGGGACACTCGATAAAGTAGGAATCCGGCTTCGCGCATTCCGAATTATTCAATACTCATTTAATTTTTATAAAAACAAATAAAATTTCCCCAATGTTAAAAATTTTACAGGCGTTTTTCCCAAATAATTTCGAGTTGATTGAGTAAAAAAAAAATATATTTTCACCGTGCCTGCTAACTATACGCCTAATAAACTTATATTATTATTAAAGAAACTATTGTTTCCTAAACTATAAAAACTTATTCCTAAACTTTCCCAAACGATTCCCAAACGATTGCATTGATAAAAAATAAAAATAAATACATTTGCCTGCTAAGTATACGGAGCCCAAAGATCCGTATAACGCCCGTCCTCAGGCATACGCGACTCACTCACAGCTTACGTTTACGCACACGTACGTCACTCGTAGCTTGCGTTTGTGTATGCGCACGCTCGCACATAGCGCGCGTACTGTGTAAAACTAGGTTCTGTCTCATTCGCTCGTTCTCTACACATCGCCCCGTCTCTTATTCGTGTCGCTTTTGCGCGCAGGCGCCGTACGTCGCTACCGGCACCGGCTAGGCGGCAAGTGATACAGTGGTAGTCCCTTTGTCATTCGATTGTTGATCAGTGAAGAGTGTAGTTCGCGGGCATCAAAGTTATAAAAAGTGTACATACTTTTCTTTTCTATAATATATTATATCAATATATTTTAAACTATACATATTTTTTTAAAGAAATGAAAAAAAAAAATTACAGGATCATCTTTTCTCGGTAATTACACCATATTCTGCTAATTTTTGTTTCCATTTGTCGTTCACGGTTTCCGAAATTTGTATCTACAATGTATAACTGTTTATACATTTGTACTGTCCGTGAAAAGCATTTAATTTTTTGAATACTTTTCTATAGAGACAATATCGGAATTGATTAAAATGAAAGGTTGATCGATCTAGTTGGCCAGAAAAACCTCACATATATATCCTATCCATACCTATCGGTAGATACCATTTGGTACAGATAGGATCGTATTGGTATCTATTGGTATATACCTATACCAATCGGTACCAATCAGTAAAAACTAATTGATACAGATAGGGTCCTATCGGTGCGTATTAGTATGTGCCGATTGGTACAGATCGTAAATTTTCATGATCTGTTATTTTACGACCATTTATTTTAACGGCCTTTTATAATTGCATAATTTTTTGAAATTCATTTATTTTTACGCACTTTCATTATTGGATCATTTGTGGAAATTTTCGCGGAATTAAAATTTAAGGCGATATTTGTTGTTTAAAAAAAACCTGCAGATATAGGAATTTCTCAAGAAATGTTAAAAAAAATTAAAGGCTTTTCAGAAACAGTACAAATGCATGAAAGATTACAGACGATATCGAAATGGATCAAAATGAAAGGCTGATGATCGTTTGCGTTAGCCAGAAATATCTCGCATATATTATCTATCCGTACCTATCGATAGATACCTATTGGTACAGATAGGATCCTATTCGTATCTATTGGTATCTATGTGCACCAATCGGTGTCTATCAGTAAAAACAAATTGGTACCAATAGGATCCTATCTGCATGTATTGGTATGTACCCATAGTTACAGATCATGAAATTTTACGATCTTTTATTATAAAAACCGATATTTTAACGGCCTTCATTAATGAATTATTTTTTTAATTCATTTATTTTTACCCACATCTGTTATTGGACCATTCTTTTAAATTGTGAGGAAATTGTAATTTCAGGCGATATTTTTTGTTAAAAAAATACCTGCACACGCAGCAGTTCCGCAAGAAATGTTTTAAAAAAATTGGAAGGCTTTTCAGAGACGTTATGAATGCATAAAATATTAAACATGATATCAGTATGGATCGAAATGAAAGGTTGATCGATTGAGTTGGCCCGAAATACCTTACCTCACATACATTTTATCCGTGCCTATCGGTAGATACCTATTGGTACAGATAGGATCCAATTCTTATCTGTTGGTATCTACCTATACCAATGGGTGCCTATCAGTAGAAACTAATTGGTACAGATAGGGTCCTATCGGTACGTATTGGTATGTACCGATAGGTACAGATCGTAAATTTTTACCGTCTGTTATTTTACGAACTTTTGTTTAAACGGCCTTTCATTAGTGGATAATTTTTCTAAATTCGTGTATTTTGACCTACTTTTATTATTGGATAATTTTTGCAAATTTTCGGGGAATTATAATTTAAGGCGATATTTTTTGTTTACAAAAAACCTGCAGAGATAGAAGTTTCTCGCGAAATGTTTAAAAAAAAGGCTTTTCAGAGACCGTAGGAATGCATGAATGGTTACAGACGATATCGGAACGGATCAAAATGAAAGGTTGATCGTTTGCGTTTGCCAGAAATATCTCGCATATATTATATATCCGTACCTATCGATAGATACCTATTGGTACAGATAGAATCTTATTAGTATCTTTTGGTATCTATCTGCACCATACCGTGTCTATCAGTAAAAACCAATTGGTACTGATAGAATCCTATCTGTACGTATTGGTATGTACCCATAGTTACAGATCATGAATTTGTACGATATTTTATTAAAAAAAACTTTTATTTTAACGGCCTTTATTATTTAATTATTTTTTAAATTCAATTATTTTTACCAAATTTTTTTATTGGATCATTCTCTTAAATTTTCGGGAGTTGTAATTTGAGGCTATATTTTTTGTTAAAAAAACCTGCTTAGATAGCAGTTTCTAAAGAAATGTTAAAAAAATAGAAGGCTTTTCAGAGACGGTATGAATGCATGAAAGATTACAGACGATACCGGAATAGATCAAAATGACAGGTTGATCGTTTGAGTTGGCCAGAAATACCTCACATATATTCTATCCGTACTTATCGTAGATATTATCCGTACCTATTGGTAGAGATAGGACCCTATTCGTATCTGTTGGTATCTATCAGCACCGATCGGTGTCTATCAGTAAAAACTAATTGGTACAGATAGGATCCTATCTGTACGTATTGGTATGAGTTATACCCATAGTTATACATCATGAATTTGTACGATCTTTTATTTTACAAACTTTTATTTTAACGGCTTTTATTATTGAGTTATTTTTTGAAATTCAATTATCTTTGCGCACTTTTATTATTGGATCTATTTTGGAAATTTTGCGGAATTAATTTTGGGTGATATTTTTTGTTTAAATAAAACCTGCAGAGATAAGAGATTCTCAAAAAATTTAAAACAAATGGAAGGCTTTTAGAGACAGTATGAATGCATAAAAACTTACAGGTGATATATATCATATTTTTAGAGATAGTACGAAAAATTATAGATGATATATATTATCTTTTTAGAGATAGCATGATGGTATGCATCATCTATAATTTTTTATGCATTCGTAGTCTCTCTAAAAAGCTTTCCACTTTTTAAAAAAATTTTGAAAAACTCATCTCTGCAGGTTTTTTAAACAAAAAAATATCGCTTTAAATAACAATTTCCCGCAAATTTCCAAAAATGATCCAATAATAAAAGTGCGTAAAAATGATTGAATTTCAAAAATAATCCAATAATAAAAGGCCGCTAAAATGAAAGTTTGTAAAATAACAGATCTTACAAATTTACGACCTTTACCTATAGGTACATACCAATACGTACCGATAGGATCCTAACTGTACCAATTGGTTTCTATTGATAGGCACCGATCGGTACTGATAGTAACCAATAGAAACGAATAGGATCCTGTCCGTACCAGTTGGTATCTACCGATCGGTACGAATAGAATATATATGTGAGGTATTTCTGGCTAACTCGATCGATCAATGTTTAATTCTGTCTCCTATTTTTATTATCAAATAATTTACATTATATCCAGTTCGTACTCAACTGTATGAATTTCGTAATTTTCACGTAGAATCTGCAATGTTCTGTTACGTGCGGTATTCGAGCGGTAAAGAATACGGGATCGTCGAGAGCAATCAAATACACCACTTTACCGTACCGATTAAAAGAGAGAAATTTTACAAAAATTCGTTGCGATAACGGATATCGCGACGCAGTCGTTATTTGGGTGGAAGGTACAGTAGCGTTTTTGCAATTCTTAAGATTGCCTCTGCGTCTCCTCGCTATCCGCTGAACATGGTTATTTTGATTCTTTTGTTAAACACTTTTTCTCCATGCTTTTCTTCCATTATGAAATACAAAAATATTGTTGAAAAATAAAAATAAACAGCGGAGGTAGTGAGAGGAGCGACATATGTCGATGCGCCAGCGATGATATTTCTCACTTATGGGAATTCCAGATCGTTGGCAGATAATCTCAAGCAAAAAATTAAACATATTCTTACTCCATACAATATTGCGTAGAAGGCAGAGTAGCATTAAGAAGCAAAACCAATTGTAAAAAACATTTCAAGCTATTGAAGTCAAATTTTGGTTTTGTAGTGAACATTTTTGCAAGTTTTTTGTTTATAAACAAAAAAAATTTCAAAATTTTAAAATAATTGTTGTCCACCGTATACGCAAACATTGTATGAAGTACGAATATGTTTCATGTTTTCGCTTTAAGTAATCTGTCCAGGATCTGAGACTTGCGTAAGCGAGAAATATCATCGCCAGCGCACCGACATACGTCGCTTCCGCCCTGCCCCCGCTGTCTTTTTTTTCACTTTAAAAAATATTTTTGTATTTAATGAAGACTACCAAGTGAACACACCACATTTCAGCGCTGTATGTTTTATATTTTTCTCATGGAAAATTTCGGAAACATCGACGATTTTAGGACCCAACAAGGTAGAAACCTCCTTTAATACAGCACACGATCCTCGTGGAATACCCAATATATGATTTTTTTCATTTTGCACTAAAAGAGAAGATAGAACTCATTTTTTGTCTACGATTCACCTTAAAATAAAAATTAGTCTGAAAAATTATGAATAAGTACATTTTCGAATTCTATGAAAATCCCAAATTATATAGAGATGAAGGGAATGAAAAAAAATATGGAAGAATTAAGGTATATTTGTTACTATTGCAAGCCGATTAAATGGGTTCTGACGGGAACAATTTTTGACGAACCACCCTAATGTATAAGTCAATAATTTCAGTCATTAATCGTATTTGTTCGGTAATAAAAATTTTATTTCCTATTTTTCGACCATATTTGATGGAATTTTTTTTAAATCACATTATGAATTTTCATATCTATAACTAAAATTCAGTTAACGTCTTATCTTTCTGAATGTTTCCATGCAGCCATCCATTAATGCCACCAATGTGCTCATGTATGTTGCAGAAAAAATGACGAAAGAACAAAAAAAAATGAAAGTAGTAGCAGCAGCAGCAGCAGCAGCAGCAGCAGCAGCAGCAGCAGTGGCAACGCCAGCGACAGCAGTGGCAACGCCAGCGACAGCAACAACGACGATAAAAAATGAAAAAAAAAATAAAGTAATAAAGTAAAACACGCATAGCTCTCATGTGTACATTATTGAGGTTTGAAAAGGTTGTTAATGGGTGATTCGTATTTGCCGATAAGGATCACTAAATCACCCGAAGGGTACATTTTTTGCAATACGGATAAATACCGATAGGTGCAAATGAAGAGTGATTTGCAGATGCGCATATATTCCAATAGAAAAAAGGCCCTTATTGCATTCGAGAATCCACATAGAAACCACTTGAAATTACGCTCATCCTGAAGTAGTTGCATCAGGTAAATCCAATTGAAACATGTACATTTTTCACCCGTATTTGCCGATAATAAAGCACGACCTCGCCCGAATGGTACATATTTTACAATACGGATAAATACCGATAAGTGCAAGTGAAGAGTGATTTGCAGATGCACATATATTCCAATAGAAAAAAGGCCCTCATTGCATTCGAGAATACACATAGAAACCATTTGAAATTACGATCATCCTGAAGTGGTTTTGTATCGGGTAAATCCAATTGAAACATGTAAATTTTTCACCCGTATTTGCCTACAAAATCCACTACCTCGCCCGAATGGTACATATTTTACAAAACGGATAAATACCGATAGGTGCAAATGAAGAGTGATTTGCAGATGCGCATATATTCTAATACAACAAAAGGTCCTTATTGCATTCGAGAATCCACATAGAAACCACTTGAAATTGCGCTGAGCCTGAAATGGTTGCATCGGGTAAATCCAATTGAAACATGTAAATTTTTCACCCGTATTTGCCTACAAAATCCACTACCTCGCCCGAATGGTACATATTTTACAAAACGGATAAATACCGATAGGTGCAAATGAAGAGTGATTTGCAGATGCGCATATATTCCAATACAACAAAAGGTCCTTATTGCATTCGAGAATCCACATAGAAACCACTTGAAATTGCGCTGAGCCTGAAATGGTTGCATCGGGTAAATCCAGTTGAAACATGTATATGTTTCACCCGTACTTGCCGATAAAAACCACTACGTCACCCGAATGGTACATATTTTACAAAACCTATAAATACCGATAGGAGCAAATGAAGAGTGATTTGCAGATGCGCATATATTCCAATAGAAAAAAAGGCCCCCATTGCATTCGACAATTCACAGAGAAACCACTTGAAATTACGCTCATCCTGAAGTGGTTGCATCGGGTAAATCCAATTGAAACATTTACATTTTTCAGTCGTATTTGCCTACAAAAACCACTACCTCGCCCTAATGGTACATGTGTTATTACAATACGGGTAGATACCGATAGGTGCAAATGAAGAGTGATTTGCAGATGGGCATATATTCCTATAAAACCGGAGGTCCTTATATCATTCGAAAATCCACATAGAAACCACTTGAAATTACGCTCATCTTGAAGTGGTTGCATCGGGAAAACAGAATTAACACGTATACATGTTTGATCCGTATTTGCCGATAAAAACCACTACGTCGCCCGAATGGTACATATTTTACAAAACCTGTAAATACCGATAGGAGCAAATGAAGAGTGATTTGCAGATGCGCATATATTCCAATAGAACAAAAGGTCCTTATTGCATTCGAGAATCCACATAGAAACCAATTGAAATTACGCTGAACCTGAAATGGTTGCATCGGGTAAATCCAGTTGAAACATGTACATTTTTCACCCGTACTTGCCGATAAAAACCACTACGTCACCCGAATGGTACATATTTTACAAAACCTATAAATACCGATAGGAGCAAATGAAGAGTGATTTGCAGATGCGCATATATTCCAATAGAAAAAAAGGCCCCCATTGCATTCGACAATTCACAGAGAAACCACTTGAAATTACGCTTATCCTGAAGTGGTTGCATGGGGAAAACAGAATTAAAACGTATACATGTTTGACCCGTATTTGTCGATAAAAACCACTACCTCGCCCGAACGGTACATACTTTACAATACGGATAATAACGGATAATAAGTCATCGGTGGATACAGATACATTCTCGTAAAACAAAGGTAAGTTTTTGATCTGAAAATCCATTCAGAAACCGATTGCTGGCAACTTCCAATTGGAACAGACATCATCCATTTGGATCTCTAAAAAAAAATTCTGCCGATACGTTCAAATAAAATCCTAGTTCGTAAGTGCACGTTCATTCCGATAAAAATATTAAACAAATTAAGGCTATCTGCAATTGCGGATAAAATAACACCGAAATTTAAAAGTTATCTGCAATTGCAAATTGATCCGTGCTAAGCCGTTTCAGGATTCTATACGTTTCTATGGGTGAGGTAGATACCTATAAATCCCAATAAAATCATGAGCTTTGAAAAATCATCAAGCCTATCGTAATTTAAAAGGGATTCCAAGGACAAAAACACATCAAATTACGATTGAATATATTTTTTTTTAATGGTTTCTATCGGTTTTTTGCAACAGGGATGGAGGCACAATTTTGTAAAATAATAATTGCAGATTGTGACCTACCTTGCAAAGACAGCGACCAGATTTATGAAACGTTTTTATAGCATATAAACCAATTAACGGCACGCTATATCAAAATTCAATGCATTTTTTAAACATTTGGATTCAGGACTTTTTAAAGGGAAAACGGATGGATAGGCGTTACACGACTCGGTTGTTGAAAATTCCGTTGCTTTATTTTCTCTCGTAAACGGTTTATATTTCAGAAAAGTAGTGTCTTTTTGTTTCCCTATTAATAGAGTAGAAGATAGTGCTTTTTATATTCCATTATAGAAGCCCCATATCAAGATAACAATTAGAAACCTGCTTCCGAATGTGCTAATTCGCGAGTTCGATGCACTTGCCCCAAATTTTCTACAAGTTCCAATATTTTCTACGGTATTGATGGCATCGAAGTTTTTCATCGTTTTTCACATGTCCTTAATTGTAAACATAATAAATTGAGGGATCATATTCATCGTACATCGTATATTCGCATTTGAAAAAAGTATACAGTTGAAAATACATGATTAAATCGCAAGTTGAAAATACAATATTAGTGGAATTCCGTCGCATTTTATGTTGAATAGTAGGCATGAAGTATAAAGACCTGAGCGTTGTGAAATTGACTGCCGCCTTTAAAATCAACAGTGGTCTGTCAACGCCCCAACAACTCTGATGCTTACACCGCACACCCGTGCGTTTTGGGGACCTACTTTTGATATGGAATCCGAACCACACATTCACACAACACGCTCTGTACATCCAAAGGCATAATACAAATTATGTTGAAATTAGCATCGTTGGAATGCAACGAAAAGAGGTTTTAAAAAAACAAATATTTCTTGTATTACCTCGAAGTCCGAAATCGTTAAACCTTTTTTTTTTCGCGACCTGAGGCCTAAATATGCCAGAAAAGCGTCATAAATAATGTAATTTTTCATTAAAAAAAAAACCTACTTTCTTTGCATTCCAAAAATGC
The DNA here is from genome assembly GCA_963564615.1 of Rhorus exstirpatorius. Classification (NCBI taxonomy): domain Eukaryota; kingdom Metazoa; phylum Arthropoda; class Insecta; order Hymenoptera; family Ichneumonidae; genus Rhorus; species Rhorus exstirpatorius. The sequence continues at coordinate 4,163,827 of OY751315.1, forward strand.
GAATTTCAACGTGATTACTGCCATACATCCTTCATTAATTAATTAACATCATGAGATCACAATAGATAACAAGAGATTCAAATATCTAAACGTTGAACGATACGCAAAATTTTCCTAAATGTATCGCGTACCCGTGCGTTCAAAGAACCACCTCATTTATGTGGAATCCGGACCACACATTCACACCACACACTTTGCACATTGAAACGCGGGATACGATACATCCTTAAATAATTATTCACTACCATGAGATCACAGTAAACGAGAAAGTATTTCCGGATGTACTAAAATAAAAAAAATTCTGACACACCTCGGTGCGTAAATAATAATTTTTGACAAAGAGCAAATAAGAAGCATTGATTGCACAAAAAAATCTGTACACGATAAGAACATCGGACTTCAGAGATTTGAGCCGCTCTAACACGTACAATACTCGCTAAATATACAACATGTCAGTGAAGTTATGCTCGATATTAAGGAAAAAACGTAGTTCCCCATATAGGAGAACTGTGGATTAGCCTCAGTTACCAAATATATATATATATATATGAGACATTCCACGATACTTCAGCTACTAGAGTTTTCAAATTAAACAAAAAAAATCAACAAATGAAGTAAAAAAATTACAATTATCTCACTGTAAGCAATGGGTTAGGAACTTTTAATATAAATAATGACTTCCGTGAATCTTTTGTTTTGATAAGTAATGAAAGAATTAGGATTGGTTAAAACAATCTTAACAATTTTGGGATTGTTATCATTTCCCGAATTCAAACGTAAAGGATCTTTATGCTTAGAACAATTTTTTTCATTTTTTTTTTTTTCATTTTTCAAATTCTTTTCAGACTGTTCAAAATTTAATTCCACTTTAAATTTTCTTTTTTTTTCTAAGATTATTTTTTTCCTGGAAATATATTTCCTCAGAGACATAGTAACCAGGTAACTGAGCTAGATATTAGAATTTTAATGCCGAACACATTTTAGAAACTCTTATGCTTACATCGCATACCCGTGCATTTTGGGGATCTTCTTTTACGTGGAATCCGAACCACACATTCATACACCACACTTGGCACATTGAAACGTGTTATACCCTGCTTAAAACGCCGGATAAGTCCTGATAAGACCGTATTAAAAGTTGGATAAAAGTCCGCATACGTTCCGATTTATTCCCTTTCTGCCCCTATCTGGACGTTATTTGGTTACTTGTTTCATTCTGGAATATATCTGGGCCTGCTCGGATTTCATCCGGTAATAGAAACCAGTAATAGCGGCTCTTATCCGCTTCTATTTGGATCTTATCCTGCAATGAAAAATATTATTATGTTTGTCTAAGACCGAAATAGCTTTCCTATCCGGGTCTGTGTGAGTCTCGACCGGAATCCCGAGTGTTGACAATTGAACAAGTCAGCGGATGGGATTCTATCCAGGCCCGTTCGCAACCTGTCATGTCGAGGTATACTGAAATAATTCACCTCTAAGAGCGCAACAGCTTTTCTATCCGGGTCTGCGCGGGTCTCGACCGGAATCCCGAGGGTTGACAATTGAACAAGTCAGCGGATGGGATTCTATCCGGGCTCGTTCTCAACCTGTCCGGTCGAGATATACTGAAATAATTCACGTCTAACAGTGGAACACCTTTTCTATACGGGCATGGCCGGGTCTCGACCGGAATCCCGAAGTTTCAAAATCGAACAAGTCAGCGGATGGGAATCTATCCGGGCCCGTTAGCAACCAATCCGGTCGAGGTATACTGAAACAATTCATGTCTAAGAGTGAACAGCTTTTCTATCCGGGTCTGTGGGGGCCTGGACCGGAATCCCGAGGCTTGAAAATGGAACAAGTCGGCAGACGCGATTATATCCGGGCCCATTCGCAACCTATCTAGTAGAGGTTTCTCTGGTTTCTCTATCGTGAATCTAATCCCTGGTGTCCCGACGAAAATGTTTCCTCAGTTGTTTTTTTTCAGCTAATACGTATTAATTAATAAAACTGTTTACATATAAACATTATTTTGTTTAATCGACCGAAGTTGGACCTTAATTGCTAAGCGTCCCTAAGCGAGCTCGATGAATACATTCGTTCAACTTTTCTTGCTTATATAACGTAGAGTTTGGAGTGGATACAGTCCACGGTTTCAACACTGCAGGATCGGGGTTCGAGCTCGATTTTTTTTTACTACGAAAATGTTAAAAGACTTATTTTTAATCAATAAAATCGTGTCTCCGTTCTTTTCCGAATGTATTTCAACACTCGTACGAAAAAAAATACACTGTACTGCATCGTAGAATAATCAAAAAAGTCAAAAAATAGCGGGTGCTATTTTGAAAACCCGAAACCCCCGCATGCAAGCACTCATAAATATATACTCTGTCCCACTCTAAACCATACGCCTTCAGCTCCTTGTCTCATTCGCGGCTTGCAGTCATTTCCTCTCACACTCGTACACTCATGTTGCTCATTCTTTCTAACTTTTTTCACTCGTACCGATCTTTTTCTCTCATACTCGTGCACGTCACCTTCTATTCGTCTATCCTTTTATACCCAAATTCTACATCTAGGGACCATGCACACTCGTACACTCTCACCAAAGTGAGAATGTATCGTCGTGTGCATACATATATTTTCCACCAACAAAGTGTTCGTTCTAGACTGTAGATGACTAGTATGCATATTATGGTGGTTCAGAAAAGGGCCTTTTTTTTTAGATTTCTCTCTTCTCCGAGATTTATGCAGTTTATTACTACCAAATAGCTCACGTGGAAGGGCTGGGATCAATAAAATTTTTTACTACTGCTTCAACGACGTTGAAATTTCGAAAAAGGCTATTTTCGGGAATTTCCAAATTGAGATATCCTTCAATCCTTCGATGGCTATGTTTTGTATGACGAAACAAAACGTTTTGTAAAACCGGAGATGCGTGTGATTTTTTTAGTCCCGAATAGTCTATGTTGAAATTCATAAAAACTAATTTTTTTAACTTTTAAATATTAAAATATTTTTCTGTTCTTTATTTCACATGTTGCTTTATAGTGAACAAGGGCTCACGTGAAACCAGAGGATTTTGAGCCAATATTCAATACTGCCTCATCAAAAATCCACGACAAGAGATAATTGAAACTACAAATTTTTACTAATTACTACGTATAAACTACAAAAAAAAATCTCTGGAAACATTTTCGTCGGGACAGGGATTGGATGTATGACAAAGTCTTTGTCGTTCTCGCTTTCGTTCCTTCCCTCTTTTCCAAGTTTTTCCAGGATCATGTGTGCCTACTTGAGTCCCGGTGGAGTGGGAATAGTTGGAGGTTCTCCGTCGAAGAGAACCGCAAGATCACCTTCCCCCGCAGCAGACTTCGAGGCGCGCTGTCCCTTCAAACCTCATAAAAAAGGGTCTTGCATATATACTCTGTTAGAGAGTTTACTCGAAATAATCTCCGAAGACGTTACTGAACAGTCAGACGAGTTTCGAGTTTGCTACGTGCTACGCGAGGTGCTACGTATGTGGAAAAAGTGTGCTCTGTACCTTTAAGTTTTACGTGTTACTTTATTACTACGTGTGTTTATATTGCTATATGCGACTAGATTTAATCTCCAAAGACGATACTGAACAATCATAGGAGTTGCGAATTTGCTACGTGCTACGTACTATAACTTCCTGAAAAATGAAGCGATTTGAAAAAATGAGGGGGTCAAAATTTTTGTTTTAAAATACTCTTTCGTTTAAGATTATTTTTAAAATCATTCATGTTTTAATTCAATAAGTTTTTTCAATTTTAAGCATAAAATCGCATTTTCTACATTGTTTGTATCCTTCGATTTTTTTCATTTTTTTAAATGAAAAACTGTTATTTATTTAAAGAATTTTAAGCCTAGTCTCGTAGTGGGCAATTCATTATTTCTTATTTCTATTTAAAGAAAAATATTTTGTTGTTTTTTTCCTCAAATTAAATTAAATTAAATTAAATTAGTAATTCCAAAATGTCTGTAATTCGGTGAAAAATCGAACGAAGCGTATGGATAAAAGACCAAAAATGTATCTTTTCGAATGCAATTGTTAAATCTGTAAAATTTACCTGAAAGACATTTTTTATAAAATATAAACACGGTAATTTTTTTATGCTTGACATTATATACAAGAAACAATGACTTGGCCTTAGTATTCTGGATATATGAAGGATTTGGGAAAATAATTCATTAATTTTTAGCCAAGAACCAATTTGTGGGTTCCTGGTATCGCGAATATCAGTAGCAGTCATCACATACACTCCAGTAGCCACATTTTGTGGTGTGGATCGCTAATGACACTCTTACCACGCACAATAAATTCATATTTTATGAAAAATGTCTTTCGGGAAAATTTTATAGACTAAACATTCGAAAAGATAAATTAATAATTTAAAAAAAGATAAATTAAAATAAATTAATAATTAAGATAAATTAAGATAAATTAAAAGATTAATTAAAAGATAAATTTTAGAATTAATTTAATTCAATTTAATTTAATTTGAGAAAAAAAAACAACAAAATATTTTTTTTTAAATAGAAAGAATGAATTGCCCACTACGAGACTAGGCTTAAAATTCTTTAAATAAATAGAAGTTAAAAAAAAAATGAAAAAAATCGAAAGATACAAACAATGTAGAAAATGCGATTTTATGCTTAAAATTGAAAAAACTTATTGAATTAAAACATGAATGATTTTTAAAATAATCTTAAACGAAAGAGTATTTCAAAACAAAAATTTTGACCCCCTCATTTTTTCGAATCGCTTCATTTTTCAGGAAGTTATAGATAAACGAAAAAAATAAAAAATTTTTGAAAAATTCCTACTGGGTGCAATTTTTGAGATGAAAATTTGAAAAAAATCAGGTGAGTTCTTTATCATGAACTCAAAATGAGAAAAAAAAATTAGCAAATTTAAAAATGCAAAGGTCCAGCAGTGGCTGATTTGGCGTGGAATGCCCCATATATATATACGCACACACATACATAACATTACAAGATGATATTTCAGGTCAAAATGTACTTTTATTAAAGAATATATGAGTAACAATAAAATGATAATTGTATGGATATTTAAATGCTCTATCTCAGGTTTCACATTATTTACACTATATAACTTTCATGATTGTGACACACGACGCTGAAAAAGAGCTTTTCTAGTCAAAAACTCGACTATTATACCCTTTTTTACGCACTTAGTGCTTAAGAAACTCCTAATTGATCAAGTTTTTGACGGAGGTAGCGCAGAAAGTTGTATAGGTGGCACGGGAACAAATATTCGGCTCGTGCGGCACTTTATACTCGTCAAACAGTTCGTACTTCTTGCGCCCTTGCCCCACAAAAAACCAGTGTGGGACGAATTTTTAATTAATTACATTTCAATTACAAATTATAATTATAATTTGTGATTGAAAGTCCAATCAATTACAAATTACAATGTTATTGAAATATTTTTTTCTAATCAATTACAAATTACAAAATTAATTGAAATGTTTTTTTCGAATGTTGTGGATTACATTTGTAATTGACTAGGAAAAACGTTTTAATTACATTTGGAAATTTTAATTGGTGCAAAAAAGGTATCAATTAGATGTGTAATTTGTAATTGATTCCAAGAAACTTTTTAATTACAATTGTAATTTGTAATTGATTCGAAAAAAACATTTTAATTATATTTGTAATTTGTAATTGATTGGAAAAAAAATTTTAATTACATTTGTAATTTGTAATTGATTCAAAAAAATATTTCAATTACATTTGTCATTTGTAATTGATTCAAAAAAAATATTTCAACTACATTCGTAGTTTGTAATTGATTCGAAAAAACATTTGAATTACATGTGTAATTTATAATTGATTTGACTTTCAATTACAAATTATAATTGTAATTGTAATTTGTACAACGACTACGTCCCGTATTCAACTGGATAAGAATCTGCTATAAAAGTAGGTGACGTGCATATAAAATCCCGAATAGGCCCAGATACACACCGGGCACAAAAACCATTAAAATTTTGGGCAGAACCGTATTGGTTCACAATCTGTGCGCCGATTAAATTCCGGATTCAACCGGATAAGAATGTGCTACAGAAGTATTAGATGTACACATAAGATCCCGCATAGGCCCAGATACACACCGGACACAAAAACCATTAAAATTTTGGGCAGAACCGTATTGGTTCACAATCTGTGCGCCGATTAAATTCCGGATTCAACCGGATAAGAATGTGCTACAGAAGTATTAGATGTACACATAAGATCCCGCATAGGCCCAGATACAGACTGGACACAAAAACCGCATAAAATTCCGGGCAGAACCGTATAGGCGCACAAACTGTGCACCGACTACATTCCGGATTCAACCTGATAAGAATCTGCATGAAAAGTATTGGGTGTACAGATAAGATGCCGCATAGGCCCAAATACAGACCGAACACAAAAACCGCATAAAATTCCGGGCAGAACCGTATAGGCGCACAATCTGTGCACCGACCACATTCCGGATTCAACCGGATAAGAATCTGCATATAAAAAGTATCGGGTGTACAGATAAGATCCCGCATAGGCCCAGATACAGACCGGACACAAAAACCGTATAAAATTTCGGATACAACTGTATTAAATCCCGATTTGTATCCGGAATCTATCCGGCATTTTAAGCAGGGTACAATACATTCTTAAACAATTATTGAATACCATGAGATCACAGTAAACTACAAGGGGTTCAAATCTCTAAACACCGAACTGAGCACGAAACTATTTCCAGAAGTACTAAAATAAAAAAAAATTTCACACACCTCGGTGCGTAAATAATAATTTTTGACAAAGAGCAAATAAGACGCATTGATTGCACAAAAAAATCTGTACACGATAAAAACATCGGACTTTAGAGATTTGAGCCGCTCTACACGTACAATACTCGCTTAATATACAACATGTCAGTAAAGTTATGTCGATATTAAGGAAAAAATGTAGTTCCCCATAGAAAAGAACTGTGGATTAGCCTCGGTTACCGAATATATATATATGAGACATTCCATGATACTTCAGCTACTAGAGTTTTCAAATTAAACAAAAAAAACAACAAATGAAGTAAAAAAAAAAAAAAAAAAACAATTATCTCACTGTAAGCAATAGGTTAGGAACTTTTAATATAAATAATGATTTCCGTGAATCTCTTGTTTTGATAAGTAATGAAACAATTAGGATTGGTCAAAACAATCTTAACAATTTTGAGATTCTTATTATGTCCCGAATTCAAACGTAAAGGATTGTTTAGGCTTAGAACGATTTTTTTTTAATTCAATTTAAAATTTTTTTTTTTAAATCCGGATATATATATCTTCGGAGACACAGTAACCAGGTAACTCAGCTGAATATTAAAATTTTGATATCCAACACAATTTATAAAATGTTACATTATGACAGCTGATTTTGCAAAAAGAAAGACAAAGTGAAAATGGCAGATGTATTAGCACTTCCGTACACAAGTCTCCCGAAAACAACTTTACCAGAAAACAATGCTCCGGGATTAAGCCCCCCGAAAAAAAAGCCTACCGCGTAACAAATCTACCAGGACCGCGGACGGTGAATATCCCTACGAGATATTCGCCGTCTCTTGTTTCTGGCAGACTTCTTATGTAGTAGGCTTGTTTTTCGGTAGGCTTGTTCCCGAAGACTTGTTTTCTGGTACAATTGTTTTCTGGAGACTGTTGTCCAGTAGAGTCGTGCATGTGCTTGTGAAAATCTATCTATTGGGGAACTACATTTTTTTCGGTACTTGCGTTCAGGGCGTGGAGGGCAATACTTCGTTCGAAGCGTCTGAGTCGAAGAGCGATGAACCACTCCTTTTGCGATGGCGATTACGGCTTCGCTCGCGGTGACGCTGATCGTTTCGCTCGCGATGTCGCTGATCGCTTCGCTCGCGATGTCGCTGATCGCTTCGCTCGCGGTGACGCTGATCGTTTTGCTCGCGATTTCGCTGATCGCTTCGCTCACGATGACGCTCGACAGTACCGGATGATTCCGTATTCATTTCGTTTTCCTGGTGACTTCGATTCGGTGATGAAACCCTCACGTGCTGATTGCGATTGAGAGGATTTGCCGTGGCCATGCGATGGCGCTGTTGGGTGCTCCTGAGCGCTTGGCCCATTGCATCAGAAAAGTCTGTCCAGTCTGGTCTTGGAAAATTGCGGTTCTTCGAGGCAGATGCTGTTTGCAATAAAAACAAGTTTTATGAATGGACAAACAAATATTTATCGTGAGCTTTCTGAATTCACATAACCTGACTTTAACGTACCATATATTGCTTTTGCTAATTTAGTTTTGCCCAGGGCCATTTTGCCATTTTTTCCATGCCACGTTACAGCTTCTGATACGGAATCCTCCATCGCATTTTTTAAAGCCTCGCCAACCGTGTCTCGAAGCGTGTGGCCACCAAGCGCACCCAAGTATCTTACCTGGAACATCGAAAAGTAATATTAGAAGTGCTAGGAAAGAAATGTTGAATAATGGTTTTATTTTAATAATTATTGTGCATAATTACGATATGTTTATATTCTTCCGCCTGGATTTGCTCAAAATCGATTAATTCCTGGCGAGTTGATATCGGCAACGAATCGGGTTTCACGGGGAATTCCGTCGAAAGTTCTCGCTCGAGAAACTTCCTCAGTTGACTGCACGGTTCATATTTGGACAATGAAAATAAATTATGTTCTATATTTAGCATTTTTCAGTGGTGTACTGAAGAATAAAAAATGAAATGATTGGGCAAAGTAATTAGCTAATAACTTTGCTCCATTACTAAAGACTTTACGATTTTTTTTTTGCATTTTCGAAAACAAACAATTATTTTTTCACTTCACATGAAGAAGTCTAACAAAAAAAGTCTAACAAGTCTAACAAAAAAAGAAATTCCAAAAATTATAACAAAAAATCCTCAAGGGGGTTCCACCGAAATTGTTACCTACCGATGATAACATTACAGAGGGTTACCGAAGTTTATTTGGAAATAATATTGTAACGCAAATGAAATGCTACATAGGTCTACACAAAAAAATAAGGGGATACTGAATTTTGGTTGCCTACCGAAATTGAGGATGTCAAAAATTTACCACGATACATTTTTGTGAGTAAGTAAACTGAGTAAGCGTTACACATTTAAAAAAAAATATCGAAAATCATTATTGTATCTCTACTGTTGATTATGGGTCGTTGAACCCCACCCCTCGAATGATTATTTTTTAATAAAACTCCGTAAAAAGAGGTGGGCATTGCAAATGGACTCTAAACGGTTTCGTACATTATGTACCAATGTCAATGAGGCATCATTAAGGTTTTTATTCGAGAGCACGTTATAGAAGTGTAATTGGCAGCCACAGCCTGAATTTTATAGTGGAAAGAAAAAGAAAAATTTGTACACTCCTGTCTTACTCAATTATTTTTTTACGCACCGTATTTCTTGTTTCAGCGAGTTGTAGTTGGACCTAAATGACATACAAACATGAAAAAGAGTTACTATAGTGTGTTCGTAACATAAAAGTCCATTTGATAGCTGTTTCTGCAGATGCAATCTTACGTCATTTCGTTCCTCAAGAGATTAACCGATTCATCTGACGCGTATTTGAATACCGATTGAGGCTGCCACAACTGCGGCGGATTTTGAAATTGCCGTTGTTCACGAGTTTCGAAGTGTCGAGGTGTCCGGTGGGGCGATTGGGTATACGTAGGTGGTGTTTCACAATGTGGGATTATTGGATCGTGTCCGTCATAGCGAATGAAGGGATTAGTTTGCGTCGTGGTAGTCGAGTTCGGTTGCGTCGTAGGAGTCGGGTTCACTTGCGTCATGGTAGCTACGTTCCGTTGCGTAGTAGTTGTATCGTTCGACTGCGTTGTGCGAGTTATCGGAGTGGTGTTTCGTTGTGTTATGGCAATAGTGTTTTGTTGTGTTATCGGAGTGGTGTTTGGTTGTGTTGTGGTAGTGGTGTTCGGTTGAATTGAGGTACTGCTGTTCAGTTGCGTTGTGTCAGCGGTGTTGAGTTGCGATGATGGTGTCGCGTTCAGTTGTGATAGTGATGTTTGTTGTTGGAGAGTTGAGTGGTTTTGTGATGTTGATTGGATAAGTTGGAGTTCCAAGTATTGCCTCCTTGAATCCTGCAAGGAACGGAAAATAGTATTTGTTTCCATATAAATCAACTTGCACGAATTATCGGTCATTAGACGGTTTTGAAACACGAACATGGTCCTCCGGATCTTGATTTTCGTTCATCATGTTACGAAATGCGTTCAAGCCCTGTTGAAAACCAGAATCTCCATTGACTTGTCGCGAAGTCGTTCTTACATCGACATTGAATTCTTCAGAAGACGTAGTCTCCACATAGGGAACGTAGTCGTTGAGATATTCCGGTGCTCGAGTGTTTCTTATTTGTCGGCGTTGATTATCCATTCTGTATATTTCGAAAAAAAAATGCGAAAAAATCTACTTATGGAAAGAAAGGCGTTTCATACTGGTCAGAAACAGGGGATATGAGGTATAGGTGTAAAGCCGTCGGATTGGAACCACATCCAACCTCGGGATTCTAACTTCTAGTCAAGGGTCAACTCCCATAAATTCATAGCAAAAAGTTACATTCCATTCTGATCGAATTGAAAGTTTCAAAAAATATATTTCTCAAGTTTAGAAAAATTGAAATGAGACATTTCTGTTCGAAAAATTGAACGTGTTCGGAAAAATTAACCAATTTATTTTATATGGTGAACCAAAATATGAACAGAAATCGTTGAGCATTTTCAACTTTTTTTACTAACTGTTAGGCCCTATTGCTTGAAATAAATATTGAATACACTATTAATATAGCTGTGCCGTGTTAAAAGCGAGCAGTGGCCCAGTTGGTCCGACTCTGGACTGCCACGCAGGCGGCCAGGGTTCGATCCCGCGGCCAGCACCAATGGATTTTTCCAGATGCTTTTTCTGCGAGCTCGGTGGTTCGAAACCCACCTAAAATTGTAGGTTCTCCCAAATAAACTGGGCCGGTATCGAAGAGGTTGCGAAATCAACAGAAACTAATAGTTCCGTAAACGAACAGAAAAACTATGTGCCCAGTGTATAAAGGGAGCCTTAAGCCCGATAGGGCAAGGCAGGTGCCCCCACCAGTACCAGTATAGCTGTGCCGAAAAGATATTTATAATTTGTTCCATAAATAATATCTAACAAATCAACAAGTAGGTGATTTTTCTGTGTACAGATCGTTTTAAAAAATTCCCCTTCAAAATTTATTTTTATCTACGAAAAATTGATTAATTAGTAACTGTTTTGGGTGAGTTTTCGTAGATAGGTACTATATTATAGTAAAAAAGAATTCGGGTCCGCAAATCGTTGCGCTGTACAGGCGTATGTTAAATTAGAATTTTAGAATATTCATTTTTTAAGAACGGTGTAGATGAAGATTCTGAAATAATTCAGGCCGTTCCGTGTGCAGGCGCGAAATTTAAAATGAAAATTTAAGGATGCTCTGCACTTTCTGCGCATTAAAATGCAAAAAATCAACTGAGTTATAAAACTTAAGTTGTTTTGGAGTTGGATATCTATTTTTATTCTAAACTTGCTTCTGTTATCTATTGAAACGTTTCGCGTTTTCGTCAGATCGATAATTGATTGAATTTATGCAAATATCGATCTATGACGCGAAATTATGTGTCATGATTATATTTTATTTATTTTATCTGTCGTCCCGTCCTTTTCTGCAGGCGAACAGAAGGTTCGAGACAGGCCCGAGGTTATTGACTTTGTCGAGTAGGAAAATAGACTTGCCGTATTTAATTTTTAATAGATAATATATTGTGGTTTTTCGAGGGTGCCTCAGATCACTTTATAGAGTTCTTTCCCAGTGGTTATGGAGGACCTGGGGATAACGTGACCCTTCATCATCGGCGTTTGAGAAAATGGGCCACTTTAAGGGGAGGATAACCTTGTGAAGCAAGGTCTCCTTAATGGAAAGCAAAATTTTAACCCGCGGCAACTGGGCACAATAGGAAGCGATAGGCTGCGGTGGCAGGTACGATTAGACGGGAACAACTGTAGGGACGAAAGACTCTAGTATGTTAAGGATTTCGCCTGTTCGTATGTGTGATTCTAATTCTCTTAACTGTCGCTCGTCCGTCCGTCCGACTGTGTCTTTGTTATTATTTCGCCTAGTTGTGTGTGTGTGTGTGTGTGCGCGTGTGCGTGTGTGTGTGTGTGTGTGTGTGTTTCTCAATTTTTAAGATACTCTCAATAGAGAGGCCATTGGGAGAACGATTTCGTTCGCGAGGTAATACGTGAACGATTAAATAATTTTCGGCTTACCGAAGTTGAGATGTTTTCTCTTTAATTAATAGCTCATTAACAGTTTTGTGAATCATGATGAAACTTAGCGACATCTATTTTGTACATTTAAACTACATATCTGAAATTTCTTGAAATGTTGGTAGTATTTTTTAACATTTTTGAACTAACTATATTCCGAGGATACAGTGTGCCCATAAGAAGCCGGATATGAACTGTTGATTTTGAAATTGCAAAAATCTTAAAGGTTTTAGTGAATTGATCTGAAACTTTTTCCGTAATTTCTTGATATCTTTAACTATCTGTAGAAGTTTATTCACATTTTTTTCTCTACTTGACGGTAAACCTCCTCAAATTCCAATTCGCTACTGAGAAAGTGGGTTCGTACTTCACTAATTAGTGACACAGTGCATGGCAGCTATGATAAAAATACCATCAGAAGTGATCTCCCTGTTATTTTCGTCCAAGCGACGTGGTGCCCATAGGGGCATAGCATAGCACTTGGCAAAAACGTCCGTAGACCTTACTAAAGAGGTCTCATGGTGAAGCTCTTTGCACTTAAAAAACCCAACAACAGATGATGGAATACCCACATTGAAGAAAGGTTCCATGAAATTGTATTTTTTGACAACCAAGTAATTAGTGTTTTGATAATCAATAATGTTCTCAATAACGCAGATTGTGAAATCTTTGAGCAGGCAGCAACGATTGCGATTTTTAGTATTCAAAACAAATTTTTTCATTCCAAGCGACGATATTGAACAACTTCATCAGCGCCAATACCAATTGGTAGTGGTCCAGCTACATGTCGGCTGACAGCTATGGGAGCTTCGCCACAGTCCACTCGCTGACGGCAACCAATTATGCTAACACGCTCTGCTCTTCTGTTTGCAATTTGCTGTAGTGACAGATGTGGCTTTCTAACACACTTCCGAAAACTTATCATAGCGTTCTCGTATGGAAAGGCAGAATACTCATCAGCCGGTCCAAGATATTCAACGTCGCCAACAAGATGCAACAATCCATGAACGTTGTAACTGATGAAACTGTAACCATACAGACCTCTACTTTGCTCAACGAAAAGTCTCAATGCCATTCTTGCGTAGAATAACTTTCGAGGAGAAGGATCAGTCGAAACCAAGACACGCATTGCACTACTGAGAAGAAGAAAATGTTCATATAGCTCATCATCCAAAATTCCGTAGAGAACAACGGGACCTGTATACAACAGAAATTGGCGAAACTCCGTGGCCTTGTATTTCGTATACTGAGCAAGTGAACGAGGCGGACGCGCGAACTCTCTAGGGTACCAATCTTTCAAATGCTTTAGCCTTTCGGATATGAGATCGATATCTTGCGCACACAACTTACTTTTATTGAAAAACTTCCCGTCGACCCACGCACTGATCATTCGCTTGACCACACCGAGATATACCAAATGCATAGGCTCAAACGGAACTTGAGATACCAGACCTATCGGCAGAAGTGAAAGGGGGCTTTCCCCGGGACGCTGGTGATCTTCGTCGACTTTGTTTATATACTCTGCGTCGGTTCGCGGGGTATGGTTTATTGCTGGATAAGACATTCGCCTGTCTACAGTCTCACCGGAAACATTGCACTTGGAACAAGGATTAATCGAATTGTGGCTCATATGATTTAATATAAAAGCTCGCGCAGGTGCGTCGGCAATAAAGGCTCGAAGAAGAAGGGAATACGTTGACCCCCGATGCGTCACACCACCTTCTTTTATGATTTGATTAACTTCATCAACAAAGAGTCTGAAGAACTCCATTGCACTCGCAGGTTTTTTCTCCCCTCTGTATATACCAACAACTTCCAATGGACTGTTCGCAATGTTCGCTATTCTACACTGGATAGGCCAGATTTGATTGTTGCCCGAATTATCGAGACTGGCTCCGTCGGTGTTAAAATCCATTTCCAGAGAACAAGGAACTCTATTTAGCGGGATTGAATCAAGAATATTCATGATCGCAAGCTTAACGCCCAAATGAAGATATTTTCCCGGGTATACATCCAACAACTCGACTGGTTTGCGCGGAGTGCACAAAAGTGTTTTCATAGACTTCGGAAGGGAAGAGAAACATTCATGTCTTTTGAGTATTTTAAGAAGGTCATCCCCTGCTCGGTGATTAATGCCGTTTATGACACCCCATGAAGCAAGCTCATCACGAAAGCAGCACCCTGGGACAGTTTCGCATGCGTCTGAGATTTCAGATTCTTCGCTAGACTCTGTTTCGGGACATGATGACACTTCAAAACTATCTCTGGACTGGGTTCTGTAATCGTGAAGAGTGAAATTCGTAATGGCTTCGGAAACGACGGTATTCGAAGACCCAGTTGGTGGAAAAGAAGGCTCCACGTCTACAACTGAAGGATCAGCTGCTGCAAGATGGTGAAGTGTCACCTCGGAAACAGTCGGATTTATTTCCTGACTAATTTGTGGTAAAGGAGGTTCGCCCAATCGAATACCCAGTTTTCGCAACCTATTGTTCCTAATCTCTCTTTTAATTGCCCGTCGTTGCCGAGATGATAAATTTTTTAGTGGCTTTCGGCCCCATGATTTTTTTATGACCAGTGGCATATTACCTAACTCCTACAAGATACTTGGAACGCGAATATTTAATACCATACAAGAAGTGAGACGGTACTCCCTTTAGTTTGGTGAAGATCGCAGGCAATCTGAGCCACTTCAATCTAGACTCGGCTCCGCCTAGATTCGTACAGCAACGGATGCGAAATCCTGAAAAAAATGGATTGCTCAAATTTGCACCAGTTGATCGCGCACGTCCTTCGATAACGTGAAATCACATTTAATATTTTTTTTAATTCGCCGGTCAAGATCGGAATGAGTGAGGGCAAATGAGGGGAGTGAGTGTGGGAGGCAGAAAAGAAGATGCAAACAGCCAGCACTTTTGGTTCTCAATTTTATTTATTGGCGTCGTCGTGGATCACACGAGAGACGCGGCCGCGGATAACGCGGAACGAAAAGGTTGAAATGAAAAAATAAACGTATTTTTAAAAACACGCGAAAAGACGGAAGGCTTGCGAATAGTGATGCCGAACGATAATCGACACGAGCTTTTCCGAGTGGCTAGTCAATCATAACTGATTATTCTCTACGAGAGTTTAGCATTGTACGAAGGCCCTCGACGAGAGGGGACAGCCGGGGTAGTCCGTGAGCCGCGTTTGTGTGTCTTTGTGTGAATAATGTCAATCTGAGTATAAGAGAATGTTGTTTACAATTTGATATCACGACCGAACGTTGAGAAATTATGCCTTCTAAAATTTTTCATTTCTTAGGCCTTATTACGCGACATGTACATCAAATATCGAAAATTCCGAACATACCGCCCGCCTCGTTCCGAACGGGACGAAAGGTTGAATTTAAAAACGGTGGCAATGAATGTCTCCCGTGTGATCGATCATGAAGTACAATTTGGCCCGACAGCAAAATCGAGAGTTTATTAACTAGTGTTACAAAGGAAACCCGACGATAATTCGAGAACTTAACAACTAAGAACAATGATTAATTTTACGTAGCCCTTGGCGACGAGTTGCACAGAAGGGGGCAGACTTTCGTAATCGGACGCTTTAAAATTGTTTTCGCGGTCCGCACGGTCACGACGCGCACGAGGCCATCGGGGCCTGGATGAGTCTGTATCACTCGCACTAGGTCTCAACGCGTGGGCGGTAGTAATTCGTTTTTAAGCAGTACCAAGTCTCCGATCTTTGGCGCGCCCGAAGAGTTGTGCCATTTTGCCCGTTGTTGCAGGGTATGCAGATAATCTCGCGTCCGAGCTTTCCAGACGTGCTCGCGCATTGCTTGGATACGTTGCCAGCGTGACAAGTGATTCTCGTTTACGTCCAGCTGCGAGGGCTCGGGGACGCTCACAAGAGGGCGACCAATTAAAAAATGCTCGGGGTGAGTGCGTCGAAGCTCTCCGGATCGTCACGGAGAGGGGAAAGTGGGCGTGAATTTGAACACGCTTCCATTTGACACAACAAAGTTGCCAACTCTAGTTGAGATAACGTGTGTGTGCCGACCACTCGCTTCAAGTGATGCTTGAAGCTTTTAATTCCCGCTTCCCAGAGTCCACCGAAACGAGGTGCGGAAGCAGGAATGAAGTGCCACAGATTCCATTGTTCGTGAATTTTTCGCGTAATTCGCGTTTTTTCAACGTAGCGATGAACGCGCGACTTAGTTCGTTGTCGCGCCTTGAAAATTCGTGATGTTGTCGTTGTAAACGTTGGTTGGTGTGCCACGTCTACTGACGATTCGGTGAAAGGCTGCTAGAAAGCCGGAAGTCGCGTAATCGTTGACGTATTCTAGATGAATGGCTCTGGTCGCGAGGCAGACGAACAGAGCAACGTAATACTTGCGTGATTTTTGACCTCGTCCTATGTACGGAGTTACTTCAAATGGACCAGCGTAGTCCACGCCACAATGTGAGAACGGAGGTGACGGATTGACTTGAGGAGACGGCAGATCTCCCATGAGCTGACTGGCCGTGAGAGCGCGTTCGCGGACGCATTTCAGACACCGATTTATTCTCGATTTGACAATGGATCTCGCTCCGACAATCCAATAATTTTGACAGAGACGGAGCGTGAGCTGTATTCCTCCGTGCAGTGACCGCGAATGCGTTTAATCCAGTATCAGCTCACTGAGGTGATGACGCGGCAAAATTACCGGAAAGCGTTCGTCGTAAGAGAGGAATGAGTGTCGTAACCACCCGCCAAGACGAAGCTGAGCTTTCCCGTCGAGGAATGGATTGAGCGGCTTGAGCGGGCTGGAACGTGGAATAGGCGCGTTGGACTGCAGCGCGTTGATTTCCGCTTTGAAGCGAATGGATTGAATAAGTCGGATCCAAAACTCGCGAGCTTCTTGGAGGTGTTCAACGGACTGAGCGTTGGAAGTGATGATTTTCTCATCCTGACTTTAGCGCAGTTTGCGTAGCCAGTGGAAGAGGATTGCAGTGACTCGTAGGAGTCGGCCCCAACTGGAGAAACGGAAGGGAAAGTCGCACTCGGCAGTTTCTTGGACGACATGTATAGTCGCCGTCGAGCGTTGCTCGTTAAAAATGATTTGTGGATCGATGTAGCCGTCCTTGGAAGTGCAAGGGCGCACATTAGGCCAGAGGAGGCACGGACCACCAGAGTGGATGGTCGAGAAGTTTCTTGACCGAAATTCCCCGTGACGCACAATCCGCGGGATTATCGCGAGTAGGAACGTGACGCCATTTTATTTCATGCATTTTCGTTTGTATCTCGGAGACGCGATTTGCAACATAAGGCTTCCAGCGCGACGGGTTTTGGGTGATCCAGGCGAGGGCGACGGTGGAGTCAGTCCAACCGTGCACGGGAATCGACTCGTATCGCAAGGCTTGTTTGACGTACTCGAGGAGACGAACGAGCAATACGACGCCATTTAATTCGAGTCGCGGAATCGCGGTTGTTTGAAGCGAAGCCACTTTAGACTTCGCCGCTAATAACGATACAGTGATATCGGTAGGCGAATTTAAGACTCGTAGGTAGACGACGGCGGAGAACGCACGTTGTGAAGCGTCCGCCAAGCCGTGAAGCTCCATGGCCCGTTGTAACTGCGTAAGACCCATCCAGCGAGGAATGCGTAGAGCGGACAACTGTGGGAGTTCGTGACAATAATTTTCACATTTTTTGATGATAGACTGGGGAACTACGTCATCCCAGTCAACTTTGGAGAGCCACAAATCTTGCATGAGCAATTTCGCCGTGATAATAAAGGGTGCAGCCCAGTCGAGTGGGTCCAATAATCGCGCGATACGTGACAAGATTGTACGCTTCGAGTTGCGGGTATTTCCCCGATTTGAAAACTAAATGCGTCCTCCTTGGCAAGTCACGTGATCCCGAGTACCTTCAACATGGCTGAGTCGTCGGCTGCGAGGTCGATGGCGAGGTCATGACCACCCTTAGGGATGTCGGAGAGTGTTCCGGTCGAAACACTATTCGTTGGTAATCGGTGTCCTCGCGATGCACTTGGATTTGCCTGACCATTTTTTTCTATATCCGCGATATAAACGAAACGATACCGACGCCAGCTCGATAGCACGCTGGATAAAGCGTGCTATCGTTCCTGTTCCGATTTTATAAATCTTTTATTCATTTGATTTTCTGGGAGTAAAAAAGGGCTGAACCCTCATGAAGGTACGAGCCCAAATGCTGCGTACAACAATCGGTCACAATCTGCAACGCGACATTCGGTGACATCAAACAATCCGGCGACTGTTGGAAAACGATTGTCATAAATGATAAAAAGTATTCTATACGCACTGTCGAAAGTGACGGAAGCTGAAGAATATTTCTCAGAAATCTTCGTGAAGAAGTTGAAGAGAAGTCTCGAACGACGAGGACTTACACGGCAAGAGCTGTACAAGGGTTTGCTTCAATTAGCTACGACACCCCGGGTATTGGTCGCCAGATGGCGAATACGCGATTACTGCCACCAACAAATATAGGTGTCGCTATTGCTTAGCAAAGTCCGCGTTTATTATTGGTACAGTGTAAAGAAGCAGTAAGAAGAAAGCCGATTGTTGGAAGGAGAATTGGTAAAATATCGAAAACTCAGTTGAAAAAAAAAAAAAAAAAAAAAAAAGGCCGTCTGTATCGGCATGGGTTTTCCGCAGTTTCCCCATGTCCACGGCGAATGCGATACAGTGTAGCTAAAAATTAGCTGCGGATGCTACGGAAGTTAGGTTAGCTTAGCGAAGTGCGGGCAGGGAGTGATAGATGGGATAAAATGGGAAGGGTTGATACGTAAAAACCCGCAAGGGTATACGTTGAAACACGCAAAAAAAAAAATAATGACACGTTACTCGGAAAACATCAAGGAGCGACAAGAATCTACAAACGAATGAAGAAGCAATCTAACTGGCCACAAATGAAAGATAAAAGAGAAGAATATAAAGCAAAATTTCGGAAGAACAAGTTCACCAACTGGAAAAGAGCACCCATGGAAATCACGGATACACCAAAAACGAGCGCTTGACAAAATATGCCGTCGATATCGTCGGGCCATTGCCAAAGACAAATAAGGACCTCAAACATATTCCGGTATTCCAAGATACGCTTACGAAATTCAGGGAAGCTCTTCCGCTTATCACCGAAGTGGACGGGGCCATAGATAACAAAAAGCAAGGATACGGAAGTCAAGTGTACTATCGGCCGCGGACGCAAACGAAACGGTGTGCGCATATATCGCGCCAATGTGTGGGGAAAAAAAACATTCTCGAAAAATGGCCAACGTAAATGTTGTTTATTCTTTTGTCCGGTCTTATTTGAAATTTTCTGTCATCGATTCTACCTGTTCTGAAGTCAATGAGAGCGAGAACCCCTTGGCATGTAATTTTACCTTGAAATAATAACGGAATTAAATTATTTAGAAAAATCGTATTCCGTGTGATCAATCCTATCGAATAATTATTATGTAGGACATGCCCACATTTTTTCTATAGGATCGACCGTCTCGGTTAATTTCTGTAGGACTAAACCTCATATGCTATGGTAGGACTGAATCGCATATGCTATGTCGCTGTTTATGTCACGTTGTCACTAATTAAGCTTTTATCTCGAGACAGATTTTTACGAAAAACGAACACGTAATAAATAAAAATATTTCGAATTTTCTCAATCGAGTTCCATAACCATTTACTCATACGTTTCAGCAATATTAAGAAGGAACATCGGGTTTGCCGGGCGCGGCAAGAGGAAAAAAAGGCGAGACGCAGGTGACGTGTGGGGCATGTTGCGTTTGGCATTTGTTTCGCCGTGCCGCCATTTTGAATTGCACGCGGGTTATGTGGTCAGCTGATATAACCCGTGTTTTCGGGCAGAATTTATGTTCATTACAGAAAAATGCCAGAATGAAAACACCTCTAACGTTGCATACAGACTCTTCAGTATTCGAGCTGTTGAGCAGTAGTTTTTTTTCGTACCTATCACCATTTCTTTTCCTCTAAATATGCAAAGATGTGGCTAACGAGTTATTCTCCGTAGAGAATAGTAGAAACTTCGTAGTTATTCTCCGTAGTTATTCTCCGTAGAGAATAGAGAAACTTCGAATGTGTTACACATACTCGTAAGTATGTGTAACACATTCGAAGTTTGCAAATTATTCATTAAAAAATGTCTGAATGAAACAGTTTAAAAATTTGAGAGGCCATAAAATATATATTGGAAAATATATTCTGAAAGTTTCATTCCATTATCACCATTCTTATCAAGCTGTTGTTCCTCCTCAATGTTCAAAGTTCAAAATTCATTATTGTAAGCGGTCTGACTCTCTCTTGTTTCATGCGTGCCCGCTTACCACGCTTCGCCTTGCCTACGTTTTCGCTTATTCCCCGCGGACGGTCGCGGAGGTACTACCTTAAGCCATATTTGGAGCATTACAGAAAATAAATATATAAACATACGGGGAAAAAAATGTTTGACACAAGTACTAGGGAAAAATATATACAGAAGAATTAATTAAGGACTGAGACGGAAAATAAAGGAATTGAAATTTTTGACAAGGGGTTTTCGAAATTCGAAAAGGTAATAAAATAAAAAATAATACAAAGAAAATTGACGACAGAATTTTAAAGGAAAAAAAAATCATGATTTTTTGTTAACGGAATGAAGGAAAGAAAAAGGGTGATTCAATATATGCCAACTAGAGCGACGAACGGGGCTGTTACGGATTGTTATTAGCTGTCACGAGTGGAAGCTGTAGTTGGTCACAGACAGTCAGTTGTTAAGGACAATTTTATAAATTTAGCTCGATAACACAAAGAAAAACGAGTCCACGAACTATTATTTGTTTGTCGTTATCCATTCGTCCCGTCGAACAGTCAGTTCGAGTCTGATCCGAGGTCAGTGACGTTATTCAGTAAGGAGAGATAGGATTGCCATGCTTATTTGGTTGTAACAATATTATGTAGTTTTTCGAGGGTGCCTCAGATATAGTGTAGTTATTTTCCATCGATTATGGAGGACCTGGGAATTACGTGGTCCGTCATCACTGGCTGTTGAAAATGTGGGCCACTTAGAGGGAAGAGGACCTTGAGACGCAAGGTCCTCTTGATGGGAACAAAAACTCTAATCCACCGGCAACTTGGTAAAGTGGGATACGAAAGGCTAAGTTGAAGGCTTGTTAGATAGGAGCAACTGTAGGGTATAAAGATTCGATGGTGTTACGGGATCGTATACTGTTGTTCGTGTGACTCTACTCGCGTAAAAGTCGCTCGTTTGTCCGTCCCTTTTCGTAGACTATACAATGAAAGTTAAAAGAGGTGCGACCGTCATAAATGCTTCGTTAATCGCTGAGCCAAATGCTCGAGTTGAGAGTCGAAGGTCTTAAAAGTTGCGCCCAGCATTATTTTTGTCCTCTTCCCGATGTCTCTCTATTCCCCAAATATAGTTCATCTTCTCGGTAAAGGACGACTTTTCGATATTTCGCGTCTAAATTGTTTCAAGTTGTCATTTCAAATTAAAAAAAAAAAATTCCCCTTGGCCAAGTACCTCATCTAATCGTTCTACAATTTCACATTTTCTGGATCTATATAGTTTTACGTCTTTAGTTTATAAAAAAAAAAAAAATCTCTTTTTTCAAGTACCTCATCTAATCGTTCCACAATTTCTCATTTTCTTGATATGATTAGTTTCACGGCCTTATTTTAGAGGGAAAAAAAAAAAAAAAAAAAAAAAACATGTGCAAATCCCTGAAGATAGCTTTACCGACGATCCGAAGACATCGGCAAAAAGGGAGGGGGGTAATGAGACCGAAATTATATCTCGTTACGAGCAGCAATATTATTCACAATTTAAAAAAAAATGTAAATTATAGGCAAAGTGAATCGAATCGTTATTCTTAAGAATTAAAGAAGTAAATATTCTCGTCGTACTTGCGATGAATTCGTCGATCGGAGACACGAGAGACTCGATCTTTCGAGCACTCTGTAGTCACTTCCTGGCCGAGAGTCACTTGATATTTCGAAAAATGTCGATACAATGTTTTTGCGTTGGAATATTATTCGCGTGTTAAAATCAACCGGTCGACGGGCTTGACAGTCACACGGCGAATGGCGCTCGACACAAAGCCGCTCGTCCGCATCGTCGCGCGAAACGTACGAATCTCAAACGAAGGAGAGGGGATAAAGAGTTTTTCGCGCCTTTACCAAATAAATGTAACTTTTTTTTTTTTTTTTCTCCAAATCGTTTTCCCAAAAGCCCCAATCATCTTTACAGTCGACAAGAAGTTGCTATTTTTTTTTCGTTTTAGATGGTTTTGCAATTATCGTAGAAAACAATATTTAATACATCTATTCCCCAAATATAGTTTATCTTCTCGTTAAAGGACGACTTTTCGATATTTCGCGTCTAAATTGTTTCAAGTTGTCATTTCAAATTTAAAAAAAAAAAAATTCCTTTGGCCAAGTACCTCATCTAATCGATCTACAATTTCACATTTTTCTGGATCTATATAGTTTTACGTCTTTATTTTATGAAAAAAAAGAAAAAAAATATCTCTTTTTCCAAGTACCTCATCTAATCGTTCCACAATTTCTCATTTTCTTGATATGATTAGTTTCACGTCCTTATTTTAGGGAAAAAAAAACATGTGCAAATCCCTGGAGATAGCTTTACCGACGATCCGAAGACAATGGCAAAAAGGGAGGGGGGTAATGAGACCGAAATTATATCTCGTTACGAGCGGCAATATTATTCACAATTTAAAAAAAAATGTAAATTATAGACAAAGTGAATCGAATCGTTATTTTTAAGAATTACTGAAGTAAATATTCTCGTCGTACTTGCGATGAATTCGTCGATCGGAGACACGAGAGACTCGATCTTGCGAGCACTCTGTAGTCACTTCCTGGCCGAGTCGCTTTCGATATTTCGAAAAATCTTGATAGTATATGTTTATTCGTAGGAATATTATTCGCGTCTTAAAATCAACCGTTCCACGGGCTTGACATTGACACGGCGAATTGCGCTCGAACCAAAGTCATTCGTCCGACTAGTCACGGCGAAACGTACCAAGCTCCAACAAAGGGGGAGAGGGTGGGAAGTTTTCGGACCGTTCGGCGTGGATGTACATTTTTTTTTTACCTTTCGTTTCGTTCGCCCGAAAGATGATCTCAGTCGACACAAAATTGCTGTTTTTTCGTCATAAATGGTTTTTGCAATTATCGTAGAAAACAATATTTAATACATCTATTCCCCAGATATAGTTTATCTTCTCGGTAAAGGACTACTTTTCGATATTTCGCGGCTAAATTGTTTCAAGTTGTCATTTCAAATTAAAAAAAAAAAATTCCCCTTGGCCAAGTACCTCATCTGATCGTTCTACAAGTTCACATTTTCTGGATCTATATAGTTTTACGTCTTTAGTTTATGAAAAAAAAAAAAAAAAAAAATCTCTTTTTCCAAGTACCTCAACCAATCGTTCCACAATTTCTCATTTTCTCGATATGATTAGTTTCACGTCCTTATTTTAGGGGAAAAAAAAAAAAAACATGTGCAAATCCCTGGAGATAGCTTTACCGACGATCCGAAGACAATGGCAAAAAGGGAGGGGGGTAATGAGACCGAAATTATATCTCGTTACGAGCGGCAATATTATTCACAATTAAAAAAAAAAATGTAAATTATAGACAAAGTGAATCGAATCGTTATTTTTAAGAATTAATGAAGTAAATATTCTCGTCGTACTTGCGATGAATTCGTCGATCGGAGACACGAGAGACTCGATCTTTCGAGCACTCTGTAGTCACTTCCTGGCCGAGAGTCACTCGATATTTCGAAAAATGTCGATACAATGTTTTTGCGTTGGAATATTATTCGCGTGTTAAAATCAACCGGTCGACGGGCTTGACAGTCACACGGCAAATGGCGCTCGACACAAAGCCGCTCGTCCGCATCGTCGCGCGAAACGTACGAATCTCAAACGAAGGAGAGGGGATAAAGAGTTTTTCGCGCCTTCACCAAATAAATGCAACTTTTTTTTTTTTCTTTTTTTCTCCAAATCGTTTTCCCAATAGCCCTAATCATCTTTACAGTCGACAAGAAGTTGCTATTTTTTTCGTTTTACAAGGGGAGGCCACGACGTTGACATCACGGATTTTCTCCAAACTTTGTACACTTTTAGTATTCCATTAGGACATCATAATGTGCAAATAGTAAGGCGTACTACTCAAGCTTTTTTGAGAAAATCGCAAAAGAATTTTTACGCGTCGTATATAAGCCAGCGCGTTGTATCCATGGTCACGAGGCGGCGGTGGCCGAATGGTTAGCGTTCAAGTTTCGCAACTGTTGGATCGCGGGATCGAGTCTCGCTCGTAGTTCCTTTTTTTTTTTTTTTATCATATTCTTTCATATATATATTACAATTCAAAGGTAACATAATGAGAAAAATACGTGTGTTTCCATGAGTTTTATTGAATTTCTAATTTTATTTGGCTGTTCCCAATTTTTATTATTATAACCATTATTATATTTATAATAACCCCAAGTCAAAGATCGATAAATAAAGGTGTAAATAACTTTATTCAATCATACAATGAGTAATATAAGAGTACTGTACAATTAATCGTCGGATGTGCTTTCGGCATTACAAGTTGAAGGATGATATTTGTCATACAGACACGAAAAACATAAATTGAAACGGCATCTACTACATCGAATGAATGCGATTTCCCCGCACGCACAAGAAATCTTCAGAGTTTCCATGGAAAAACAAACGTCGTTGACATTTTGAAAAATTTCTCTTTCCTTCGACAATTTGAATGCAAACCATGCGTAACGTAACATTTTCGTAAATATCGGTGCTGATAATTGGTGATGGACGATATAATGTATTTTAATAGCATCTTCACGAGAAGAAACTTTTTCTTCGTATAATAATGGTTATAATAATAAAAAAATTGGGAACAGCCAAATAAAATTAAAAATTCAATAAAACTCATGTAAGCACACGTATTTTTCTCATTATGTTACCTTTGAATTGTAATAATATGAACGAATGATCAGTGTTGGAAAAATAAAAAATAAAAAAAAAAAAGGAATTACGAGCGAGACTCGATCCCGCGCGATCCAACAGTTGCGAAACTTGAACGCTAACCATTCGGCCACCACCACCTCGTGCCCGTGAATACAACGCACTGGCTTATATACGACGCATAAAACTTCTTATGCGATTTTCTCAAAAAAGCTTGAGTAGTACGCCTTACTACTTGCACATTATGATGTCCTAATGGACTACTAAAAGTGTACAAAGTTTGGAAAAAATCCGTGATGTCAACGTCGTGGCCTCCCCTTGTTAGATGGTTTTGCAATTATCGTAGAATACAATATTTAATACATCTATTCCCCAGATATAGTTTATCTTCTCGGTAAAGGACTACTTTTCGATATTTCGCGGCTAAATTGTTTCAAGTTGTCATTTCAAATTAAAAAAAAAAAATTCCCCTTGGCCAAGTACCTCATCTGATCGTTCTACAAGTTCACATTTTCTGGATCTATATAGTTTTACGTCTTTAGTTTATGAAAAAAAAAAAAAAAATCTCTTTTTCCAAGTACCTCAACCAATCGTTCCACAATTTCTCATTTTCTCGTTATGATTAGTTTCACGTCCTTATTTTAGGGGAAAAAAAAAACATGTGCAAATCCCTGGAGATAGCTTTACCGACGATCCGAAGACAATGGCAAAAAGGGAGGGGGGTAATGAGACCGAAATTATATCTCGTTACGAGCGGCAATATTATTCACAATTTAAAAAAAAAATTTTAATTATAGACAAAGTGAATCCAATTGTTATTTTTGAGAGTTAATAAAGTAAACGTACTCAATGAGTACGTTTACACGACGCTCTAAATCCGGTGTTACGAAAACCGGTTTAGTTAAACCAGGCGTTTACACGGTACCTAACACCCACTTTACCTCGCAAAGCGGGTGTTAGTACCCGTTTACACGCACTTTAACGCCTTATGTAACTACGCCGGGTTTCGTAACACCGGAATAAGAGCGCCGTGTAACGTTAACGCGTGCTGTATTTTTGCCATCAACCCGGCGTTGCTTTATACCTCGATGTTGCCCCCACCGAAACGTCTGAGCATGTCGTCTTTTTGCCACTAATCTGACGGTGCTGCAGAGCTTGACGTTGCCCTCAGTGTAGCGTCAGAGCATGCCGTATATCTGCTTTTAACCTGACGTTTCTTTATGCCTTGATGTTGCCAGCACTGTAGCGTCAGAGTATGCCGTCTTTCTGCCATTAATCTGACGTTGGCCCAGAGTTTCACGTTGCCCACACTGTAGCGTCAGAGCATGTCGTATTTCTGCTAGTAATATGACGGTGCTTCATGTCTCGATGTTGCCCCCACTAATACGGCTGAGCGTGCCGTCTTTCTGCCATCAATCTGACGTTTCGGCCTTATGCAGTTGTAGCGCAAAAATGTCTCGCGTGTGGTTAGTTTGCAGCTTAATACGGAAGCAGGTTACTGCACAGTGTCGACACGATGTGCAGTCTTTTGTCGTCTAAATGCCGCTATTGTGCTGCCATCCATATTTTCACAGCACGATTGTCTATCTGGGATGTTAAATGCCTAACATTGAGCTCATATATCTCAGCATTCACATATGGGAAAAATTTTGTCAAAAAATATTAAAAAATGTTATGCATCAAAAGATATACGAAAATACTTTCACTAGGAATTATAACGCATGTTGCACTTTATTATTGTCGCGTGAGAAATAATTTCACGGTGCGACCAAACCTAACCTAGCAAAAGTATAAACATGCATTGGAAATCGACGTATGACAGGGAATCGCACTATTCACGCAATTCGTTGATTATCTAAATCCAATAATCTAAATTATGAAATATTTAGAAATCTATGTGTGTACTTTACGATTTTGACCAAGATAATCACGGCACCACACAATATGCACGCACGTCACTTAGAACTCGTACACTAATGGTCTTTAAATACAAGAAAATCATAAGGAATCAATAGCGTAGTGGTAGCGTGTCAGTCGTTAGATAGGTCGTTAGGTAGGTCTCAGGTAAAATCTCAGGTAGGTACAAAATTAATTTCGACGGAAAAACGTCTGGTCTACGAATCCGAAAACACTCATAAAAATAAATAATCTTTTAAGCGTTAATTTTTTTTAAAAATAATTATTTGAGGATCGAAAGTTCTGAATTCGCCGATTCGAAGATAGCGGGTTCGAATCCCGGTGAATGACTTTTTTTTTTTTTGCAAAATTTACAGTATTTTTTAAAATAATGGTACAGCAGTTTTAAATTCGTCCATCGATTATTCCTAATTGCTAATAAAGTATCGATAATAAAGAATATTATGTCAAATAACTATGAAGCCCTGATTAGGGTTCTCTTACGGCTAGCCTGTTCAGGGCATCATAGTTAAGCTTACTATTGGCCTGATCAGGCTGCCTGATCAGGGCATTATATGCCGGAGTCGTTACATTTCGCATCAGGGCGTGATTCGATCGCCTTATTAGCGCCTGAATAAGGCAGTCAGGCAACCGCAATATCGCCCTGAAAAGGCCCGTATTATAATTTCTACCCGGGTTACCATTGAATGCATATATTTTATCCAACAGATTGAACTGTTATTTCACTATACATATGGTACGTCGACAAAATGACGTACGACTTATTTCTAGAATTATTCTAAGCCATTCTTAGGTCCGTGTTCCCTAAATCGTAATAAGTATGTAATATTATTATATTCATTTTATGTTAACCCATTAGCGCCCAAACGGACACTTTTTTTATCCATTTTTCAGCGGCTGTTCCTCCTATGAAACCTATTCTGAAAAAAATCGGGAATAACCACATCCGACGCGAAATTTTATCAGCTTTCAGAATCCGTGATTAAAATTTGCAAAAAATGCCACCCAAGTTATGATTGTTTATTTAAAAAAAAACGCGTTTTTTCGCTGCAATATTTTTTTCAATCCACATTTTCGTATCGAAATTCGATGAGCACCCCTCCGGGAGGTCAAGAAATCGCGTCCATGGACCCTAATCTATAAAATCCATCAGTAAAAAAAATTTAATTCAAGATGGCGGAGTCCAATATGGCGGTTCGAAGCCGAAAATTTGTATGTGCTTTTCTCTCACCCTGACAAAACTATCTTTCTCAATGGGATTTGCATGTCCAGCGGTATACAAGGGTTTTTGAGGTCGCTGATTACGAATCCGTTATCAGATTTGCCAAATTCAAAATGGCGGATCCAATATGGCGGACACAAAATTGCGAATTCCGTATTTTTTCGTGAAAATTTGTAGGTGGGGGTTTTCGAGAGCCCTGATTACGAATCCGTTATCAGATTTGCCAAATTCAAAATGGCGGATCCAATATGGCGGACACAAAATTGCGAATTCCGTATTTTTTCGTGAAAATTTGTAGGTGGGGGTTTTCGAGAGCCCTGATTACGAATCCGTTATCAGATTTGCCAAATTCAAAATGGCGGATCCAATATGGCGGACACAAAATTGCGAATTCCGTATTTTTTCGTGAAAATTTGTAGGTGGGGGTTTTCGAGAGCCCTGATTACGAATCCGTTATCAAATTTGCCAAATTCAAGAAAAAAAGTGGAAAATTGTCAGGACAATTTGTATGAAGATTTTTTTTTTTTTTAGTTTTCAGGTTTAGAACGAGATGACGAAAAACACTATGCGTTCCTCAGCCGTCAAAGTACTTTGCCGTTGCCCGGCTCTCACCACGAGGAGGTGAACGCAAAATCGAGAGCCTTTTTTTACTTTTTTTTTGGTTTTTTTTCTGTTTTATAATTTTTTTGTTTTTTTTTTAATTTTATAATTTTTTTGTTTTTTTTTTATTTTATAATTTTTTTGTTTCTTTTTATTTTATAATTTTTTTGTTCTTCATTTTTGTTTTTATAATTTTTTTGTTTTTATTTTATTTTATAATTTTTTTTGTTGCTTTTTGCAATTTTTCTTTTTTTTCGTTTTTTTTTCTATCCCATTCCTCTATTCCCCTGCCAATGAACCAAAGACTATTTTTTATTGGTATGGACGAGCGTAAAGCAGGTGGAACATAGATAAACGTTGCAGCTCATACACATTTTCTGCGTTCTTGTGCCACATCTGTGATAAATAAAAAATAAAAAGAAACAAAAAAATTATAAAATAAAAAAAAACAAAAAAATTATAAAATTAAAAAAAAAAACAAAAAAATTATAAAACAGAAAAAAAACCAAAAAAAAAGTAAAAAAAGGCTCTCGATTTTGCGTTCACCTCCTCGTGGTGAGAGCCGGGCAACGGCAAAGTACTTTGACGGCTGAGGAACGCATAGTGTTTTTCGTCATCTCGTTCTAAACCTGAAAACTAAAAAAAAAAAAAATCTTCATACAAATTGTCCTGACAATTTTCCACTTTTTTTTCTTGAATTTGGCAAATTTGATAACGGATTCGTAATCAGGGCTCTCGAAAACCCCCACCTACAAATTTTCACGAAAAAATACGGAATTCGTAATTTTGTGTCCGCCATATTGGATCCGCCATTTTGAATTTGGCAAATCTGATAACGGATTCGTAATCAGGGCTCTCGAAAACCCCCACCTACAAATTTTCACGAAAAAATACGGAATTCGCAATTTTGTGTCCGCCATATTGGATCCGCCATTTTGAATTTGGCAAATCTGATAACGGATTCGTAATCAGGGCTCTCGAAAACCCCCACCTACAAATTTTCACGAAAAAATACGGAATTCGCAATTTTGTGTCCGCCATATTGGATCCGCCATTTTGAATTTGGCAAATCTGATAACGGATTCATAATCAGGGCTCTCGAAAACCCCCACCTACAAATTTTCACGAAAAAATACGGAATTCGCAATTTTGTGTCCGCCATATTGGATCCGCCATTTTGAATTTGGCAAATCTGATAACGGATTCGTAATCAGCGACCTCAAAAACCCTTGTATACCGCTGGACATGCAAATCCCATTGAGAAAGATAGTTTTGTCAGGGTGAGAGAAAAGCACATACAAATTTTCGGCTTCGAACCGCCATATTGGACTCCGCCATCTTGAATTAAATTTTTTTCACTGATGGATTTTATAGATTAGGGTCCATGGACGCGATTTCTTGACCTCCCGGAGGGGTGCTCATCGAATTTCGATACGAAAATGTGGATTGAAAAAAATATTGCAGCGAAAAAACGCGTTTTTTTTTAAATAAACAATCATAACTCTGTTGGGTGGCATTTTTTGCAAATTTTAATCACGGATTCTGAAAGCTGATAAAATTTCGCGTCGGATGTGGTTATTCCCGATTTTTTTCAGAATAGGTTTCATAGGAGGAACAGCCGCTGAAAAATGGATAAAAAAAGTGTCCGTTTGGGCGCTAATGGGAAGAATTGCGAAGAAAAAGAAAAACGTTCTTTTTGACAAGATGAGACTACCCATAAGAGGATTTTTGGTAACTCGTAGTCGCTTTCGAGATGTTTTTTTTATTTCGCTATTATTATGTGGGTTTTCCAATTAGAGCACAGAGCGACACTGTGTCGCTCTGTGCTCTAATTGGCTACAATATCTGTCGACTATACCCACACAGCATTAGATATTCATTGTATATATTTTGCATGTTCCAGAAAAAATATTCGAATGTTCATAGAACGTTCATTCACTTTTATCTCAGGGATATGTTTTGAATGTGTAATGAACATGAAAATGTCACCCCAAAATAATATCTGCAAAATGTCGATGGGAACATTTAAAGGATATGTATATCATGTACACGAATATACGCGAATATCGTGTACATAATATGCATGTCCTTTCAATGATCCCATAGACATTTTGCAGACATTATTTTGGGGTGACATTTTCATTACACATTCAAAACATATCCCTGAGATAAAAGTGAATGTTCTATGGACATTCGAATATTTTTTCTGGAACATGAAAAATATATGTACAATGAATATCTATAATGCTGTGTTGGGTATATATTATAGGTGGTATCTTTTCGGAAAAGTACTACTCGTATTGTCGTATTGTACATTTCAACAAATCTAACGTACAAAAAGTACGTTTCCAGACATTTATCATTTTATCGCTTAATCATATACCCTTTTTATAATATTTAAATCACATTTTATTTGTTGTTATCAGCATACAAGCATTTTAATTCGAGGCGTTCACATCAATATATAAAATAATATTGCGAATAAGCAATCGTTACATTGTGAGCATGAAACAAGTTTGCCCATTCAGATAACTAACGTTTCGCTCAAATTGAAGCATATACATCACATATATAAGTTCGTAAGTCCATATAGTTAAATATTATAATTAAAAGTGTGTAATACTTGCACGTCTACGTTCCCGTATGATACTTATGCACTTACATTTGGGCATATATCTTATCTCGCCTGATATAATTTATTATCAGATCACATAATGGCACTGGAATTTGATTTTATAATCTAAATGATGAAACAAATACTAAAACGTAAAAAACCGTGACCTCGCTTAAGAGCTCTAACTAAAAATTGGAAAACTCACAATATCTGTTGATACATGTACACTAGGACCTCGATTTAATAGACAGTCCCCACCATGTCGCATTTACCGATCGGTTTTTCGCGTGGTGGGAGATGGTGGGGGACGCTTAAAGTCTCCCCGATCAGGCCCGTAGCACGGAGTGTCGATGCGCAGATACAGCATGGGCGGGCATACTCTACCTCGATTTAACAAGGTGCGATGCGGAGCCGGTCCCGCCACCGGCCGTTAAATCGAGGTCCCAGCGTATCATGAAAATCTGAAACATTAAAAAACAGATAAAAATAAAATGCTCATTATTATTTTCTAAGCATTATTATTATTTTCAATGCCTTGGGCATGGTGAACACACAATCAATAAAATACAGTTTAAAAACTTAATTGAGAAATAATAAATACGACGAATAAACGTGGTGAATCACCTGATGCATAAAAGGTTAACAACGCGCGAGGACTCGTCTAACATAACCTAACATAAATTATAAACTAGAAGAGGTGGAAATAATATATCAAGTCGAACTATAATTACAATTCCTATTATGAATATAATACTCTGGTATTACACATATTACGATATATATTAAGTGTAGATATTGACGTACACGCGTCAATATGTAAAATAATTTTCCTGGTTTATTCTTAAAACACGTGCGGCGACAAACTTTCGTGCGCGGGATTGAGTGAGAATGAAGCCTTTATTCGCACGGTAACAGCACTGCACTTCCACTGGTTGCTTTCTTCGCTGAAAAGTCACGTGAGCAGATATCCTCTTGGATTGGCCGTCGATCGCAGCGCAACTCATATTCTGGCGCGAATTTTGAAACGTAAAATAGCGAAAGCTTTCTGTAATACGTTCTCAAAATAGAGAAATAGCTCTGTATACCTTCTATCTTATATTATTCATCGTAATTATTCATATATATAATAATTTTATCAATTTTTTTTACTCGTTTTTCAACTAAATTATTAATTGATTAAAAATGTACCTACATAATTTTTTCCAACCCAATTGAACGTAGTTATTCGATAATTATTATATATACTGTTTATAGTGAACGAATATGCTTCAGAAATCACACTTCTATGCAAGTCCGTGAGCTGTGGGGGTATCCAGAATCTTCAATTACGGATTCGAACATTTGAAAACATACGGGGAATATATAACGACGAATATCCCGGAATGTTCTAAAAACGCATATGCATATAATATTCATGATATGCTCGTATATGAATATCCTTCCGGGTATGTACATAAAATATCGTTTTCACATGCACGATATTTTTTTTTACATTGTGCACTTATTATGTACATACGGTGAATATCTAATGCTGTGTGGGTATGTTCTTATTTCATCTATAAATAGAAGTTATCGCTCGTTCCGTTTTGTTCGAATCTTCGCTGGCCCACAAGCCGCTCTCACACTATGTATTTGCTATATCTAATCTACGCACACGCACACACACACTTCCATATATCGATCGGTTCGGCGACTTGTGGATTTGATAGAGCTGCCAAAGTTTTCTGTTTTCTCGAGCTCTCATCGGCTTGAAAAAGAGTGCGGAAAGGTCCAGGTCCGCGAGGCGGTGCGCGGATTGCCGGGCGGGCAGCGTGCGAAAGAGAGATCCCATAGATTTATTATACAGCGCGGGCACACTAGTTGTTATGCCTAAATATTATGCAGTAAAACTTGTTCTTGTGGATCACGTAATAATCTTAAATATGCACTGAATCCAGTAGATATTTTTTCATTGACTTCGTGCATCTCTATCTGACATAAACAATCGAAAACTATCGGTTCTAAAAGCTGATCTTGCTATATATACATAAGAGCCTGTTTTTAAAAGCTTATCTATGCCTAATTTTTTTCTCAAAAACCGTGGTAGTAGTTAAAAATCCTGAAAATACTTGATGTGGCACATTGATAGGGACAAAAAAAATTAGAAAAATTTCAAAGTAATAATAGTATGAATTCAACGAGGGGGTTTTTTTTTAAATAAGAATCCTAGCTGAATGGATCCTGGTTACGTGGAATTTCATACGACGTGGTCGGGTCCAATTTCATTCCTGAAAAAAAAAACCATTGTGTTTAAGAAAACACAAAACTAGGTTTTTTTTTAACACAATATAGAATGAGGTTCCGCGTGGCCGGGATT
The DNA here is from genome assembly GCA_963564615.1 of Rhorus exstirpatorius. Taxonomy (NCBI): domain Eukaryota; kingdom Metazoa; phylum Arthropoda; class Insecta; order Hymenoptera; family Ichneumonidae; genus Rhorus; species Rhorus exstirpatorius. The sequence goes on from OY751315.1 coordinate 4,197,903, forward strand.
CTTCCAAAATAAAAATCTTTATTGTGTTTAAGAAAACGCAAAACAAAGTTTTGATCAACCCAAAAAACTTTGTCGTTAATCCAACCCCTGTCCCGATGAAAATGTTTCCTAAATTGATTTTTTTTTCCTGCTTATACATATTAAGTAATTAGTAAAAATGTGTAAATTGGAACATTTTTTCCCTGAAAAAATGGGCATAGATACGCTTCGAAGCTAGGCGTAAATATAATTCCTTCTTGAATTATAGCTATGTTGTATCATAATTTTATGTAATTATTGAAGATCTCATTTTTTTATATCAACTATTTTTTGACTATTTGATTTTTAACCAACTAAAATGTATACATGTAAAAAGCAAAACGTCTCGCCCTATTAAAGCTAAGCCCCCGGGCACAAATGCGTCACAAAACGATGAAAATTTTCTATAAATCTTTTTTAAATACGGCATTGGAACGGCGGACAGGGATTGAAGCTGGATAGGGACTGAGGGAGCAGGTGCCGAGGTTTGACTGTAGTTAAAAAGTTAACGGTTACAATGTTTACTTTGTAATATAGGCCAGTCAAATGGAAACTAAACTAGGCCTGATATTCCACTCATTAATAACCAAGAGAAAAAATATTGACATTGTTTTACATAAAAACATACAACACACTTCCCTGCTTACACAGAACGTTATAAAAACGTTGTTAAGACGTTTACAAAAACACGCAAAAACGTCTCTTATGAATGGTCGAAAAAACGTTTCGAAAACGTATTTTAAACGTTATTTTGTCCGCAATTTTTTCCCCAAAAAAATTTACAGAAGCTGACAGAAATGTGTTAAACGCGCTGTAAACTTTTTGGGGAAAAAAAATTGCGGCCATAATGACGTTTAAAAGACGTTTTGAAGACGTTTTCAAGACGTTTGCGGCAAAATAACGTTTAAAAGACGTTTATCAAGACGTTTTTTCGACCATTCAAAAGAGACGTTTTTCCGTGTTTTTGTAAACGTCTTAACAACGTTTTTATAACGTGTTGTGTTAGCAGGGTTATCAGCATTTGTTTTCGGCATGATTGAACAATAATTTTACAATATTTAAGTGCAAGAAAAATGTAACTCCGACGCACCGACGTAGTAAACGTAGATATATACATACAGCATAGCACCCCCGCGGTCGCTAGGACGCCTTTGTCCAACGCTTCGTTACACACGACACACACACACACACGCGCGCGCGCGCGCGCGCGCATACATCTATACATAAGTACAAACGCACCTATAGTCAGTTACGTTTGGACCCAAGCAAGTGTTATATACACTGGAAATCGTATAATTACATCATTGGTTTCAACTCTCAGTCTCTCCCCTACTGCAACCGCAGAATCGTGGTAGCGAGCGCGTGGTCTCATAAATATAAGGTGTTCGTGGCGCAACCACGTTCAGTCTTAGATGTGGTCTTAGACAGGGTGAGCGTCTGAATTCACACACTTGACACTTTTTTATATCGGGCTTTACAAATTGGGTAGAGTCCTACCTTTTTTTTTGTGCTGCAAATTCTGATGAAACACGTGTATCACGAGTACTGATTAATTTAAGGTAAGTGATATATCCTTCATTAAGGCCTTATATACGCGATTTTGTCGATTTTCGGAGGTACGTTTACAGAAAAGGTGAAAAAAAGTGACGCATATGTTGAAAAAATTTATTTTTGGGGATCATTTATTCATTTGGTCGACTATATAACAAAAAAAAGATATTATGGAAATATTATAAAATTGCGGTGTTATTAGGCGGTAAATAAATGGTTTTTATTGACACACGCGTTGATGGTGAGAATTTTCGGCATTGATTTGAGTGTCTCAAAAACGGACATATTTTTAATTGCATACTAGACGTATCTTCGGTGTGAACCAATAATAATACTTAAAAAAAATCGAGGATTCAAATTTTTTGACTCAATTCTTACCTGTACTTTTTTTTGTTTTTTATCGTGTGATTAAATATTTTTCCGAGAATATGCTGTAAAATTTTTAAAGCGATCAAAGCTTCCGTTCATGAGCTTGAGCATTCGCAAACTAAAAAAAAAAGCGAATCGTGCATGGGAAAACGGCTTTAAAGTTAGCGGTAGGAATCGCCGCGCGGTATCATTTGGACGCTACAAATGCTGTAACTTCAACATTTTTTTAAAATCTTCAGTTCTGAAAAGCTTGAAATATCCTGAAAGCTTGAAATATCCAGCTGACGAATATCCTATGTGATTCGAGCTGAACGACAGAAAACAGTTCGCGACTCTCAAGAGTCGACCGAACGGTCGCAGTTTCGCATCTCTTTACCGAGGTGATTCGAGCTGAACGACAGAGATGGGAAATACGTCAATTAGCCTCCCCGTGGCATTTCCTGGAAATACTCGTCTTCGGATAAGTAGCTAATAATTGACATTATCGCCATTACTTTGACAATCAACAGGATTGGGCCCGCAATCCTGTTTTCTGTAGTAACGTGCTTATAGGAAGAGAGACAAGAATCAAACTACAGATAAATTATTATTATTCTTATTTTGTTATTATTATTATTATTAAATATTTTAATGTCTGGTCACGAATAAATATTTGATTGTTATAACGAAATGTTACATGAAAAAACTAAAATCTGTTCCTATCAAATAATATTTAAACATACCAATTCATATTTAGTTGTACACCAATCAAATATTCTATCGCGATCAGACATTAAGACATTTTATTGGGTCAATTGTATTTTTTTCTAAGTGTATATATTATTACTATTAATATCATTTGTAGGTCGTGAAAAAATAAAACTACTGGTTCTCGTATTCGATTTGTGCCAATTGCAGCGTTCAAGAGCGGCATCCTACGATTTACAATATACATTCCAACGTTTATTACATAAACGTCGAATGGATCAGCCACCTTTATAATATTAATCGGACTTCGAATTATGTTGTAAAAATAGTTGTAGTGTGAATTATATGTCAACTTAACCAGGCTCTGACCCTCGCTTCCTTCGATCAGTTTCATAACTGTTGTTTCAATTAAATTGATCCCAAAAGTATATTGTAACGTCCTGGGTCGAAAAAACACAAATAAATTTTAAAAATTTTCATTTCATATACCATTTATCAAACATAAAACCGGATCCGTATGATCCGCAGTAGAAATATTTAATCTCTCATTTATTCACGGGAAAAACACGAATGACCAGGGGTGACCCTCATTGCCGGAGTTCTCCCGCCAAGCACGAAGTATGCCTGCGAGCATGCAACCCGCTACGCGTGAGGCATGCCTGCAGGCACGCAACCCGCCAAGCGCGAAGTATGCCTACGAGCATGCAACACACCTAACACACGAAATTTCAGCCTTTAACGAACGAAGCTCGTCGCGGGGAGAAGGCGCGTGAGTGACGAACCGGCGCATGTCGCGCGTTATCACCAAGCTCCCACAGATGTTGGAAGCCGGTGAGAATCAGCGTCTCGCCGGCTTGCACAAAATGGCCGCGCTTATCGCCTAGGGACGAGCCTCAACATAAACAAAAGTTGCGCGTCGAGAGTATCGATGTCCCGGCGCTGACAATAGTCAGAATTCCGTCTGGAGAATATCGATGTCTCGACGCTGATTTTTCATATCACCAGCCGCCATAATTGGAAAAGCGTCTGGAAATTATCGTCAGCAAAATCTCGAGGTGTGAGAGAAACTCCCCGGGAAAAAATAATCAAATCTGATCATACATGATCATATATAACTAGTCATGTATGACTCATGCCAGAAAAGTGGCCATGTCTGATCATACCAAATCGTGTATGATCATATCAAATCGTCTATGATCATATCAAGTCATGTATGCACTGCAAATCCAAGTGTTTAGTAGTAGTAATAGTTTATTTATTATTTATGAATTAGCTATTAGGAATGATCGATGAACGAGCTTAAAACTGTTATTCCATTATTTTCGAAAATCCTGTAAAATTTGAAAAAAAAAGTCATTGACCGGGACTTGAACCCACGATCCTCCGCAGTTTATTTATTATTTATGAATTAGCTATTAGGAATGATCGATGAACGAGCTTAAAACTGTTATTCCATTATTTTCGAAAATCCTGTAAAATTTGAAAAAAAAAAAAGTCATTGACCGGGACTTGAACCCACGATCCTCCGCAGTAATCGAATTCAGCACTTTCGATCCTTAAATAATCATAAAAAAAAAAAATTAAAGATTTTGAGAATTTTTTTTTTTTACGAGTGTTTCCGGCTTCGTGGTCCGGACGATTTTCTGTCGAAATTAATTTTGAGCCTACCTGAGATTTCACCTGAGACCTACCTAACGACCTACCTAACGAGCGACACTCTACCACTACGCTATTGATTCCTTATGAATTTCTTGTATTTAAATGATATTAGTATACGAGTTCTAATGAAAAAGCACTGTCTCACCGGGCTCGATAGAAGAGCGTGATATTCAGTAAAAAGGTGATATACAGTGAAAAAATTTATTCAATTGTTAATTAACAAATGGATTTGTTTAATAATGATTGTTATTATGTTGTTTAATAGTAAATGTTGTTTAATAATAATTTTTATTATGTAATAATGATAATAATAGTTGTAAAATGTCGCAAAATGTGTGATTTACCAATAAATGTGTTATTTTAACACGAATCATAAAGTGTGTAAAGGTTTAATGCGGACCGTGCGTGTAAAGTTACACAGAAAATGCGGGTAAAAGTAGCATAACACGCATATGTGTGTTGCTTTGAAACACATTATGCCATTTACACGTGTTATTTAAAAAATTACACATCTTTTGCGTGTAACATAACACACTTGGATTTGCAGTGTGGTCATATGAAGTTATGGATGATCATATCAAGTCGTGGATGATCATACCAAGTCGTGTATGATCATGCCAAATGATCTATAAATGGTCAAAAACGGATGAATCTATATTTGTAAGAATAATTTTTTTTCCAGATTTTGATGGACTTCATGAGAAACATTTTATTTGGGGTCGGATTTTGAAAATGAAAGAGTGAATTCATCCGCTTTTGATTGTGAAATGTATATATGATCATATATGATCATATATGATCATATATAATACGTTTTATATAATCCTAAACGATTATATATATTGTCATGCTGTATAGTCCATAAATATAAATTTATATACGATCCACATGTTCATCTATAATGTATATGGTCATATATAATCAAACATGAATGTATGTATGATCATACAGAATATCATGTAAAATCGTATAGGATCTTATATAACTTTATATGCAATTATATATGACCATACATAACATCATATATGAATATAGTTCCTATATAAATTCATGTATGTTTCTATATCAACGTACATAACTTCATGTATGATCCTATACGATTACACATGATGCTGTGTATGTTCATACACAATCATGCATAAATGTATATATGATATATACATGTTCATATCTAATGTTATATGCTTATATATAATCAAACATAAATGTATATATGATCTACATGGTCATATATAATACTATACATGGTTATATATGATCATATATAATGCTACATATGATCATATACGATTATACATGAAGTTATGTATGTTGATATATAAACATACATGAATTTATATAGGAACTATATTCATATATGATGTTATGTATGGTCATATATAATTGCATATAATAGTACATTGTGTACCAAGGAGGGTAAGTTGGACTTTTACGCCGAGCGCGATGTTTTCAGTACGAGTCGTAGCCGAGCGCGCGAGGCGAAGACGAGTACTGAAAACATCGCGCGAGGCGGGAAAAGGCCAACCCTCCACGGTGCACACGATACTTTATATAACAAAACCATGTTTTCCGAGCTTCTCACTGACAACTTGTGTCACACGCAAACATCGTTTGACCACAAAATGTATTAAATGGAAACGTGAGACTCACGTGGCCGGCGGGGGGTCCGGGGGGCGGCAGCCCCCCGGCCGGGGCTAGGGGCGGAGCCCCAGTGGGGGTAGGGGGGCGAAGCCCCCCGTACGCACAAGCGAATTTTTAAAAGTAAAAAAAAAATCAATTTACACCGCTTGAAAAAGAATATACATTTATTTTCTTCCTTCATCTTCTATCTTTTTTTTTCTCCCACTCGTCACTGCTGTGTTGCCCAGTATCACTCATTTCGTTTTTTTTTTTTTTTTAATTATAATTGCACACAATCTATAATACAAGTTCGCTGCTTGTTACACGACCACTACACGACACACGACGCAATGAGAATATCATGTATGTAATTCAGGTTATGTTTCTTTTCGCGCATATATATATATATATATATATATATATATATATATATAGAATATGAGGGTCAATGGGTATAAATACATAGTTCCTCGACGTGACGACTGATGGCAGCAGCTTTGCTCTACTACGTACGATTTTATGATCTTATATTACGGCGTACGATAACGTTCACGGTGTGTAACAAATGCGCATGCGCGGAGTACAATTCGGGATACTTTTTTGTCCTAGGACTAAAAAGTGCGCTTTTTCGTACTCCTACCCACGACAGTTCCCAAAACGCCTACTTTGTCGCCCGTAAACGCACGTCAAAAAGCGAGGAAAACATGGTTGCGTTATATAAAGTTATATATGATCCTATACGATTTTATATGATGTTATGTATGGTCATATATAATCATATATACAGTTATATATAATCCTATTCGATTTTTCATGACGTTATGTATGTTCATATATAATCATACATAAATTTATGTATGATCATATATAATCATACATAAATTTATGTATGATCATATATAATCATACATAAATCAGGCATGAACCAGATATGTTCATATCTGAACATATCTGAACATATCTGGTTCATGCCTCCCTGGTAGATTGTATGACTCACTAAAAACCGTAAAAAGGACCGGTCATCGATGGTTCTTTTTGGACAAAAAATCACCGACCAATAACCTAAAAAAGAACCGTACTAATAACCATACTATTTTTTCGGGTTTGTAAATTTGTTTACATAAAATAAAACCTTAATAAAACCATAAAAAGGACCGAACTGGTAAAAACCGTACTAAGAACCAAAAACCAGTAGGAACGACCGTACGACGGATCGTCTACAGATTCATAAAAATAGACGGTTCTTTTGAAGGTTTTTCCACAGTTCTTTTTTGTCCAAAAAGAACCGTCCTTTTGACGGTTATTTGTTCAGTTGCTTGTTGAGTTCGGCAATCTACTAGGGCTGACTCATATATAAACATTTTTTCCCGGGTCTTCCCTCACGCGCCGACATCTCCCACCTTACGCGACAATAGAATAAGGGCCTATATAATGACCAGCAATTAGTTAAGGACAGTCAGTCGAACTTCGAGCCTGGTCCCCCGAGATCACTCGAGCATTATAGCCGTCGCGAAATATTCAATTTTTTTCTCTAAGTAAAACCTACTGTACTTTTCAACCATAAAAATCGGTAGCACGGTAGCCCCGGCAAACCAGTGTAAGAAAAACATCGAAAATAAATAAATAATCAAAACTAAGGAAAAAATATAAAACGCATTCACGTTTTATTTGCGCACCAGTGACATTAAATAGAAGGGGGAAATTGAACAAAACCGAACTTCGAGCTGTCTATATTCTCGAGCAGAACTCCCATAGAAATTCACGTGTTCCCAACACCGTTTCATAACTGCAGTACCGTGCGCTAGACGCACGTGCTCACGCAGTTACTTTACTTAATTTTCTCACCTTCTCTAACTACAGTACCGTGCGCTAGACGCACGTGCTTAAGTAGTTAAATTCTCTGACTACAGTACTGTGCGCTAGATGCACGTGCTTAAGTAATTACTTTTCTCACCTTCTCTGACTACAGTACTGTGCGCTAGACGCACGTGCTTAAGTAGTACAGTACTGTGCGCTAGACGCACGTGCTTAAGTAATTACTTTTCTCACCTTCTCTGACTACAGTACTGTGCGCTAGACGCACGTGCTTAAGTAGTACAGTACTGTGCGCTAGACGCACGTGCTTAGGTAATTACTTATTCCTCCCTCCGAGTACAGTCCCGTGCGCCAGACGCACGCTCTGTACTCTAACCAGCCAACCACAACTCCGTGCGCTAGACGCACGCACTGTGGTGGAGGTTTCAACCCTACCATATGAGAGTTCTGCCCGAGAGTCAGGACTCACTCGAAGAGGGATCATCAATATTGTTATTTAGATTTACATGGGTAGACGCCGCAGTGGCAAGGGGGAAAAATTGAAACGTCTCAATCGTGGCGAGCTCCACTTCATAAAGGGGAGTAACACACCGACTCGACAAAACAGCGAAGTACGGGTTGCCGAAACGGTGGCAAAAGTTGTGGCTCAACCCTTACCAGGCCCTTCAACACGACCGATAGTTCCATTCGGATCACAAAGTGTTAAGGAGCGCCCTGTGGGGGTAGCCACGATATTCCGAGTTCCCGAGGGGACGGCCCCGTACGTTCTCCCCGACCCGATTCTCCCGGGACCCGTTCACCGGCCCCATAGAGATAGTGTCAGCGATGTGTCAACGTTAGGCGCAGACTCCGACAGCGCCGACTCCAACGACCCCGAGGAGATTATTACATTGGAATAATAACCCGCTACGCCCAAAAAGTAAGTGAACAATATTTTACCAATCCCATTACCGCAAGCCTCTATCCCCGACCGGCGCATTCCGGCCGAAACAAGAGGTTTCCTTGTGACTGTAAATCGTGCATCACGGGCGGGACGTATTAATCCTCGCCCAGGACGTAACAATATCTGTTTTTTTTAAATCTTAGCTACCCTTATACTCTAAAATAATCTGAACTCACAAAATATCATACGAAAACTGCCATTTATACATTTATAAAATAGGCAAAATTTTGTGCACAAGTTCTACGTCAAGAACTAAAACTTTTTTTGCAAAAAATCGTGGTAGGACTTTTTTCAATCAAATGTCATTTTTATCTTTTCAATTTTCATGATTTTTCGAACCAATTTACATTTTATCACTACCTTAGTATTTCATTTCTAGTTTTCACGCTAACCATTTTGTCTTACGTGAAAAATTGTAACATGGAATACGAAAAATTAAACAATTTATCAATCATGTAAATTTTGTTTACGAAAAAGTATGTCAAGAATTGGACTACAATTTGATGTAAAAATTTGTATAGAGGTTGTGTACTAAATTTTAATCCCTTTTTGAAATGTAATTTTGGCAGTTTTCTATTGGTGTTTTTAAAAATGGGCAAATATGGGCATTACGTATTTGCTCATATTGCAACTGCACAGCACTGCTGTCCAGCTGTTATTTAGCATTCATTTGTGTTTTGAACCATATTATAATATTACGGTGGTTTGAAGAGCGAGTGATAATGAAGAACAAATCGTCATTTATTTTAAATAAATCCTAAAAAACAGCTGGCAGCAGTACCATGCAGTGGCTACATGAGCAAATACTAAAATCGATTCTGACGTGAAAAAATTTTTGTGATTTTTTGATGGTGAAGGAAGGGAAAAATAACAGATAAAATCACAATGAATCAAAGTTAGAAAATATTAGTTTATTCTAATTTTTAATAAAAATTCAACAACAATGGACACTCTTCAGAGTAATTCAATTAGCACAAAAAAATTCAAAAAAGAAGAATTTTTTAAAGTTAAAAATGGCCCGAAACACGATTTTATTTGATTACTTGCAAATAAGGACTTCCGGTAGCATATATAGTGATATGTCGGGAGTTCGTATTTTTAGAGCATCAAAAACGAAGGGATATTCCTAAAGTTTTAACGTCTTGCGACAATTAGGGCAAAATAAATCCATGAATTACGAAAAGACGAAAATTAGGAAAAAAATTAGCAACAATATATAAATGCCCACCAAAAATTGGAATTGTGAGAAAAATATTTTGTGCAGCATGAAATCTCTTCTTTGGATTGTTCTATTACATTAAAAAAATCTACCGATTTTTTCATACCAATTACCATAGGCAGACTGAATTTAACATCTAAAGTGGGTTTTTTTAATTTTCGTGCAGATCAGATCGAGCAGTTATTCCCTTTTCCTTGGGCCGCTCTCACGGCTAAATTTAAATAGATAGAAAAGTGCTGCCAATGACTTCTTCATAGAAAATTGTGTGCTCTACGCTCTACAAGCCGTGGAAGTCTCAGAAGCGAAAAATCTTGGTTTTTAACGATTTTTAATTTTTTTTTGCAAAAACGTGTGGATGCTACAATCCCAACAATTCAAGATCCTCATTATGTACATCGTCGTTTTCATATTTTTTCACTTGGTTATTAATGACTGGAATTTAAATACAGAATTTGACTGGCCTAATACTCTTACTGATGAGCGAATATTCCTCTGTTATGAAAATGTTGCTACTGATTGTGAGTCGGTACAAACAGAAGTGAGTTCGAAGATATGTCCGATTTCTGAATCTACGCGACTCTCGGCAACTACATATGGCGGTCGATAACTGCCGTGACGCTTGAAACTGTTTTATCTTATTGCAGACTGCGGTACCAAAATTACTGAGATGGCGCTAGCTCAGCACGCAGTTTAGCTGGCACACAAAGTCCCATAAGGAGAGCTAAAAACTGTATTGGTAGATTCTAAGGCAGGAGGGTCATGTGACGATGGAAAACTGATCGCAAAACTTATTTCTGAATTTTGACGAGGGATGAGTTATATATATAGTTAGTCTATATATATATATATATATATATCGTTCTATATTATATAAATATATCGCCGCCGCCGCCGCCGCCGCCGCCGCCGTGTCAAGAATGTATGGGGCATTCCGTCTAAAATCGACCTATCTGAAACCCGGTATATGGGGAATTCCGTCTAAAATCGACCATCTAAAAGCCTGATATATGGGGCATTCCATCTAAAATCGACCTTCATAAAAGCCTGATATATGGGGCACTCCGTCTAAAATCAACCTTTCTAAAACCTTGATATATGGGGAATTCCGTCTAAAATCGACCTTTCTAAAAGCCTGATATGTAGGGAATTCTGTCTAAATCGACCTATCTAAAAGCCTGATAATTCTGCCTGGTGATTCTGTCTCAACTTGATATATCGATATGAATCGATATATCAATATAAATCGATATATCGATATATCGATTGTGACGGGAATCTCGCGATTCGCGTCACCTTCGGCCCATCTCACCATCCTCGACGCCGGGAGAGCCGTTGAGCGCCAGGTAATCTTTTTAATTGACGGCGGGAATTACCAAACCCGCGAAACTTAACCGGAACTTGATAGGGACGTAAACGAAACACAAAAAGGGAAGCCGGCGTGTTGGATGGCGAGATCGGTGACGGTACACCCGATTCGCTCAGTGTGTAGGTTGTGGAGAGAGGGCGTGGACGGCTGGCTAACTCTCGAGTGCCTTCCAAAAACGTAATCTGAAATAAATGAACTCAACTCGAAAAATACGGTATGGGGCCTTGGTTCAGGCAAATTTATTCAATTACTCTCGATAACGTACATGAAAAATCCGATCTTTCACCGGAAGCACACACAAAATAACTCGTGGCGAAATTAACGGGAACTGACGAACGAAGCGATAGCGGAGGGAAGGAAAAGACACGTGGTTACGAGAACAGGGACCGAATCGATAGCATAACGAGAGCTCTCAGAGTGGCGAACCACTCTGGTCGAGGGACGCGCAGCAAGAGAACGAATCGAATAGATCACTCGATCGAAAGGTAACGTGGGAAGAGGGGTCGATTACGCGCACGCGTAATCAGATTCCAAGCCCACTCTTCTCCTTACATCACACATACAATAAACTCTATCACAGACATGAAACTCGGAGAAAATTAGAACGATAGCACGAAACTCGAACGGCGAAATATCGCTGACCAATCGATAACTGAAAAGGCCAAGGTGTTATGGCGTGGGGGTTATTCTTTACTTCGGGGATCGTCCTCTGAGGGGTATTCTTCGGATATGGGGGAGATCCAGAACTACCTAAAACTAAGCCTAACGATAGCAATGCGATCGGTGGCGGCTGGGGGGATCGCAAGCCCCGCCGACAACGGCCTTCCATACGTAAACGGAACTCAAACGTAACCGTCCTTCTCCCCTCCATACCATACACATGAAGCGTCGAGGTTTCCACTCGATCCTCTATACTCTCCTCGATTACTCTCCTCAAGAAAGGCCGAATCTACCGGGTGGCTCGTTATTTTGGCCCGATCTCACGGTAACTCGGTGTCCTTTCTGTGATTGACCCCTTAAAACAGACTTGAAAATTGAAACGTACGATAACGCGAAACTGAGGAAACGATAACGAATCCATACTCTGAATATTAAAATAACCGAATTATTCGCATATTTTCTCGTAACCGGAGGTCGGAACGACCTGTGACGCTAAAGCATAAAAATTGCGTCACACGATATGAATCGACATATCGATATGAATCGATATATCGATACGTATCGATATATCGATATGTATTGATATATCGATATGAATCGATATATCGAATATCGATATATCGAATGTCGATTTATCAAATATCGATATATCAAATATTGATTTATATCGAATTTTGGTTTTTGATAAATCGATAAATCGATATATCAATCCGTCTAACATCAACTTACCTAAAAACGTGATATATGGGGAATTCCATCTGCAATCGGCCTACCTAAAAGCTTGATATATAGGGAATTCCGTCTAAAATCGACCTATCTGAAATCTTAATATATGGGGAATTCCGTCTCAACTCGACTTATCTAAATACCTGGTATATAGGGAATTCCGTCTCAACTCAACCTCTCTAAAAGCCTGATATATGGTGAATTCCATCTCAAATCGACCGTGATATATGGGTAATTTCGTCTCAATTCGACTTATCTAAATACCTAATATATCGGGAATTCCGTCTCAACTTGACCGATTTAAAAACCGGATATATGGGGAATTCCGTTTCAACTCGACCTATCTGAAAGTCTGATATTATAGGAATTCCATCTCATTTCATGTATATACATATGTTATGTATATACTAGGGTGTTTAAAAAAAAAATTCGATTTTCCAACGGGTCACACCTAAAAAAGTTAGTTTAGGTAGAAAAAAAATTTATGTCAAAAGATGAGAATTTTAGGTTCAGTGGAAGATTCGCCGCAATTGAGTAAAAAAATTTTTTTTCATTTTTATCGAATTTATAATGAAAATTTTTTGATTTTCCAATGGGCCACACCTGAAATAATTAGTTTAGGTAGAAAAAAAATTTATGTTGAAAGATAAGAATTTTAGGTTGAGTGGAAGATTCACCCCGCATTTGAGTTGAAATTTTTTTTTTTTTCAACGAATTTATAATGAACATTTTCCGATTTTCCAACGGGCCACACCTGAAATAGTTAGTTTAGGTAGAAAAAAATGTATGCCAAAAGATGGAAATTTTAGGTTGAGTGGAAGATTCGCCGCATTTGAGTTAAAATTTTTTTTTTTTGTTTTCATCGAATATATAATTAAAATTTTTTGATTTTCCAACGGGCCACACCTGAAATAATTAGTTCGGGTAGAAAAAAAAATTTATGTCAAAAGATGAGAATTTTAGGTTGAGTGGAAGATTCGCAGCATTTGAGTTAAAATTTTTTTTTTCTTTTCATCGAATTTATAATGAAAATTTTTCGGGGCACACCTGAAATAGTTGGTTTAGGTCGAAAAAAATTTTATGCAAACAGATGAGAATTTTAGGTTGAGTGGAAGATTTGCCGCATTTGAGTTGAATATTTTTTTTTTTTCTTTTCATCGAATTTATAATGAAAATTGTTTTATTTACCAACGGGCCACACCTGAAATAATTAGTTTAGGTAGAAAAAAAAATGTATGTCAAAAGATGAGAATTTCAGGTTAGTGGAAGATTCGCCGCATTTGAATTAGAATGTTTTTTTTTCTTTTTATCGAATTTGTAATGAAGTAGTAATTTTACCAGAAATTATTCATTCTAAATTCGATAAAAGGAAAAAAAAAAATCTGATTTAAATGCGGCGAATCTTCACTCAACCTGAAACAGAATCGTTTCAAGAATCGATAAATTGATACATCGATACGTCGAATCATGTCACGAATCGATAAGTTGATATATCGATATACCGAATTGTGTCTAGAATTGATGAATTGATATATCGATGTATCGAATCGAGTATAAATATATCGAAATGTGTCAAAAATCGATATTTCGATATATCGAACCGTGTCAAGAATCGATATATCCATATATTGAACGGAGTCAGAAATCGATATATCTATCTATTGAACCGTTTTAGTAATCGATATATCGGTATATCGATATTTCAATGAAACCCAAACTCAACCCAAACTCTGATCCGAAAACCAATTAACACAAATATAAACAATTTTTTTTCAAAACATCTTTCCAGAATGTTTTTCTTTAAAAACTGACACAAACACAAGATGGGGGGTTGGCGCGCGAAGCGCGCAGGGGGGCGAAGCCCCCCTAGTATATATATATATATATATATATATATAGTTAGGTAGAGTATATAGTATAGACAAAAACGTTATTTCGATTTTAATTTTTTTCCAATTACTCTGAAGTGAAGAAAAATCGTTTGGTAACGATTGGTGGTCAAAACAAAATGTTTCATGGGCTGTAGTTTTTTTTTTTTTAAGGTTGTTGTGACGATACTTCAAAATGATGCCACGCAAACCAAATTTTTCCACAATATATATAACACCTTTGCCTACGTTCCTGTAAAACTTGGATACGATTCACAGTACCGTTTTTGAGAAAAAAATTCGGAAAGTTGACGTGTTTTGTAGGTTAACTGCACCTATGATAGAGAAATTCTGATAATGTTTGCAGTATTCACGTAATATCTGACAAGAAAATGGTGCCAATGAGCTCAAAAAAAGTGTACGTATCGAAGAACTATCGTATTAACTCTTGGCGACGTTCAAATGAGGATCCACAGTACCGTTATCAAGTTATTAATTAATTTATCAGGGAATGTGGCCGAAAATCAAGCATATGTAAGAACAGGCGGTCGCAAGACAGCAACGTCGTAGACGGCACATACGCTACCTGACTTATCGACATTCGGTATCAGAGTGAGTCGGAAAGGAGGAGTAATTCGGGATAATTAATAAAGAAAATTATTTCATCTTCTTAGTAATTCAAAAATTCGTTAAAAACAATCTTTGTGATATATCACAAACATCTTCATTTTTTATCGCGAATCGCGAACTTGAGAAGTGGCTGTCACTTGTAACGGCCTCACGAGATTTTAGGTTATACACGGGACGCATACTCTCTACGGAATTCTCTAACTTCGCGGCATTACTGCCAACCTGAATATTATCGTGTTATGATTTGCGACGTTGCCAAATCATCTCGGGATCTCATGTGAGAAGAAATTATTTAAATTAATTATATAAGATCAAAAAAAACCCTTATTGCAACCACCGATAATTCACAAAAGCATTATTTTATAAATATCTCTTAAAAAATCGTCCGAAAACATATGTTAAATATTTCGATTTTTTGTAGCATACGAGTGGTAACAGTGGGTCAACTCAATGTATAAGCATAGGGCACACCCCCTTTTTTTACCCCCTCTTTCTAGCCAGCACAACAACCTTAAATACATAATCAAATTCTAGAACGAGACAAGCAAGGAAGAAAGCAATTCTTAACCTCAAAGATTCTGGCAGTTTACCTTCGTCAAACGAATTGACGGCGTTATTTTTCTAATTTACAATCGTTTTTTCGGCATAATTTTCTTTAACAAATGACAATGCTTAATGCTACGCAGCATGGTAGCTGCGTAGCATTGTCATAGCTGGTAGCAAAATCCGGGGCTCATACCATGCTTAAGGCGATGTATCACACCCTCCGACCACCTCGAACACGCGAATTCTACTTTCTCCGAGATGATACAAGCGATCAGGATGAAATAAAGTTAGCCACTGCGGTATGTTGGCAAAAAGTGGCTAACTTTTTTTTTATTGCGATCAGTTGCGTCGTTTGGGAGAAAGTACCTTTAAGGATTTTCAGCTATCTCTCTCGCACTCACGTGTCACGTGGTACATGTGATACATCGCCTTAATAAGCTTCAAAGAGTTTTGCGGATCTCGGTGAACTCGTTGACATCGTCGTATTAGCGTGAATTATATTATAATCCGTCAGTTAAGGGCCGGTTTCTTCACCTCTGGTTATGTTCCGGTTAGAGTTATCCACCAGATAACCCATGCTAAAAGATAGGATATCTGATGGATAGCTCTAACTGGAACATAACTAGAGGTGAAGAAACCGGGCATAGGGACCGTGCACGAAATATAGAGGCAGCACTACTGCCGAAGCTCGCGCTCTCTGTTGTCAACTTTATAAAAAAAATTTCGTATAATTGCAATGAATAACTCAATAAACAATGGAAAAAGTAATTGAATATAGTTTTCGGCCAGTGATTAACAACCGTGTTCAAGGCCAAAATATTATAAAAGGTGAAAAGTTATTTAAAAATCAGGTCATGTTTTCAATGTTGCCGAGATAGAAGATTTAAATGGACAAATCACCGTAACCTGTCAAGTGGTGTACCACAAACAAGCGTTTATCATTTCTCCATGCACAGAGCACCAAGCGTGCAGTCAGGAAAACCGTAAAATTTCACTGTTGAATCGAATCCACGTTTCCGACGTGAGATTTTTGTACATCCTCGGATGCAACAAACTAATTTTGGGTCAGACATTAGTAAAATTATTTTACTTTATTTAATAAATAATTATTTAACCGCAAATGACGTGTAAAAGCTTAATAAATGCCGAATATTAGTAAATGTTTTTATCACCAGGTGGCGAAAAAGTCTACACGCACGGTCCCTATAGTGACTTCCGAATTTTCAATGAGTACGTTTACACGACGCTCTTATTCCGGTGTTACGAAAACCGGCGTAGTTAAATCAGGCGTTAAAGTGCGTGTAAACGGGTCGTAACACCCGCTTTACGACGTAAAGCGGGTGTTAGGTACCGTGTAAACGCCTGGTTTAACTAAACCAGTTTTCGTAACACCGGATTTGGAGCGTCGTGTAAACGTACTCAATGACAATGAAACTACCCATAAAAGGATTTTTGGCAACTCGTAGTCGTTTTCGAGATATCGAATTAATAAAGTCTGGTTTTTTTTTATACTCTCTTATTATATCTATATCTGTCGACTATGTTCTTATTATATATATATGGGTTATCGCTCGTTCCGTTTTGTTCGGATCTTCTCTTTTTTTAATCATAATTCTGTAAGTGTCGCTACTTTTCGGAATATGATGATAAAAATGTATACTTTCCGACGCTATAAGCGCCTTTATTTTAAGCGTCAACAATGATAATTGAGCTCCAAAACCCGCGATAAAAGATGATTAATTTTTTTCAATTATTTTCATTTTTAATTTCTTTCCAGTTTCTTTTAGCACCATGCAACAATGATAATCGGATGATGGTGCATGAAAAAGTTATAATAACGTGAAAATATCTGCCAAAAATTTATTTTTTCAAATTTTTATGATTTTTAGTTTTTTTGTAATATGGCAAAAGCAGGAGGATTTTTTTTTTATTATTCCATTATGTGAGCCCTTACAGATTTTAAACGACCTCTATAAGCATAAATACTTATTCAGCTAGCCCACGAAAAAAATCGAATAAACGAGGAAAATCCGACATTGTTCGAATGCATTACATTGTATGCATTCGCGGATATCCTTCAACCTCCTTCCAATATCTTTTATCGCGGATTTTGGAGCTGAATTATCATTATTGACGCTTAAAATAAAGGCGCTTATAGCGTCGGAAAGTATACATTTCTATCATAAAATTCCGAAAAAAAAGTAGCGGCACTCACAGAATTATGATAAAAAAAGTGAAAAAAAAGAGAAAAAATTTCAGTAGGATCGGAGGTTTCGGGTTTTCGAAAAAATTGCACACGCTCTGTTTTTTCACGCTTTTGATTATTCTTTCGTGCCGTGCCGTGTATTTTTTTTTCGTACGAGTGTTAAAACGTATGCGAAAAAGAACGGAGAGGCACGATTATTGATTGAAAAAAAAATTTCAACATTTGGAAAGAAAAAAAAAATTGTGTCGCGCTCGAACCGTGCGTCTTAAGGACTCCAGCCGTGCACGGTACCCACTCGACCAAACAATGATTCTGTAAAATTAGAAACGTTTAAAGAATATGCTCATCGAGCTCGCTTAGGAATGTTTGACAATTTGCATCCAAATTCGGTTGATTTAGGGAAAAAACACGTTCCAATTTACAAATTTTTATTAATTCATACATGTAAGCTGAAAAAAAATCAACGCAAGAAAAATTTTCCTCAAGGCAGCAAGGATTGGATTCGTGACAGCGAAACGCGAGATGATGTCTGACGAAACCGTGCGGTTGGGAACCGCTCAATTCAGCGCGCATAACTTCAAGTCGATCTCACGCGATGAGACCAGTTCGGCGTTTGACCACCTAGGTGTCACGACGACGCTTCAAAATCGCAGGTACCGCGAAAATGCGAGCGCTGGAGATCTCCCTGCTCATTTCTGATATGAGCAGAGATGAGTAGGGAGATCAACAGCGCTCGGGTTTTCTTGATACCTGGCGTCGACGTGACACCTAGGCGGTCAAACGCCGAACTGGTCTCATTTTTCGTGAGATCGACTTGAAGTCGCGCTGCATATGTTGGTGGTTGTCAACCGCACGGTTTCGCCAGAGATCATCTCGCGTTTCGCTGTCGCGAATCCAGTCCCTGCTGTCCTGACGAAACTTTTTCCTCAGATGATTTTTTTTCAGCTTGTATGTATTAATTAATAAAAATATGTAAATTGGAACGTGTTTTTTCCCTAAATTAACCGAATTTGGATCCAAATTGCCAAACGTTCCTAAGCGTGCTCGATGAATATATACTTTCAACGTTTCTTGTAATTCAAAATTGTTGTTTGGTCGAGCGGGTATCGTCCACCTCTGAGGTTCTGAAGAATCCGAGGTTCGAGCCCTAATCTAATTTTTTTTTTTTATTTTTTTATTTTGTTAAATCAAAATAATCGTGCCTCCGTTCTTTTTCACATACGTTTAAACATTCGTACGAAAAAAATACACTGTACCTACCGCACGAAATCGAAATAGAATAAGAATAATAATATGCCGGCAATGTTCGTATTATATATATATATATATATATATATATATATATATGGGTTATGGCGCGTTCCGTTTTATTCGGATCTTCGCTGGCCCGCTTGCCGCTCTCACACTATGTATTCGCTATATCTATATCTACGCGCACACACACACACACACACACACACACACACACACACACACGCACACGCACACGCACACGCACACGCACACGCACACGCACACGCACACGCACACGCACACGCACACGCACACGCACACGCACACGCACACGCACACGCACACGCACACGCACACACACCCACACACACACGCACACACACACACACACACACACACACACCCCCCCCCCCCCCCCCCCCTTGCATATGCCCAGATAGACATTTGTTGGCAAAATAACAGCAGAAACCCGCCAGTTACTATAGTAACCCAAATATAATGTAAAACCGCGTTATCCTGCCGCCCCACGTGATATGCACGGTGTGTCACAGTTCTGCCGCTAATATGACGTTACATTTGTCGTAATTCTGTCATCAGGCGACCGTGAAATTTTTCGTGTTGCAATATACGAGCTACCTTAGTGCTTAAATGCTGTTAGCAATAATCGCAATTCTGCTGTCGACTAGCTATCGCATTTTTTCCTAAATTCTGCTGCCACTGTGCTGTTATTGTTTGAATAAGCGCTTCAGTGGCAGCTGTGGCGTTACACTCTGCCTGCAATTTTGTGGCTGCTTACGGTCATGTAAACGACGTGCCAGCAGAATTCAGCTTAATGCAGTCGTATAAATGTGCTTACCAGCGGAACTCTTATCAGTTTATGTCGTATTTCTACCGCTATTTGATGCTAGCTACTTTTTCATCGACAGGATTTTCTATCGGGGTGTCGAACGGTTTTGTGACTCTTGAGGATTTGATATTGCTTGAAAGTATTCTGTTTTCTCGAGCTCTCGGCTTGACGAAGAGTGGGAAAAGATCGTTCGATAGCGCGGAGGTGCGTGGGTTGCCGGGCGGGCAACGTGCAAGAGAGAAGTTCGTGTTACGAGATATCTCATAGATTTATTATACAGCGCGAGAACACTACCCAGATAGACATTTGTTGGCAAAATAACAGCAGAAACCCGCCAGTTACTAATGTAAAACCGCGTCTATCCTGCCGCCCCACGTGATATGCACGGTGTGTCACAGTTCTGCCGCTAATATGACGTTACATTTGTCGTAATTCTGTCGTCAGGCGCCCGTGAAATTTTTCGTGTTGCAATATACGAGCTACCTTAGCGCTTAAATGCTGTTAGCAATAATCGCAATTCTGCTGTCAACTAGCTATCGCATTTTTTCCTAAATTCTGCTGCCACTGTGCTGTTATTGTTTGAAGCGCTTCAGTGGCAGCTGTGGCGTTACACTCTGCCTGAAATTTTGTGGCTGCTTGCGGTCATGTAAACGACGTGCCAGCAGAATTCAGCTTAATGCAGTCGTATAAATGTGCTTACTAGCGGAACTCTTATCAGTTTATGTCGTATTTCTACCGCTATTTCAACGCTAGCTACTTTTTCATCGACAGGATTTTCTATCGGGGTAGTTATTTTCCTTAAATATTATGCAGTAAAACTTGTTCATGGCGATCACATAATAATCGTAAATATGCACAGAATCTAGTAGATATTTTTTCATTGATTTCGTGTATTTCTATCTGACATAAACAATCGAAAAATATCGGTTCTAAAGTTGATCTTGCTAAAAGAGCCTATGTTTAAAAGCGTATCTATGCCTAATTTTTTTCTCAAAAACCGTGTAGTCAAAAATCCTGAAAATAATTTATGCGACACATTAATAGGGACAAACAAATTATATAAAAATTTCAAAGTAACCGTAGGAATTCAACAAAGGTTTTTTTTAAGGAAGAATCCTGGTCGGACGGATCCTGGTTACGTGGAATTTCATGGAAATTCGTCGGGTCTAATTTCATTTCTGGGAAAAAAAAACCATTTTGAGCTTAAGAAAACACAAAAAACAACTACAAATGTCAATTTTTTCTTTTTTACAAAATAAGGGGTGTGTACATTAAAAAAAAACCTTTTTCCCTCCAAATTGTCGTGAAAATCGAAAATCATGAATCATGAAGAAAACTTGCGAACTTGCCATTGTTTGCATCACCGTTCGCAAGTTTTTTTCATGTTTCATGATTTTCGATTTTCACGAAAATTTGGAGCGGAAAATGTTTTTTTTTTTAAAATGTGCACACCTCTTTTTTTTTAAAAAAGAAAAAAATTGACATTTGTAGCTTAATTATTGTTAATTTTATGATTTTCAGCTTAAAAAACGCCGAAAAAGCAGCAAATAAATTACTTGAGGCAGCTTGAAAAAAATTTCAGATTACTAAAATGAAAAAAAAATAATGATTCTGCTAAATACAAACACTTTATGCTATGGGAGCAAAAAAAAAAATTTCACGTCGCGATTTTCAGCAAATAGCAGAAAAAACCGAAAAGTCGCTTGAGCAATATCTAAATTTTTTTTTAAATCCTAAATTTGGGGAAAATTACTTTTTTTTTTATGTTCTAACGTTTTTCGATGGAGCTCCGAGAAAAATAAAATATCGATTTTTTTGAACCACCCTAATATATATAGGTACATATAAAATTGTCTATAGTTTGGCTACTTTTCTTTTCCGAATATTGATAAAATTTTTTTCCAACGGAAGCCTTTTTTAGCATCGACAATGATAATTAGGCGAAAAAGCTTGAAAATCCGCGACAAGAGATAATTCATTTTTTTTTTCTTTTTTCGTTTTTATTTTCTTTCCCGCTTGGGTCTCTGGTGTCGCTACGGTGTCGCCACGGCGCACAGTGGTCCGAGATCCCGAAAAAGCGGACATAATTCTAAATTATTCTAAAGCAACGCATACTTGACGATGTATTCGTAATCGAATTACAAACTTTACCATCTATCATCGTCAACACAAGTTTGAAATCGATGTTAATTTTTTTTCCGTAAAATGAATTTTGAAAGGGCACAAGGTTTTTTTACTTGCGCTTCGATACAATCCACTTCTTTCCTAGTTGCTTCGGCAGTTTCGTGCAAAAAAAGTATTTTTATCGGGCGACAAAATCTTGGCGACGAAGGACGGGGATTTTTTCAAATAATAATCTCTGGATTAACTTTATCATAGATTTACAAGGGAACGAGTGAAATGAAGAAAATGTTGGCATCCGAATTATTGCCGTCTTCATCGGTGAATTTTTGTTTGTAAGTGCTTTGACCAGAAGTGCCATCGCATCCCCATTTGCATATCAATTCTAAACAACCAAGTTTGTTTTCAGTAAGACTTTTAATAACGTCCGATTGTGCCACTATTAATCGTTCAGCTGTATGATTCAACAATGCTTGGAGTCCAACTGTAGCTGCACTTTCAGTTATAGAAATTTCTGACTTATCAGGGTAACACTTTTTCTTAGCATCTAATACAGTACTATAAGGCGGCCATCCTTTACAATTTATCGTATGGGATGTGGAGCGTATTATTTGATATACACTTTTCGTCACTCCACCTTCTACAACGAATAATATGCTTCATTCCCTGTCAACACCCTTTCTGGAACGTGTTCCATAGATTTACGGTACTTTGATGCGGTTGATGGACTGCCTTCCGCGACATCCCTAATTGCCTTCGAAGCCTCCAAATTCTCAGAAGCCCGAAAACCCATTTGTGTAGCGTAGGCCAGTTCTTGGACGCTATATTGTTCTCGAATCTTGTCTGTCCTTCTCCGTTTTGACCTGACACTCAAATCGTCCCAGCTTGTCGAAGGACACCCGGGCCCCGCTGTGTTTTCCGTGGAAAGTCGTCGAACCTTCAATTTCAGTCGTGAAAAATACAGGAACGTTGAGCCAGGTGTCGAGTTCTTCAGAGAATCTCTTTTCCATCCTATTCGCTTGTTTCCACCTTTTCCTGAATTCGGATACTAATGTTTTTAGGGCATCCTTTTGATCTGGCGGCAAAATGTATGGATATGCTCCTGTTTTTTGGAAACCTGTACTTCAATCATTTCAGAGAGCACGTTGATGTCCCCATTTAATACCGGTTTCACGATTTCGAAAATTTCCCTTCTCGTGAAAGAAATTTGTTTGGTGTCATCCGAATGGTCTGCAAGAATTTACAAACATGATTATTTAAGGATGTATGAGCACTGCCCTACTGAAAATTTCTAGGTAGAAAACCATAGGAAAATCCACCTAGAAATACATATGAAAATCCATGTAAATGTGTATGGTTTTCTACCGGAATTTGGAACTGGGAATCTATGGGATTTCATATAGATATCCGCTGGTTGTGGTGGTGCACTGAAACATGGATTTCTATGTTAAACGCCATGTGGAATGTTATGGACTGTCCATGCGCATTTTTACAGGAATCCATATTGTGCTCGCATGCCACGCCGAATTATTCCTCACGCATTCCATGGTGGTTCCCCAACAATCTATGTGAAATATACAGTCATCCCACATGATTCTCTATGGAATGCTATAGTAATTTATGTAATCTTGTGGACTGTCTGTAAAGATTTCTACAGGAATCTATACCATCCCTGCATAATACACCCTACTATCCCTGGTATCCCATGGTAGTTTTACTCAAATCCATGTGAAATATGCAGTCATCTCATATGATACCTCATGGAATGCTATACCCGGGGAACAATAATGAGATATGATCATATATGATAATCATACCTGATCATATACGAAAATTGGCCCGGTCTGACAGTATATTGTCATGCCCACTCATATATATGATACGATATGGTAGTATCAGGTCATATATAAGTCAATATGACCAGATACGGTCAGGCCTGGCCAATTTTTCGTATATGATCAGATATGATTAATCATAATATAATATATGATTAGATATGATCATATTGAATCATACATGATGTGATATGACCATATCCTAATCTGATCATTACATTTGATTGACGTATTTTTATTTATACGGGGGAAAAGTTACATTGGTTTACCATTTGGAAATTCGCCATTCATCACCATTCACAAAAGGATAATGGTAAATGATTGGCGATTTGCCAAAGGTAATATTCGCCATTCAAATGGCTTTTTTTCTATTAATGGTAATAAATGAATGGCGACTTTCCACTGAATTTCCACTGGATTTTCTATTAATGGTAATAAATGAATGGCGATTTGCCACTCAAATGGCTTTTTCCCATTAACGGTAAATGAATGGCAATGTTCTAGTGGTAATATTTACCATTCATTTACCATTATCCTTTCAGGAATGATGATCGATGGAGAATTTTCGGATGTAACATTTTATATTAAATCGTTTTTTTTACACAGTTTAGTGACATCTCATTATTTTATACAGTACACACTTATAAATATTCATAAGGGATAAATACATAGACCATACGGTCTATGGATAAATATTACATAACAGCCCATACAGCACCGAAATGTTGCAGCAACGTTGCTGCAAACATTTGGCAACGCCAACACTTGAGGTTATGGTCAATAGACACGCGGTTAAGCGGCAAGCACCCATATACCGTACGAATTAAACCAAAACTACAAAAAGAAATTCACACAGAATTTTGCAGCAGATACAATAATACATTCATATACTTGTAAATTAAAAAGCCGCGATAATTCCGGCGGTAAATCACGACCGCGTAAATGCTTCACTATGCAGCGCGTCGCGTTCACTGTCGATTGCATTCGATATGATTCGATCTCGACGCTCTGACGTCACCCAATAGCTCGTCGTTCCGCGCGCGAAATTTGAACGAACATATAGTATGTTATTATACGTGTCAATGTACGCACACACAATTGAACATTGATGATGATATCAGACATTCCGTCTCAAGTCGATCAATGCTTAACCCTTGCATTATTTTCTGTTTGTCGCGAAATAATTTATGTAATAGTATGTGACGCAATTTTTCAGTTTTAGCGTCACAGGTCGTTCCGACCTTCGTTTGCTAGACGATATTCCTATAATCCGGTTAATTCTTAAGATTTCGAGTATGGATCCGTTATCGTTTTTTCCGTTTTCGCGTTATCGTACGTTTAGTTTGCGAGTTTTGTTTTATAGGGTCAATAGTATGAAAAATACCGAATTACCGTGAGCCAGGGCCGAAATAACGAGCCACCCGGTACATTCGGTTCTTTCGGGATACGTTATCGAGGGAAGTATAAAGGATCCAGTGGGAATCTCGACGCTTCATGGTACAGGGTATGGGGAGAGAAGGACGATTTTTGAGTTACGTATGGAAGGCCGTTGCCGGCTGGGAATGCGATCGCCCAGCCGTCACGGATTGCCCGATCGCTGTTATCGTAGGTTTAGTTACGTTTTCGTATGGAAGGCCGTTGCCGGCTGGGATTGCGATCACCCCGCCGTCACGGATTGCCCGATCGCTGTTATCTTAGGTTTAGTTTACGCAGTCCCCGATCTTCCTCATACTTGAAGAATACCCCTTGGATGACCATCCTCAAAGTAAAAAGAACCCTCAACGCCATAACACCTAGGCATTTTTCCGTTATCGATTATTACGAAATATTTTCGTTCGAATTCGTGTTACCGTTCCAATTTCACCGTTTCGTGTCTGTGTTAGGGCTTTATGTGTGTGCGTGAGGTACGGAGAAAAGTGGGCTTGTAATCATATTACGCGTGCGCGTAATCGTCCCCTCTTTTCGCGTTACCTCTTCGATCACGCTATCGATCGAATATTCGCTCTCTTGCGGCGCAACTCTCGACCCGAGCGGTTCACCCCTCGGGGAGCTCCCGACATGCTACCGTTTCTGCTCTCGTTTTGGTAAGGTTACGCTACCGTTTGTCCTCGAGATATCGTTTTGCTATCGTTTGTTACCGAAATATCGTTTGGCGTTCTCGTTTTGTTGATATCGTATGTTACCGAGCTATCGTTTCGACGTTACCGCTTTGATATCGTATGTTACCGAGTTACCGTTTCGACGTTCACGTTTGCTATCGTTTATTACCGAGCTACCGTTTCGACGTTCACGTTTGCTACCGTTTATTACCGAGCTATCGTTTCGACGTCCACGTTTTGCTGCTATCGTCTGTTCTCGCCTAATTTTGACATGGCGTTACCGGTCCCGTTACCGTGCTCAGTCCCCGTCCCTGACGTTATCGTTCATAATTTTCGAATCTCTGTTCAGCGTTACCGAATGTATTTTTTTTGTGTTACCGACGTTCTCGCCGTTCTCGAATTTGTTTCATTCGTTATCGCTCCCGTTACCGTGCTACCGTTCCGTTTGATTCGTTACCGAGATCTCGTTTTGTTTCTCTTTTTACGTTATCGAAATTTGGGTTATGATTTTGGTATGTAATTTAAGCTATCGATTACGAAATAAATTAGCCTGAACCAAGGCCCCTTACGTTATTTTTCGAGTTGAGTTCATTTATTTCAGATTACGTTTTGAAGGCACTCGAGAGTTAGCCAGCCGTCCACGCCCTCTCTCCACAACCTACACACTGAGCGAATCGGGTGTACCGTCACCGATCTCGCCATCCAACACGCCGGCTTCCCTTTTTCGTGTTTCGTTTACGTCCCTATCAAGTTCCGGTTAAGTTCGCGGGTTTGGTGATTCCCGCCGTTCAATTAAAAAGATTACCTGGCGCTCAACGGCTCTCCCGGCGTCGAGGATGGTGAGATGGGCCGAAGGTGACGCGAATCGCGCGATTCACGTCACAAGTACTAGTAAATTAATTGTAGTCGGAAAAAAAATATAATGCGGAAAAATGATAAAGAAAAAAAAAAGAAACAAAAGACATTCCTCGTGAGAATTGAACAGAGAAAAAAAGAAACAGAAGTAAATCATAATATACAACATGCTCATAATCTTGCCGTGATGTTATTTCATTGGAATTATAAGCCTATAAAAAATAACCTTTATTTCTATATCAGGATACGTTTGCCATTCGGATCACCATTGGTTTGAGTGATGTTGCCATTGAAGTTCCATTGAGGCGCCAATGTTAAGCAATGTAACTTTTTCCTACGGGATATGTATGTAATGAGTATTGTAACGGGACAGACTAGGGAGTCTACCGTTACAATATCGCATATTTCGACATCCTTATTTATGTCCATATTTGATCAATTTCGCGATTCCCCGAAATCCCAAAATAGAATCTCTCCTTCCGAGAAGCCCATGACGTCACCATCATACCGTGTGCAAAAGCTCTAGAAGCTTGGCAAAATTGTCCCACTACAAAACCTTCGACCAATCAGATCACGGCGCCGGTTGTTCATGGAAAAGTATTTAAGATCCTGACGAGCAAGCCTCGTCCTCATTTTGATCAACGTTATCGGTGAGCATTATTCGCGTCAAGCGATTTCTTGACATTCTTTCTCTACGACGTAATTTCGTCTACTTTCAATATCCACTTCGAGTCAACACTCTTCGAGATTCTCAACGCATTCGTATCACATCGTGCATCAAGAACTACGAACTGAACGACATCTGGCTACTTCACTTATCTCGAATAGTCTTTTTTAAGACTCTTCGTGATCATCGTCGATTCGTCCTTTTTAGGGCGAATCTACTATAACGTACTTGCTTGTCTTTCTAAAGACTAAGCAAATCACAACTCTCGTTCATTCCTATTCAATAAAAGATTTCAGGTGATAGGGAGCCTGGTTTGCTTGAAGCCCCCGCACTGCGTCGGGAAGTTGGATAGTGAATCAGGTGATCGTCTCAGAATATTAACCTCGAGGTAGGGAACCGGATTCCTTGGAAAAACCCTCAGCACTGTGGCTGAGGGCGGGAACAAGGAAGAAGGCGCTTTGCTGAGAAAACCCTCCACGAGTGATAAGCTTCACTTATCCTCGTGTTAAATTATCATCATTCTAGAATCTTTCCGACCATCTGTCTATATCACGAGTAAACGCATTGAGAATTGGTAGAATCATTTAAATTTGGGCGAGTGGCCTTCCACTCCCAGGACGCTGGTTAAACGCATCAATTTCAGTCAGCCGACAAAGAGGTATCAATTTCCGAAATAAAACGGAAAATTGATTTTTGTGTTCCCAATCGCTTCCCGATTGGAAACACCGTGAAACTTGAGTAAACACACACACACACACACGCGCATACACACTCAAACACCAATGAACATTCACACGGGCAACCACAGGCATAACAATAGAGAGACGGCGCGTCTCAAAGCACGCCGAGTCTCGAGACATTACATACAGTCTCGCGCCACGTAACTGGTGAATCGAGGCCTAACGACTGACGTACGAACGAGGACAAAACGACGATTCGAGTCAGACATACGAACGCAGACTGTTCCTTAACATCGTAGCTTCAGTTATCCTATATTGCAGTCCCAATTAATATCACGCCTATTCATCAACCGTTCAATTCCTTATTGCCCAGTTGCCGCTGTATTTAACTTTTGCGTGCCCCAAAGGAGACCTTGCTTCTCAAGGTTCTCCTCTCATTTGAGTGGCCCACTTTTTACACGCATTTGATGACGGGTCACGTTATCCCCAGGCCATACACGACCAATGGGAAATACCGATTACAACCAATCTGAGGCAATCTCGAAAAACCAGTAAAAATTATCACATCGATTCGGCAAACCTCTCTCCTACATAAAACGTCACTGACCTCGGGCCCGTGTCGAACCTTCTGTTCGCCCGGACGAAACGACGGGACGACAGACGAACACACAAAAAATCATAACATTACCTAAATCAGATTAAAAATCGTGAATTCCTTCAATAGTAAAATTAAGGAATTTCACGAAACGTTTCAGTATATATACTCATATACATATGTATATAAGTAATTTATATCAGATATTATCACGTATGAGCGTATATCGTCAGGTGACCTCGTATACGGCCAAGTATAATATATGTATAATTATATATGACCGAATATGATCTTAAAGCGCGGTGTCGTTACTGGATTTCACCGTGACATTTCCATGGAATTCTATATTCTACTATGGTCTTCCCATGACAGTCTGTGTGATCACACAGGGATTCGTATGTTGTTTTTCTGTGATTTCGAAGCGAAATCCAATGGATTTTGTGTGGAGATTTCCATGGATCGTTACTGGATTTCACCGTAACTTTTCCATGGAATTCTACATTCTACTATGGTCTTCCCACGACAGTCTGTGTGATCACACATAGACTGGTATGTTGTTTTTCTCTGATTTCAACCTGGATTTTGCGTGGAGATTTCCATGGTTCGTTACTGGATTTCACCGTGACATTTCCATGGAATTCTACATTCTACTGTGGACTTCCCACGACAATCTGTGTGATCACACATAGATTCGTAGGTTTTTTTCTATGATTCTGATGGGAAATCTAGTGGATTTTGAGTGGAGATGTCCATGGATCGTTACTGGATTTTACCGTGACATTTCTATGGAATTCTACATTCTACTATGGACTGCTCATAATAATTTGTGTGATCGCACATGGATTCATATGCTTATTCTTCGAAAATTCCATAAGACGACTGATAGATTTCACATGCTAATTTTCATGGACTATGGATGGACATTTCCATGGTACTTTCACAGGAATTTATACGTAATCCGGGAGGTGTTCCTATGTGAAACCACATTACATCCATTTAGATACCCATGGGCTCATCTATACCAATTCAGACCACCATTTCAGGTAGTGAAACTACAGAAAGTCCATGTGCATCCTACTAGATTTCATACGGGAAGCCCGTGGAATTACCCGTATGGATTTTCCATGGTTCTGGGTTTCCATAGATTTAGATGTACATCCATATGATTCTATTGGTATCCATATTGTTCCATATGGATTCCCACCTGGGAATTTTCAGCAGGGTGGCTTCACGATCATATAAAAATCTGAATTTTTTATATGGTGTAGCAGAAGTTTATAGGATGAAACCTGCAAAATTTCAAAGTGGGTCAACGACTTTTTACGCGAGTATATAATCAATTCGTGAAATCAAGATATTTATCCCACGCCATATACGAGTTCTGGGCTGACGCAACTTTGAAACAGAAATTCGTATCTTTCACGATCAGATACGATCAATATTAAAACTGTTAATTGTTCAAAAAACTATCACGATTACATACGTTCCATAAAAAAATGGGGGTTGACGAACCTTTTGACATAGCAATTATCGATTTTAAGGAAATTTTTCGCGTGGGTCGGATAATGAGCGGTCCGACTCTTTCTTGTTTCATGCGTGCCCCTCGCTCACCGCGCTCACCCGCGCCCACGTTCTCGCTTATTCCCCGCCACATTGTGCTCATACATCCTTAACAGAATTATTTCTACCGATTTCCTATAAACCACATTATGAACGCGAAAACTACGAAAAACTGCCGAAAGTGCACACATCTTTCCAAAAAAATGCCGATAAAAGCCAAACGTGCAACTATGTGCAGCTAGTTTTTGGATATGTTTTGAAGAAATGTCTAAGCAACAATGTCCATTTGGGTTCAGAGCCCCACCCAACCCCACTTTTAACTTATTGCTTTTTTTAACAAAAATTTTTGGAACGTTGCCAAGGAAAACAGCTCCACCGTTATTAATGATTTACTATATCATAATATATTGTTGATAATATTTCTGCGCAGGACATTCAAATTGTACTTACTTCCCGGAGTAGAATACACTTTGCAGAATGCAAATCCGTTAACTTTTCACTCTTGTAGACCCTTCTAAACTTTGATGTTATTTTGCCAAGTGACGGGCAAACAATGCGGCAGGCCCGACGCTCACGAATGAAATGCATTCCTGAGCTAGTTAGGGACGCTCCCCCCCTTTTTAACGGTCATAATACATAGTAGGGGTACCACTACAACTATTCTGACCATTAAAAGTCCAAAAAAAAAATTTTTTTTTTCGGATTTTGTCCGCTTTTTCGGGATCTCGGACCACTGTGCGGCGGGCAGCAAATATGGCTGCACGCCGTGCAGCTACTGTGCAGTCCCAGTGTCGTCACGGCATGCCAGCACGCCGTACTGCCACCATGCCGTCACATGCGGACGTACATGGCGACACGGTGCACAGTGGTTCCAAATCCCGAATTGCTGGCCAAAAATAGAAGGTATCATCGAATCGCTATCAGATTTATTACTCGGAGGTTTTTGAGGTCGCTGAACACGAATTTGAAGTCAAATTCCAAAAAAAAAAAAAAAGCGGCCCAAAAATGGCGGATAATTTTATTCAAACTTGAATCAATCTTCATGGAATTTGGTACTAGGGGGTTTTTGAGGTCGCTGAACACGAATCTGAAGTCGAATTTCCAAAAAACAAAATGGCGGCCCAAAAATGGCGGATTATTTTATTCAAACTTGAATCAATCTTTATGAAATTTGGTACCAGGGGGTTTTGAATAGAAATAATTTATTATTACGTACATGTGTAGGATATAGTAGATTGGGAAAGTATGTAAATGTAAATACGAATTTGAATACAAATACTTATTTATTAAGAAATTACATTAAATATTACATTCATATAATAAAATGATGTAAAGGCACTTAATGAATGATGTGGATTATTGGATATGAAGGTCAAAGACGAAGTATCAGTTACGTTAACGTTTCGACCCGAGTGCGGGCCCTCCTCAGAACGAATTTATTACATCTATCGAAGAGAGTATACACATTAACTTAGCTACAATTATTTAGCACATTAACTTAACTACAATTATTTTTTTAAATTATATATATATCTAATATGATAATATATATACATCTAATATGATAAAAGGCACTTAATCTTAAAGGCTCCAATTGTCATCCGAATCGCTATCATTATTATCGCTAGAGTCGCTGCAGTCAGACATTGCAACTACTCTTGGTTTGTTTGCAGTTGGCGATTCCAACATAGCCATGGCTTCACGCGATAATGATTTGCTTGACGTAGCTGGTAGTTTACGCAAACTTGAGATAACAGGGTCAGATGCAACCAAAAGCCGCGCAAAAACATCCTCCATATTTTGTTTCCTACTAAATTTTCTAGCAAAGTCTAGTCTAAATGATTTTATATATTTATTGCAAGATTCCTGGGCTTCCTCGGACATCTGTCCTATCGGCAACATGGAAACCCCTATTATTTTTGCGCCGTGAATCAAAAGTTTGTGCACAGTAGTCGGCATGTAATGCCAAGGATATAGTAGCACGTATCTACGGGCTGTTTCTACAGCGTATTTTTCAAATTCATCAACATTTATTTCAAACCCGCACGATATTATTTGCAAGATCACGTGGAATCTTTTGATTAGATCCTCATCTATTCCCGTTAGAAATGCGGAAACATCGGAATTGTGAAAGAAACGACGAGCAGTATTACCGTCATTCGTGCTACCATATCCTTGTTTTGGTTGATCAATCAAAAGTCCCAATCGTTCACGGAAACCTTTTTGGATGGTCTTTTTCCGACTTTCGATGCTTTTCTTATCGGCCTGCCATTTTTTAATTTCTAATCTGTATGAAATATGTATAAGGCACTCGAAAAGACGAATCCTTGCGTGCAGTGGTGACATCCCATATTGTAAATGATCTTCATTTATTTTCCTTTTTAAAATTTTGTCGATGTCGTTGAATTCTTTGGATGTAGCACCGCAAAGATAACATCGTTGACTTGATGCAGTAGATGTTAGTGAATTGCAGACTTTTCCATCAACCATTGTTAAGCCCAATTTGTAGGATACAATGACTTCTTTTCCGTTCACAATCGTATGAAAAGGTTTAAGCTGCTCTTCTTGTTCCTTGATGTTTTAAACTTCATTTCGGGTGCCTTCTGCAGTCTCTTTCAAAAACTCGATTTTTATTGGCCTACAGAATCGAGGGGAGGAGGGTCGCGGATTTTTCCACACGGTTATTCCTTCGTTATCACCCCCGTCAACAAACACGAGCTGCAGTGGCACAAGGGAAGTGAAGAAAATAGTTGCGTCTGTTTTATCTCCGTCGTCATTATCAAATTTTTGTTTGAATGTACTTTGCCCAGATGTTCCGTCGCATCCCCATTTGCAGACAAAATTCAATTTATAAATTTCGCTGGATGGGAGGAGATGCAAAACTTCACTTTGCACTGCTAATATGCGACTCGCTGTATGGTCTAACAGTGCTTGAAGTTTGACCGCAGCTTTACCCTCAGTAATCGTGATGTCATCTTTGGGTGGATAACATTTTTTCTTCGCCTCCAACACAGATTTGTACGATGGGTACATCTTCGAATTTAGTTCCAGTGCTCCAGACCGTATTCCCTGATATACATGTTTAGACATGCGGTGTTCAATTATAAGAGATAACGCAGCATCAGCGGAATAACGATTGGTCGTCATGTCCGTAACAGTGCGTAAGGCTTCCTTGTATTTGGACGCTTTTGTAGGACTGCCCAGAGCAACCTCTTTCACCACTTTTGCTGCATCCAATTTTCCTGCAGCTCGAAGACTTATGTGGGTGGCAAATGCAAGCTCTTCGGAACTGGACTGCTCACGAATTGCTGCAGTTTTTCTCCGTTCCTACCGCTCACTGGAGTCCTCGAAGCCCTGCGAATGTCGACCAGGCCCACGAACTGCATCTGAATCTTTGTTTTCCTTCGAAATTTCCGTATTATTTACAAAAGTGACGATTCTGCTTAGCCAATCCGTATTTTTCTCCATAAACCTCGCCTTCATTCTTCTAGCTGTTTGCCATTTGTCTTTCATATCAAATAATAACTTGCGAATTGTTTGTTTTTCATCCGCAGATAATGTGTATGAGCAATGGAATTCCTTAGACAATTCGACCTCCAAGATTTCGTACACGTCATTCGCATTATCATTCAAATGATCAGCGAATAAATCAAACAACTCCTTTCGCGTGAAATTGACCGCCTCACTGCTATCACGAGAGCCTGGAAAATCAATTCAAAAGTTAGACTATAATAGAACATTTTTAAGAATCAGTAATGATTTGTGAATGAAAACGATAGTCGAATCGGGTACAATAATAATTATATTTATGAGAAACAAATCACTTAAATTCGCACCCTACTGTGGTGCACTTCGCACAGTATAGTATACATGCCGCGCCAGCACGCGCCGTGCCTGAATTCCCGCGTCCGTTTATTAAAAAATTCACCATTACCAGAGTGCATTAGGTGCAACTTGGTGCACCTAATTTTTTGGTGAGGTATTACTCAAGAGTGTATACAATAACGTGGCACTTCACCAGAATTAGAATTATTTAGAATTATTAACTTTTACTCAATGTGAACATAACTTTTTTCCGCAGCGAGCACGAGAACTTACGGTAGATGTTCACAATTTTTCTAAGAAATCGCAATGACATAATAAGTGTGCTCACATCCAGGAAGAGACTCCATTTTGCAGAATTAAAATAACTAAATTTTACTTGGAGATATATCACTTTCAATACAACGATATTTTTCTAGCGTAGCGCACGACCGACTATACCTGTTCGAGCGCTCCGTTACGAATGAGATCCCAACGGCTAAATGCAACACCTGCAACCTACCGACCCTTGGAAGGGTTCCCCGAAATACCACTCTACCTGACCCCACAGGTAGAATTCCTTGAATATAAACTTCATTTTTCGGTTTTTGGCCAGCAATTCGGGATTTGGAACCACTGTGCGGTGGCAACACAGCGGGCCGGAGCGTACCGCCACTGTGTCGTCTCAGTGCTGTCATATTTCTATCTGCGTAGTGCGTGGGATTTTTTTAAATGGGATTTTCTGACCGGATACCATTGAATTTATTTATATAAATTGTACGAATGTATACGAAAATTTACCCGAAAAGGAGGTGTCCAAAATGAACAATCAAAAAATTTGATTGTTTTTCACCCATAAACTGAAATAGTTCGTCATTAAAAATCGTAGATTTGCATTAACTTTATTCAAAATTTTAACTTTTCTATGAAAGCCCAGTAAACACAGTAATATTGCAGCAATGTAACGGCAACATAACCGAATATTACAAAGAATATTACCTGGATGTTACATGTAAATTGCATGTAACTTGCCATTTCCGACTCAGCAATATAACATGTTATGTAACGTGTTATATACCCGGTATGTAATAGTTATATTGCAAGGTAATGTAACAAAAGTCATAAAAGTTATATAAATGCGATATTCTTAAATATTATGATGAAATAAAAGATTATTATTAAATAATTTTTTTATTTCATCATCTTATTTTGTCATTTTTATAGGTTATAGAAGAGTTACACTGGAAAAAAAAAGATCCTGCACGGATTTCAGTAGAGAAACACGGCCGGTTCTGGGTCGAGATCCCTACCCCGACATTTACCGACATTTTTTAGCTCAGACATGAACCACTTAGCCGAGACATGAATCCGTGAGGGGTGGGGGCTGATTTGATGGTGGCATTGGAAAGTCGCTATCTTTAACAACTGGAGGACACCTAGTCTCTTATGGGTCGAGACATTGGGCGGGGGGGTAGCTCTGAGGGTTGTACTGGAATACCGCTATCTCAGGCAGCGGCGGTGCGCCTAATTTTTCAAGGCAGCATTTGATTGATGATTATCAGCTAGACTGGCGTCTCTGGGGGGGGGGGGGGGGGGTTGTTTTGAGGGTGGCATTAGAATGCCGCTATTTCTGGCAGCTGCAGTGCAGCTTGTCTTTCATGCTCGCATTGGAATGTTGTTATCTCTAACAAGTAAATAGTGCGCGGGAGCGTTAGTCCTTTCAACCACACACGACGCTACCCTCCCGGGCCAGTGCGTCTGTTTGTCGCAACCTTATCGTTGGTCATACAGTGCTCCCCCCCTAACTTTGCGCGCTCGGGGCTCGAGCGCAATGTTACGGAGGTGCCCCACTCTGATATAAACATATGAAAAGTAGAGAAACAGTACCGGTTCTACACCAAGATCCCTACCCCGACATTTACCGACATTTTTTAGCTCAGACATGAACCACTTAGCCGAGACATGAACCCGGGAGGGGTGGGGGCTGATTTTGATGGTGGCATTCGAAAGTTGCTATCTCTAACAACTGGAGGGCACCTAATCTCTTATGGGTCGATACATTGGGAGGGGGTGGGGTGGGGGGGGGGGCTAGCTTTGAGGGTGGTATTGGAATGCCGCTATCTCTGGAAGCGGTGGTGCGCCTAATTTTTCAAGGCGGCATTTGATTGATGATTATCAGTTAGACTGGCGTCTCTGCAGGGGGGGGGGGGGGGGCTAGTTTTGAGGGTGGTATTAGAATGCCGCTATTTCTGGCAGCTGCAGTGCAGCTTGTCTCTCGTGCTGGCATTGGAATGTTGTTATCTCTAACAAGTAAATAGTGCGTCGGAGCGTTAGACCTTTCAACCGCACACGACGCTACCCTCCCGGGCCAGTGCGTCTGTTTGTCGCAACCTTATCGTTGGTCATAAATTATTTCTGTTTGTGTGTTAAGGACCAGACCGCAGTCTGGAAAAGGCCGAACATAAAATCTTAGAGGCGCCTATGATAGTGTCTCGCCGGTCCTCGGCACCTGAAGGAACAGCGTTTAAATAGTCCAAAAACCGGTGTCCTTCTGGCCGATATATATAAGCGTTTCCCCATCACTAGCTCACATTTTCTCCCGTGCATTCAAACAAATATTATCGGCCGGAAAAAAGAAAAAAAATGGATGCGCAAATGTGTAAAAGGACTGTCGCGCTAATGGAGGAGGCATTTTCCATAATTAGAAAAAAATCTAGACCAGCTTCAGTGCAAAAGTGGATAAAGTTCAGTGATAAACATGTGAAGATTTTGGGCAAAGTGTTACGTGCAAACGTTCCGACAATAGGTGAAAAAATTCGTATTCAGACAACAATAGCGACATTGATGTCACTGAGTGAAAAGCTGAAAAAATGTGACGCTGGTGCTGTGAAAAGTGACAAGGTGCGGTGGAGGGACATGGACACTCCGTTTAAGAAAAGAATTAGGACTGGAGTGGTTATCAATCTACAGCACAAAGATGTTCAAAGTTTTCTTGACGACGCGAGACCTTTGATAATCTCGAAAATAACCGCGGTTTTGAGCAAAGCAGGAAACTGAAAAGTTAACGTTATTCTAGCCTGCCGTTTTCACATCATCAAACTCGATGAAATAATGGAAGATAATAAATTCTTTAATACGCAGAATCAAGCTATTTTACCCTCGACAGACATGGAAAAGTGGTTCAGGGTACATGTAAAGGATAAATTGTTGGTGAAAATTGAGGAGTTTACGGAAAAGGAATCCGGCTGGTCTCTCTCTTCCATAATTAACTTAGTCGTCAATATGAACAAATACATGCCTCTGCGTGGTGGACTATCTACGTATACAAGTCTACCGAAAAAAATTCAATTAAAACGTGCCGTCGTCAATATTATAAATGATGACCCTTATTGTTTCTTATGGTCTGTGACGGCAGCTCTTTACCCTGCAGCTGAATATTGTGAGCGAAAATCGTCGTACCCGCCGTTCAGTGAAGTGCTTGAGTACACTGGGCTCAATTTTCCTATGAGTCTAAAGGACGTACCGAAATTTGAAAAAATGAATGGTTTGTCAATTAACGTATATGGCATAGAAGATCATCGTCGTGGAAAGCTTGAAATATTGCCAGTATATTTGAGCGTTCAAAGGTCCGATAGATCTACCATACACCTACTCATGCAGGAAGCTGCGAGCGAAGAAGAAGAAGAAGAAGAAGAAGAAGGAAAAGAAGACAGCAATCCGGTGCATCATTTTTCATGGATCAAAAATATTTCTCGGCTGGTCAGCTCGCAAATTTCAAAATATGCACATCATACTTGGCTCTGCGACAGGTGTTTATGTCATTTCAAAACAGAAAATTTGCTAATAAAACACACAGATGACTGTGTAAAAATTAATAAATGTCGAACGGTCTTTCCGGAGGGTGAGGAGAGAATATTAAAATTCAAAAATTTCAAATTCAAAGAAGATGTTCCATTCGTCGTGTATGCCGATCTCGAGTGCTTATTAGAGCCAATAACATCGGTACAGAAGAACACAATGGGATATCAAAACCATGTGCCCCACAGTATCGGTTATTATCTGCGCTGTAGTTATAACGATGCACTTTCCGAGTACAAATCATACCGTGGCAAAGACTGTATCCAGTGGTTTATGGTGGAGTTGAAAACCCTATCAAAATCGCTGCATTCGCGTCTAACACATATCACACCGATGGAGATCCTGAACACGGCACAAAATCATCAATTCACAACGTCTACAACCTGCCACATTTGCGAGAAAGAATTTCTTCCAAGTGATCTAAAGGTTCGAGATCACTGTCATTTTACGGGTCGTTATCGCGCTGCTGCACACCAAGATTGCAATTGAAATTTTAAGAACTCTCATGTAGTTCCCGTTGTATTCCACAATTTATCCGGATATGATTCTCATTTTTTAATAAGGTCATTAGCAACTGCATTCGAGGGCTCTTTATATCTATTACCTATAAACAAGGAAAAATATATTTCATTCTCGAAAAGTGTCAAGGGGACAGTTGTAAATTACAGATTTATCGATTCATTCCGATTTATGCCGAGTAGCATCGACAAATTAGCCTCATATTTAGACAGTAATAACAAATTAATTACACGCGCAAATTGTAATAGCGAGGCTGAATGCAAGCTATTGACACGAAAAGGTGTTTTCCCGTATGACTATGTTAATAGCTGGGATATCCTCGATGAGACCGAATTGCCCTCAAAAAAAGATTTTTTTTCCAAGCTCAATAATACGGAGATTTCCGACAGCGAATATGCGCACGCGTCTAACGTTTGGAAAACATTCAAGATAAAAACTTTAGGTGAATATTCAGATTTATATTTAAAAACAGACGTTCTCCTTTTGGCTGACATTTTCGAAAATTTTCGACGAAATTGTTTGAATACGTATAATTTAGATCCGCTCCATTACTACACAGCCCCTGGTCTTTCATTCGATGCAATGCTCAAGTGCACGCAAATTGAACTCGAACTCCTCACTGACGTGGATATGTTACTTTTTAATGAAAAAGGCATCCGAGGCGGAGTCGCGCAATGTACCAACAGGTATGCGAAAGCAAACAATCGATTCATGGAAACGAATTTCGATCCAAACACCGCCGAGTCATATCTCATGTACTATGATGTCAATAACTTATACGGTGCAGCTATGAGTGAATCATTACCATGCAGCTCATTCGAATGGGCGGAAAATTTTATTGAAAATATTGAAAATATTCCCGAAGATTCGCCGATCGGGTATATACTCGAAGTTGATTTAGAATATCCCAATGAGCTCCACAAATTTCACAAAGACTTGCCGCTATGTCCAGAACACTATCAAGCCCCGAAATCTCAAAATTCAAAATTGATGACGACATTGCTACCGAAAGAAAAATACATTATTCACTATCGTAATTTACAGGAGTCTTTGAGATTGGGTCTAAAATTAGCAAAAATTCATCGGGTGCTAAAATTCAAACAATCCCCTTGGTTGAAAAAATACATTGATCTCAATACGAATTTGAGAAAGCAGTCCAATAACGATTTCGAGAAAAATTTTTACAAACTAATGAATAACGCGGTGTTTGGGAAAACGATGGAAAATGTACGTAATCATCGTGAAGTAAAGCTCGTTACACGCTGGCATGGACGATATGGCGCAAGAGCTCTCATCGCTCGAGCTACCTTTCATAGCTGCACCATATTTGACGATGATATGGTTATCATAGAATTGACTAAAGCTAAAGTAAAATTCAACAAACCGATATATGCTGGATTTTCAATTCTTGACCTGTCTAAAATCTATTTATATCGTTTCCATTATGACTATATGAAGATTACTTTCGGCGAGCAAGCAAAATTAATGTACACAGATACGGACAGCCTAATCTATCACGTAACTACTCCAAATATCTACGAATCCATGAGACGCGACATACACCAATTTGATACATCCGATTACCCGACAAATAATCCCTATGGAATGCCTCTTGCGAATAAAAAAGTGTTGGGTCTTATGAAGGATGAAAATAATGGTAAAATTATGACCGAGTTTATAGGGCTTAGGGCAAAGTTATACTCGTATAAAGTACAAGGTAATGAGCTTGAAAATAAACGTGCAAAGGGCGTCAGAGGAGCGACTTTAAAAACCATTACGTTCGATGACTATTAGGGTGGCCCTTAATATCGGTAAAAAAATTTTTTTTTTGTCTTACCCCCTAAATCGATTCGAAATATTAAAAAATGATTTTTAAGACTGATATCCGCCCTTAATTTTAATATTAACAGGTGCCTCAAAGGCCCTTAAACCGCTTGACTGGTGGAAATTTCGGGTAGACAAAACTTTACTTACTATCAACTTGAAATTTGGTATCCGGGGGTTTTCTGGGTCGCTGAGTACGAATCCGTACTCAAAATTCAGAAATTCAAGATGGCGGATCCAATATGGTGGATCGAAAATGCAAAAAGACATTTGACGAGAGCAAAAGTTAGTACTCGATGGTTTTCGGGGTCGCTGATCACGAATCTGCACTCCAAATTTAGAAATTCAAGATGGCGGATCCAATATGGTGGACCAAAAATGCAAAAAGACATTTGACGAGAGCAAAATTTGGTACTCGGGGGTTTTCGGGGTCGCTGATTACGAGCAATAATTATCGTTCGCATCAAACGACTTTTCGGATTTTCAATCCGCCATATTGGATTTACCATCTTCAATTTCTAAATTTAGAGGGCACATTCGTAATCAGCGACCCCGAAAACCCCTGAGCACCAACGTTCACTCTCGTCAAATGACTTTTTGCTTTTTCGGTCGGCCATATTGGATACGCCATCTTGAATTTCTGAATTTGGAGTGCAGATTTGTAGTCAGCGAGCCCGAAAACCCCCGAGTGCCAATGTTCACTCTCGTCAAATGACTTTGCATTTTTTGGCCGCCATATTGGGTCCGCCATCTTGAATTTCTAAATTTGGAGTGCAGATTCGTGGTCAGCGACCCCGAAAACCCTCGAGTACTAACTTTTGCTCTCGTCAAATGTCTTTTTGCATTTTCGATCCGCCATATTGGATCCGCCATCTTGAATTTCTGAATTTTGAGTGCGGATTCATACTCAGCGACCCAGAAAACCCCCGGATACCAAATTTCAAGTTGATAGTAAGTAAAGTTTTGTCTACCCGAAATTTCCACCAGTCAAGCGGTTTAAGGGCATTTGAGGCACCTGTTAATATTAAAATTAAGGGCGGATATCAGTCTTAAAAATCATTTTTTAATATTTCGAATCGATTTAGGGGGTAAGACAAAAAAAAATTTTTTTTACCGATATTAAGGGCCACCCTAATGACTATAAAGAGTGTCTATTTCATTGTAAAACCCTGATTAGGACCCAGCACATGATACGCAGCTCAAAACATATTGTAGAGACGGTTAGGCAAAATAAAATAGTATTAAGCTGGCAGGATGACAAAAGAATTCTGTGTCCAAAGTCTACTGATACTGTACCATGGGGCTACGATGTGACGAGCGAACACATGTACATGGAAGCATAAATCTTCGAGCAGTAAGAGTCGGCAAAACCTCTCAACGTTTCACGAAATTTGGGTGCAACTATCGGCATATTTACCGTAGCACTAAAATGCCCTTCGCTCTTCCTCTCTTTTATGACAGGCAGGTCATTTTCAAGGGAGAACCTTCTCAGTAGAATTTTTCTCGCGTAGCTGAACACATCGATGAAAATGGTACCATTATCCTCAGACGTCTTTATGCTGTTTGTCTTTTTATTTAATAAGTGCTCTCTATTACAACGAATTTGGCGTGAAGTGTGTTTTTCCGAGCTTAAACTCTTACCTCGTCAAGCTATTTTAAGAAAATTACGGACTATTTTATCGGCAACGCGACGGAGGACGTTTCGTCGAGCGTTTGATCGCGGCTTAATGGATCATCCCGACATCCTGAACACTGCAGTTCGCGTCATCAGGATGTTCAATTGGGGCGAGGAAGGCGAGCTCTTACCGATACTCGATGAGCATGGTAAGTAATAGAAATTATCTATCTCCTGCCTAGCCATCTGTCAGCACATTACTTGACCACCTGACTCTCTATCTCTCTCTCTCGCTTTCTTCATTATGCCTAGCTGTAGTTGGAAAGCTTAGCAGCGTACCTGACTCTTCGCCCTCCCACCCTTTCTCTCTCTCTCTCTCTCTCTCTCTCTTTATCTCTAGAAAACACAAAGTACCCACTGCAATGAAATATATATTTATCTATTCAGCAAAACGAAAGCTTCTCGCTGATTCCGACGAAGAATCTTCAGATCAGGATGATTTAGTACAGCCGGATGGGGCAATAGCTGGACCGTCTGGGTTAAACCGGCGCTCGCTGTCATTATCATCGCTATCGTCATCATCGTCATCGTCCTCAGCTATTACAATATACCGATCACCACCAGCGTCGCCATCGAGATCTTCGTCGTCCTCGCCATCGAGAGCTCCGCCTTCACCACCCGCTCGACCACCGCCACCCCGATCCCCCAGCCCTGAGGCACAAATAGAGTGGATCCACGCTGAGCCTAGACTACGCGGTTACTATGCGCCGCAACCGCCATCACCCCCTAGACAATACGAAGATAGCGATTCGAGTATGAATTCAATCTTTTCGGACAGCGACCTATCCGAAGATTCAGGTAAAGGAATAAAACGCGTGCACGCGCACACACACATACACACACATACACACATACACACACACACACACACGCGCACACAGATTTTAACATGCATATTAGAATATATCATTAAAATGTTACAGGTTATGAGTCGTGCGCTTTCGCTAATTTAGCTCCAAGGGAGCAAGTTGCAGGATTCGCCGATGACGACGAGGAAATAAATATAGATTATTTGTAATTTAATAAAATAAAAAATTAATTGGAAAAATGAAATTTATTTTATTCAATTTATTTCAGATTTGCTTATCCAGCTATTGTGACTGTTGTCGAAACCCAGCCATTTTACAAAAATTTTATTTTCGCGCTTCTTCAATACTCGTTCAATCAGATAAATATCGGGATTTTCAACTCTGAGTAGCTCTTGCTCATAAAAACCACCGGCGATGGGTTCATCTTGATAGTCCTTCAGACTGAACGTCACAGGGTTCGTATTTTTCACTCGATGTATTGTAAATATTTCCGTTGTCCAGTTTGGAGTATAACCCTTGGCAAATATATTTTTGAATTTGCTTATCCTCACTTTGTCACCGCGTCGAAATTTCGTCGACTTTTTTTCCAACGGTTCTCGAGTCGTGAAAACGCGTTGTAACAGCTGCTTCTCATTCTCCGAGTTCACGTCTTTCGGTTTCATTTTAATTGTGCGATGTACACTATTGTTATATTCGGAAATCAAATTTTTGAGAATATCGGTCCACTTGTAGCTTCCACGAAGACTAAATTGCATCCACATTTTATTTTTCAAGGTACGATTAAAACGCTCGCAAATTGATGCTTTCAATTTACTGTATGTCGAGTACATATGAATATTATACTTTTTCATGAGAGTTTGAAAATCGGCATTATAAAACTCTTTGCCCTGATCAACATGTAGGTTCTCTGGTATGCGTCCCTTTGCAAGTATAGATCTCATGGCGCTCGTTGTATCTTTAGCGTTCTTGCTCCTCATTGGCACGGCCCAGGCAAACTTGGAGAAGACATCGATGACGGTAAGGAGAAATTTATGATTGCCGTTTTGCCGGGCGTAAGCCGACATGTCCACAAGGTCCGCTTGCCAAGTCTCATCCAAGCCTCGTATATCCACATGCCGACGAGGATAGTTTCTGCGTGCGGGCTTATGTAGTTCCTGCACCAGCGCTCGCTTCTTCTCGCTCATTTTTTCTCAAGGATGTTTAATCGAGCGTCAATCTGGGAAAACATGCTAAGCATGGACACTCGCAGGTTTTTCGTACCAGCATTCGGAGTTTTGAGAATTTCTTTTATCTCGGTTGTAAGATCTTTAGTTATTTGCGCACTAATTCTCTCTATTTTATTCCGTAAGTCGGTATTTAACGTGACGCATTTATCTTTTATTTCCTCACGTAAGTTCTTAGTTACGTGTCGGGCTTTAGCATTCAGCACCTTTAAGCTGATAGCGTCGTCGTCCTCTTCGGGAATTCCAACGTTGCAGA
Source organism: Rhorus exstirpatorius (assembly GCA_963564615.1). Classification (NCBI taxonomy): domain Eukaryota; kingdom Metazoa; phylum Arthropoda; class Insecta; order Hymenoptera; family Ichneumonidae; genus Rhorus; species Rhorus exstirpatorius. Next base: position 4,242,243 of record OY751315.1, read on the forward strand.
GTCGCTTGTTCTCCAAATCGTAATGTCCGTCTTTTGTAATCTTGAATCCAATGCCCGGAGGACCGCGATTGAGCGCACTTTCATTATCCAGCTGCCGTCCAAACACGTCGACACTCATTTTGTGAATGCGCGAAATTGCGATGATGAATGTATTAATAAATGATTTGAGCCTCACGCAATTCTTCGATAATCGATATGATTTCATTCGAGTGAGATAAGTTTCCGGCTGCTTGAGATGCGAGGAGTAAACGTAGGCGGTCCACTAGTTCATTGGGATCGTCCCAATATATATAATCGAATCTCGCGTCTTTTCTAGCCACTTTATACTTTGGCATACCTTTACCTGTGTGCGTATCAACTATTTTCGCGATATAAGTCTTGAATTTCAAATTTTTATCCGTCCGAATTGCTTCATCTGCTTTATAATATTTCTTATGGGCATTCGTGGCAATTACAATGTTCTCATAATTTTTCAAATCGTTGGATGTCAGATCCTCAACGCGGGGCACTTTTTTGAACAACAGTTCCGCTAATCCAACAGTTTTTGGATAATTTTTATCTCGGACACGAATATGCTGAGAATCAAAAAAGATTGGAGAATCTCCAATTATTAATTTATTGTTAGCGAGATTTCGTACACCGTATGAGACATCCATGGTTGATTTTCTATTTGTCTGCAGCAATACTACATACTCATTTATTAATTCATCAACATTCACAGCTGTATCCTCCTCCTGCTCTCCCTCTTCATCACCGTACGCAGACTGGAAAGACAAATCTTCCAACATTGGATCATCTTTAACTTCATGGTTGCCATCCTCAATATGTTCTTCTTCTCTTTCTTCTTCAACACGATCTTTGACTTCCTCCTTAAGTTCCTGTTTCATCTCTGGCGTCTCGTTTTTCCGCATCACCAATTTTTCCAATGGCGTGACTATTGGCTTAAAAACATTTTGCATTGCCTGTTCAGCATTGTCTTTGCCGATTTTTATCATCCGATGTTTTCGTCGAATTGCATCGCTCGCTTTGACGATTTGACGCAATACGTCTTTCTTCTCCTCCAAAAGTTTATTCATGTTGCTACCCTCGAGTCAGAGATGATACTGTCTCCAATGCACGTTTACTTATGACTGAGAAAAGAATCGAACCCTCGTCTATATCTACCCTCATTCATTAGACTATCCTTGTCGATCGTGATGAATCCATACTTGTCGCAATTCCAGCATTCTGAGCACATATTTTTAAACTGTGTATATGACATATCAGTATTCACATGATCATTGTACACATGTTTAAGGTTCATCTCATCTTGCTTAAATAGAACCACAAAATTCGTATTGTCACGCACGAGATGTTTAGGAATACGAGCATAGGTCTGGCAAAGTTAGAAACAGTCGACATTTTTGTGTCGTCCCATGGCGAAAAAGGCTCTAATGTTATCCTGTTTTTCACATGCCACGTCATCGAAGATAAATATTGAGTTGGGGTGTGCATCGCTGGGTGTCACCACTTGTTCGTGCTCATTGAATGGGAAATATTGAACACCGCTCACGGGCTCGAGTAACCGTGCGAGCAATGTATATTTTGGCTGATTGAGGGATTTAGAATAAAGGTAAACGTTCTCGAATCTCAGACCATTAGGATGTGTTATGAGGGAGAGTAAAGCGTTCGTTTTACCACAGTTCGAGGGTCCACAGAATACTGCGCGAATGCTATTAGGCAACAAATCGCCATGACGTTTTTCGCGTGGTTCACCTCCCCGCATAAATTCATCGAAATTCATTACAGGCAGTTCATCCGTCCCCATCCTGAGCACGACTAATGGGGGAAAAAAATATAAATAGGGTTTTATAGGGATTATTCACCAGTCGAGCAGTCATCCCCGATATGATCGGTCGTGCTTTGGTCAATAGTCTGATTGACAAGCTCCCTGTCGAGTTGCATCTACCTGGGTATCAGTATTGCGGACCTGGTACAAAGTTATCTAAACGTCTTGCACGAGGTGATCGAGGTATTAATCCATTGGATGCAGCCTGCAAGCAGCACGATATTGCATATTCAAAAGAAACTAGCCTCGAAGCGAGAACTTTAGCCGATAAATTACTGGCTGAGCAGGCTTGGAAACGAGTATACGCCAAAGACGCGGGTATTGCGGAGAGAGCAAGTGCTTGGGGCGTGGCAAACATCATGAAGGCCAAAACTAAACTAGGCATGGGGCATTGCGTGAAAAAAAACAAAATTAGGCATGGGACAGAATAAACTCGTTGATGAGAAAAGCCGTGGTCGAAAGGGTGCTCGGAAAGGCAGCAAGAAGGCTAAAAGTAAATTGCGCATTTTACCGGCGCCTCGTAAAATTGGGGGGTTTTTGCCGCTCCTCCTGCCGATATTTGCCGGTCTGAGTGCTGCAGGAGCACTGTCAGGTGGCGCTGCTTCTATCGCTAAGGCTGTAAATGCGGCTGAAGCTGCTAAGCGGGAATTGGATGAGAGTAAGAGACATAATAAGATGATGGAAGCTGCTGCTTTGGGTAAAGGTCTGCATCTAAAACCGTACAAGAGGGGGACGGGTCTTGGTTCAAAATACGGAAAGTCACGCTGCCTCCCCAAGCCTTAACTGATGCTGATCTGCTCAAATATGCGAAAATCATGGAAATTCCACACTTTCGCGGAGTTTTTATGAGAAATAAATTGCCGAAAAGTGGACCGGCAAAATACGAATCAGCAATTATCAATTTAGATGAGGATATGGGACCTGGTACACACTGGGTTGCATACAAAAAGAGGGGGAAGAATGTCGTGTACTTTGATAGTTTCGGCAATCTTCAGCCTCCAGTCGAGTTGATGAAATATTTTGGTGTTGGTAGCGTGAATTATAATTATAAGGGATATCAGGATTATGGTACAGTCGAATGTGGGCACTTATGCCTAAAGTTTCTCTGCCAGCAATTGAGTGGCAAAGAAAAATATTCTCTATATAAACGTGCATAATGATGAATATAGAATCAGTTGACTATGTGCCGTCGTCATGGATGATAGTTTTACACTAACTATTTCCGGGACGTCATCTACACTTGAAGCTCAATATTTTCCCCCCATCGAACTTTCACCCCACAAAAATTACACTTTAGGGCTCATTGAATTACTAACCTTCAATTCTATTCCTAATATAGCTGATGGTAATAATAAAATTTATGTGGGAGACAAGGTATTGACTATACCGACGGGTAGCTATGAAATAGATGATATTGAGAAATACGTGCAGGCAGAGTTGCCGAATATTTCTATTAAGATTAAACCCAATAACAATACTCTACGTAGTGAAATCGAGTGTAATCGCGATATAAATTTTAAGCCTAATGATTCTATCGGCTCTCTCTTGGGTTTCACACCGCGTATTCTTGTAGCCAATAAAAGGCATACATCTGATCTCCCAGTAGCCATTCTCAAAGTGAACGCCTTGCGTATAGAGTGCAGCATTACCGCCGGTGCCTATATTAATGAGCGAAAAGCTCATACGATTCACGAGTTTTTTCCGTTCGTACCATCTGGATATAAAATTATTGAAGTTCCATCGCACATCATTTATCTACCAATCACGAGCAAGACAATAGATAACATCCAGCTCCGGATAGTAGACCAAGACGGAGATTTAGTAAATTTTCGTGGAGAAGTCATAACCATACGATTACATATAAAATCATGGGTATAGTCTTTAATAAAACCCATAATATCAAGTCATCATGGATGAGCGTGACCAGTCGCCGATCGACACTCAAAGTGCTAACACCTCAGAACGTAAAACTTCTAAAGAATTTGGGTCTGACAGTGCGCGGAAAAAGCGCATAAGGTATTATTTATTCTGTGCCCTTTGCGTCTGCTGTGTAAAATTGAGGAGGAAATAGTAAATATACAAAGTCCCATCGTTTTCGATGAATCTATAATACACTGCGAGATTCATGCTCATAAGCCGTATGCATCGTCAACTTTCAATAACAGCGATGAGATACGTATTTCCATCCAACATCAGGATCTATGTCTTCTACCAAGCAAAAGTTTTATACATATATGCGGAAAACTGACTAAAGCCGATGGTGCAGCGCTTGCCTCCACAAGCCTCGTTAATAATGCTATTTGCTTTTTGTTCGAAGAAGTACGATATGAGCTTAACGCTATTGAAATTGATCGAAACAAAAATGTAGGTCTTACGAGTCTAATAAAGGGATATTCATCTCTGAGCCCTGGTAAGAGATCTATGCTCGAGAACACGGGCTGGCTTGATGTTGAAGAAACGACGCAAATCATAGATGCAGCGGGCAACTTTGACGTATGCATACCGCTAAGTATGCTGCTCGGTTTTGCCGAAGATTATCGAAAAATCGTCGTAAATGCCAAGCATGAGCTGATTCTATCGAGATCGAAGACTGATGATAATGCTATTGTGCAGACGGCTGACGAGGAATTCAAACTCGTATTGCAAAAAGTAGAATGGCTTGTACCATACGTGACAGTCTCCGATCAGCGTAAAATACAACTTTTAAAGTTTATCGGTAGAGATGCGCCAATCTCCATGAGCTATCGAACGTGGGAACTATATGAATATCCGCTGCTCCCCGCAACCTCGAAGCATGTTTGGACCGTCAAGACTTCTACTCAGCTGGAAAAACCACGATATGTCATTCTCGCTTTCCAGACTGATCGGAAAAATAAGAAAAAGAAGAACGCGAGTAACTTCGATCATTGTAATCTCACCGATGTTAAACTATATTTGAATTCGCAATGCTATCCATATGGAAATTTGAACCTAAACATACAGCAAAACCAGTACGCCCTACTATACGAGATGTATGCAAACTTTCAGAATACTTATTACAACAGGGAAGCGGAGCCGTGGTTAAAAAATCCGAGTTTCTAAAGTATGCCCCTCTAGTCGTCATCGACTGTTCGAAGCAGAACGATTCTCTCAAGTCAGGCCCCGTTGACATTCGTCTCGAATTTGAAGCAAGAAATAATATTCCTGCCAATACATCCGCGTATTGCTTGATTCTACATGATCGTATTGTTGAGTACAATCCAATAAGTGGTGGGGTAAAAAAATTGGTATAAAACCTTCAAAGATGCACCGACTCTCTTCAGTCAGCACCATGGACTTTATCGTCGATATTCAAGGCTTCAGGAGACCCATAAACGAATTTGTGCTCAAAGAAATAGCAATTGTGGAAATCTCTGACAACACCGAGCCCCTGACGTTTTTCTTCAAACCTCCAGCGCCATGGAACTCTCTACCAGTGAAGTACAAAACGATGAATTCATGGCTGGAACGAAATTTTCATGGAATACGATGGAATTCAGGCGACACGCCGTACGAAGCTGCTGGAACAACAATTCGAGCTATCTTGAAACAAGCCCGAACCATCTACGTGAAGGGATTAGAGAAGACGGCGTGGTTAGCGCAATTCACGGATTCGTCGGCACATATTGTCGATATGGAAACTCTCGATTGTCCATCATTGCAGAAATTATCGAAAATATCAAACAACAGAGGATGTTCTCATCATCCCCATGACTCAAAATATAATTGTGCCAACGCAAACGTGAAATCTTTAAGGAGCTGGTACATTAGGCATTGTGTAAACGCAGGATTTTTGAAGTAAATAAAAACATTTTATCGAAAAATATATGTATGTTTTTTATTGAAATAAACCGTAGGAAATTGTTTTACATATTTGGTTTCACTCCAACTTATACATTTCGCACCACACGTCATCTATAATGTTTTTTTTTTTACTTTTTTAACCATGCGCACTTATGGATTCAAAGACTTTTTTCAGTGCCACCATCGTTCGCGTAGAGTCACGGCCCCATAGTAGGCGCGATGGATTGATGGTTCGATGGCGTCAGATGCGTTTGAATTCTACGCTGTTATATTTCCCACCGAAGTAGTTCATATAGAGTTGATTTGTATGCGCAGCGTCAATCATCTCTTTGAATATTTCTTTGTTCTCGTCGAACGCTTTCACGAATCTTGCAGGTAGGAATGCAGAGGAATCGTTGGTGATATCCGCCACGATCCTCCTCCCGAATTTCGTTTCAACTATTCTCAGGTCGGAGATCGGATGATCTGCCTGAACGGAGAGTTCAGCCAATTTTTTTGTTGGCAAAAATTCCACCATTTTTCCCACCTTGTTGATACTTGTGAAATCCATTTCGACTTATTGATGTATTCTTCAATGTATTTATAATGAAGCTCAGATCAGACCTCGTACGTATAAGATTTTTTACTTCTTCGATATTTTTTAAAAGCAGGAGCAATCGTTCTTTTAGCTCACGTCGCCTGTCTTGCATATCAACTGGTGCAGTTCAGACGTGCATCTTGATATTATATAGGCCCTCCAAATTCCCGACCCCCACCAACTCTCAATTCTAGGACCCAATAGGATTTTCCACACTTTCCTCCGCCCACACTTTGCGGCGACACATTTGACAATTCCGTACAGAGGGTGCAGGGCCATCGATATGAGTCATGATGTGGGGCGTATTCCAATGTTCCATACAAGGCAGATATGACATGATTTCGACGTCTGCACGAAGATTTTCGGGTAAACGATCATAAAACATATGAATTGATCGACTAAAATATTTTAAAATCACAGGCTTCGTTATATTCTTAAGATCACCCCTTGATAATTCCCACGGATATTTGGCTCCGAGAACGCCATCAGAATATCCGTCCATGTTGATAGCAAGAACGCGACTAAGCGTGTCATAGCGGCATTCCATGAAAATCAAAGCCTCATTTTCCGGCGGTTTGTCAAAATATGTAAACACTGTGCAGGCTCAAGCGTGTTCAGACATGCAAGATGGCATCATCCGCTCTCGAAGGTAATGGGAGGGCTCGAAACAGGTCGAGACACGTCGAAGGCGCATATCAGTATACCATTTTCCGTTAAATTTTTTTCTCCGTCAATACAGATTCAATCAGTTTGCCGCATTTTTCAATTCTTAATCTAAATCGCTCACGATCACGTGCAACTTCTTCCCACCGGCCTCGGCGAGCGGCTCTATACGCATAATCCCATGCATACATCACATGAATTTGAGCTCGAGTATCGAATCGAACGTGCTTTTCCATATTTTCAATCTCCTCTTCGTCCCAATTTCATCGCGGTTTGAAAAAATATATGCTGCGGCACCCTGCGCTACATCTGCTCACGCACCAGTCAGTGATAGGGAAACGCTTATATAAATTCGGTCAGAAGAATACTTGTTAGGGGCATTTCGACGTTTTTCCTTCAGGTGCCGAGGACCGGCGAGACACTATCATAGGCGCCTCTAAGATTTTATGTTCGGCTTTTTCCAGACTGCGGTCTGGTCCTTAACACACAAACAGAAATAATTTATGACCAACGATAAGGTTGCGACAAACAGACGCACTGGCCCGGGAGGGTAGCGTCGTGTGCGGTTGAAAGGTCTAACGCTCCGACGCACTATTTACTTGTTAGAGATAACAACATTCCAATGCCAGCACGAGAGACAAGCTGCACTGCAGCTGCCAGAAATAGCGGCATTCTAATACCACCCTCAAAACTAGCCCCCCCCCCCCTGCAGAGACGCCAGTCTAACTGATAATCATCAATCAAATGCCGCCTTGAAAAATTAGGCGCACCACCGCTTCCAGAGATAGCGGCATTCCAATACCACCCTCAAAGCTAGCCCCCCCCACCCCACCCCCTCCCAATGTATCGACCCATAAGAGATTAGGTGCCCTCCAGTTGTTAGAGATAGCAACTTTCGAATGCCACCATCAAAATCAGCCCCCACCCCTCCCGGGTTCATGTCTCGGCTAAGTGGTTCATGTCTGAGCTAAAAAATGTCGGTAAATGTCGGGGTAGGGATCTTGGTGTAGAACCGGTACTGTTTCTCTACTATGAAAGCTACAGACTAGATATGTATGTATACCCCTGAAATTAGAAGTATTTCAGTGACATATACAAAACAACGGCAAAGCGTGGGGGAAGCTATTCCCCTCCAAATCAGGGGAAAAGAAAAGTTAAAGAGGGCAAACTTACGGGAGGAGCACTGTAAATCATTTCTGTTTGTATGCTAAGGACCAGACCGCAGTCTGGAAAAGGCCGAACATGAGGTCATAAAATCTTAGAGGCGCCTATGATAGTTGTGGTGTTCAAATAATAGACGAGTACGAAGTATATTTATACGACTATATTCTTTATTCAGAAACACTGTGTATCCTTACATGGCTGGACGATTACTGAGAGGTAGTCCGTTTACCTCTTAGGCTTTCGGTGCTGCTGTGGCAACACCGCTCGGCCTATACCACCGAATATACACTACAATAGTGTCTCACCGGTCCTCGGCACCTGAAGGAAAAATATCGAAATGCCCCTAACAGGTATTCTTCTGACCGCATTTATATAAGCGTTTCCCTATCACTGACTGGTGCGTGAGCAGATGTAGCGCAGGGTGCTGCGGCAGATCTTTTTTCAAACCGCTATGAAATTGGGACGAAGAGGAGATTCAAAATATGGAAAAGCACGTTCAATTCGATACTCGAGCTCAAATTCATGTGATGCATGGGATTATGCGTACAGAGCCACTTGCCGAGGCCGGTGGGAACCCTAGCAGTCTGTGTGACCATACAAAACACCATAAAAGCGACGGTGTTTTTGTGCCAAATTTATACAGACCAGACCACTGTGGAAACCACGGTCCCGACGGTCCCACTTTTTTTAACGGAGCTTACGGCATGGTGGTTTGTACAAATGACAACCGTTAAAAAGACCATTAAACGACTGCTCGAGGGTTAGTGCTCGTTTAACGATGGTTTTGCCAGTCGTTATTTTGAAATCCACTTTGCCGTAAGCTCCACTCGAAAAATTGGGACCCCTGGGACAGTGGTCTCCGCGGTGGTTTGGTCGGTATAAATTTGGCACAAAAACACCGTCGTTTTTAGGTGGTTTCCAAGGTGGTTTTATGCGGACGCTCAATACGCTAGGGAAGATGTTGCGCGTGATCGTGAGCGATTTAGATTAAGAATTGAAAAATGCAGCAAACTGATTGAATCTGTATTGACGGAGAAAAAAATTTAACGGAAAACGGTATACTGATATGCGCCATCGACGTGTTTCGACCTGTTTCGAGCCCTCCCATTACCTTCGAGAGCCGATGATGCCATATTTTTTGGGATGATTTTGGGCAAAGTGTTACGTGCAAACGTTCCGACAATAGGTGAAAAAATTCGTATTCAGACAACAATAGCGACATTGATGTCACTGAGTGCAAACCTGAAAAAATGTGACGCTGGTGCTGTGAAAAGTGACAAGGTGCGGTGGAGGGACATGGACACTCCGTTTAAGAAAAGAATTAGCACTGGAGTGGTTATCAATCTACAGCACAAAGATGTTCAAAGTTTTCTTGACGACGTGAGACCTTTGATAATCTCGAAAATAACCGCGGTTTTGAGCAAAGCAGGAAACTTAAAAGTTAACGTTATTCTAGCCTGCCGTTTTCACATCATCAAACAAAACCGTCTCTAGACGTCTAGATCGTCTCTAGGTTAGGCGAAATAAAATAGTATTAATACTATTTTATTTTGCCTAACCGTCTCTAGACGTCTAGATCGTCTCTAGGTTAGGCAAAATAAAATAGTATTAATACTATTTTATTTTGCCTAACTTGCCTAATAAAATAGTATTAATACTATTTTATTTTGCCTAACCGTCTCTACGATATGTTTTGAACTGCGTATCATGTGCTGGGTCCTAATCAGGGTTTTACAATGAAATAGACACTCTTTATAGTCATCGAACGTGATGGTTTTTAAAGTCGCTCCTCTGACGCCCTTTGCACGTTTATTTTCAAGCTCATTACCTTGTACTTTATACGAGTATAACTTTGCCCTAAGCCCTATAAACTCGGTCATAATTTTACCATTATTTTTATCTTTCATAAGACCCAACACTTTTTTATTCGCAAGAGGCATTCCATAGGGATTATTTGTCGGGTAATCGGATGTATCAAATTGGTGTATGTCACGTCTCATGAATTCGTAGATATTTGGAGTAGTTACGTGATAGATTAGGCTGTCCGTATCTGTGTACAATAATTTGGCTTGCTCGCCGAATGTAATCTTCATATAGTCATAATGGAAACGGTATAAATAGATTATAGACAGGTCAAGAATCGAAAATCCAGCATATATCGGCTTGTTGAATTTTACTTTAGCTTTAGTCAATTCTACTATAACCATATCGTCGTCGAATATGGTGCATCTATGAAAGGTAGCTCGAGCGATGAGAGCTCTTGCGCCATATCGCCCATGCCAGCGTGTAACGAGCTTTACTTCACGATGATTGTGTATATTTTCCATCGTATTCCCAAACACCGCGTTATCCATTAATTTGTAAAAAATTTTCTCGAAATCGTTATTGGACTGCTCTCTCAAATTCGTATTAAGATCAATGTATTTTTTCAACCAAGGGGATTGTTTGAATTTTAGCACCCGATGAATCTTTGCTAATTTTAGACCCGATCTCAAAGACTCCTGTAAATTACGATAGTGAATAATGTATTTTTCTTTCGGTAGCAATGTCGTCATCAATTTTGAATTTTTAGATTGCGGGGCTCGATAGTGTTCTGGACATAGCGGTAAGTTTTTATGAGATTCGTGCAGCTCCTTGGGATATTCTAAATCAACCTCGAGCATATACCCGATCGGCGAGTCTTCGGGAATATTTTCAATATTTTCAATAAAATTTTCCGCCCATTCGAATGAGCTGCATGGTAATGATTCACTCATAGCTGCACCGTATAAGTTATTGACATCATAGTACATCAGATATGACTCGGCGGTGTTTGGATCGAAATTCGTCTCCATGAAACGATTGTTTGCTTTCGCATACCTGTTGGTACATTGCGCGACTCCACCTCGGATGCCTTTTTCAATAAAAAGTAACATATCCACGTCAGTGAGGAGTTCGAGTTTAATTTGTGTGCACTTGAGCATTGTATCGAATGAAAGACCGGGGGCTGTGTAGTAATGGAGAGGATCTAAATTGTACGTATTTAAACAATTTCGTCGGAAATTTTCGAAAATGTCAGCTAAAAGGAAAACGTCTGTTTTTAAATATAAATCCGAATATTCAACCAAAGTTTCTATCTTGAATGTTTTCCAAACATTAGACGCGTGCGCATATTCGCTATCGGAAATCTCCGTATTATTGAGCTTGGAAAAAAATCTTTTTTTGAGGGCAATTCGGTCTCATCGAGGATATCCCAGCTATTAACATAGTCGTACGGGAAAACACCTTTTCGCGCCAATAGCTTGCATTCAGCCTCGCTATTACAATTTGTGCGTGTAATTATTTTGTTATTACTGTTTAAATATGAGGCTAATTTGTCGATGCTACTCGGCATAAATCGGAATGAGTCGATAAATCTGTAATTTACAACTGTCCCCTTGACACTTTTCGAGAATAAAATATATTTTTCCTTGTTTATAGGTAAAAGATATAGAGAGCCCTCGAATGCAGTTGCTAATGACCTTATTTTAAAATGAGAATTATATCCGGATAAATTGTGGAGTACAACGGGAACTACATGAGAATTCTTAAAATTTAAAGTGCAATCTTGATGTGCAGCAGCGCGATAACGACCCGTAAAATAACAGTGATCTCGAACCTTTAGATCACTTGGAAGAAATTCTTTTTCGCAAATGTGACAGGTTGTAGACGTCGTGAATTGATGATTTTGTACGGTGTTCAGGATCTCCATCGGTGTGATATGTGTTAGACGCGAATGCAGCGATTTTGATAGGGTTTTCAACTCCACCATAAACCACTGGATACAGTCTTTGCCACGGTGTGATTTGTACTCGGAAAGCGTATCATCATAACTACAGCACAGATAATAACCGATACTGTGGGGCACATGGTTTTGATATCCCATTGTGTTCTTCTGTACCGATGTTATTGGCTCTAATAAGCACTCGAGATTGGCATACACGACGAATGGCACACCTTGTTTGTATTTGAAATTTTTGAATTTTAATATTCTCTCCTCACCCTCCGGAAAGACCGTTCGACATTTACTGATTTTTACACAGTCATCTGTGTGTTTTGTTAGCGAATTTTCTGTTTTGAAGTGACACAAACATCTGTCGCACAGCCAAGTATGGTGTGCATTTTTTGAAATTTGCGAGCTGACCAGCCGAGAAATATTTTTGATCCATGAAACGTGATGCACTGGATTGCTGTCTTCTTTTCCTTCTTCTTTTTCTTCTTCTTCGCTCGCAGCTTCCTGCATATGTAGGTGTATGGTAGATCTATCGGACCTTTGAACGCTCAAATATACTGGCAATATTTCAAGCTTTCCACGACGATGATCTTCTATGCCATATACGTTAATTGACAAACCATTCATTTTTTCAAATTTCGGTACGTCCTTTAGACTCATAGGAAAATTGAGCCCAGTGTACTCAAGCACTTCACTGAACGGCGGGTACGACGATTTTCGCTCACAATATTCAGCTGCAGGGTAAAGAGCTGCCGTCACAGACCATAAGAAACAATAAGGGTCATCATTTATAATATTGACGACGGCACGTTTTAATTGAATTTTTTTCGGTAGACTTGTATACGTAGATAGTCCACCACGCAGAGGCATGTATTTGTTCATATTGACGACTAAGTTAATTATGGAAGAGAGAGACCAGCCGGATTCCTTTTCCGTAAACTCCTCAATTTTCACCAACAATTTATCCTTTACATGTACCCTGAACCACTTTTCCATGTCTGTCGAGGGTAAAATAGCTTGATTCTGCGTATTAAAGAATTTATTATCTTCCATTATTTCATCGAGTTTGATGATGTGAAAACGGCAGGCTAGAATAACGTTAACTTTTCAGTTTCCTGCTTTGCTCAAAACCGCGGTTATTTTCGAGATTATCAAAGGTCTCGCGTCGTCAAGAAAACTTTGAACATCTTTGTGCTGTAGATTGATAACCACTCCAGTCCTAATTCTTTTCTTAAACGGAGTGTCCATGTCCCTCCACCGCACCTTGTCACTTTTCACAGCACTAGCGTCACATTTTTTCAGCTTTTCACTCAGTGACATCAATGTCGCTATTGTTGTCTGAATACGAATTTTTTCACCTATTGTCGGAACGTTTGCACGTAACACTTTGCCCAAAATCTTCACATGTTTATCACTGAACTTTATCCACTTTTGCACTGAAGCTGGTCTAGATTTTTTTCTAATTATGGAAAATGTCTCCTCCATAAGCGCGACAGTCCTTTTACACATTTGCGCATCCATTTTTTTTCCGACCGATAATATTTGTTTGAATGCACGGGAGAAAATGTGAGCTAGTGATGGGGAAACGCTTATATATATCGGCCAGAAGAATACCCGTTAGGGACACTTGAACGCTTTTCTTTCTCCATCCATGCTGATAGCAAGAAAGCGACTAAGCGCGTCACAGCGGCATTCCATAAACATCAAAGCCTCATTTTCCGGCGGTTTGTCAAAATATCTAAACACTGTGCAGGCTCAAGCGTGTTCAGACATGCAATATGGCATCATCCGCTCTCGAAGGTAATGGGAGGGCTCGAAACAGGTCGAAACACGTCGATGGCGCATATCAGTATACCGTTTTCCGTTAAATTTTTTTCTCCGTCAATACAGATTCAATCAGTTTGCCGCATTTTTCAATTCTTAATCTAAATCGCTCACGTTCACGCGCAACTTCTTCCCTAGCGTATTGAGCGACCGCATAAAACCACCTTGGAAACCACCTAAAAACGACGGTGTTTTTGTGCCAAATTTATACCGACCAAACCACCGCGGAGACCACTGTCCCAGGGGTCCCAATTTTTCGAGTGGAGCTTACGGCAAAGTGGATTTCAAAGTAACGACTGGCAAAACCACCGTTAAACGAGCACTAACCCTCGAGCAGTCGTTTAATGGTCGTTTTAACGGTTGTCATTTGTACAAACCACCATGCCGTAAGCTCCGTTAAAAAAAGTGGGACCGTCGGGACCGTGGTTTCCACAGTGGTCTGGTCTGTATAAATTTGGCACAAAAACACCGTCGCTTTTATGGTGTTTTGTATGGTCGCACAGACTGCTAGGGTTCCCACCGGCCTCGGCGAGTGGCTCTGTACGCATAATCCCATGCATCACATGAATTTGAGCTCGAGTATCGAATCGAACGTACTTTTCCATATTTTGAATCTCCTCTTCGTCCCAATTTCATAGCGGTTTGAAAAAAGATCTGCCGCAGCACCCTGCGCTACATCTGCTCACGCACCAGTCAGTGATAGGGAAACGCTTATATAAATGCGGTCAGAAGAATACCTGTTAGGGGCATTTCGATATTTTTCCTTCAGGTGCCGAGGACCGGTGAGACACTATTGTAGTGTATATTCGGTGGTATAGGCCGAGCGGTGTTGCCACAGCAGCACCGAAAGCCTAAGAGGTAAACGGACTACCTCTCAGTAATCGTCCAGCCATGTAAGGATACACAGTGTTTCTGAATAAAGAATATAGTCGTATAAATATACTTCGTACTCGTCTATTATTTGAACACCACAACTATCATAGGCGCCTCTAAGATTTTATGACCTCATGTTCGGCCTTTTCCAGACTGCGGTCTGGTCCTTAGCATACAAACAGAAATGATTTACAGTGCTCCTCCCGTAAGTTTGCCCTCTTTAACTTTTCTTTTCCCCTGATTTGGAGGGGAATAGCTTCCCCCACGCTTTGCCGTTGTTTTGTATATGTCACTGAAATACTTCTAATTTCAGGGGTATACATACATATCTAGTCTGTAGCTTTCATGTGTTTATATCAGAGTGGGGCACCTCCGTAACATTGCGCTCGAGCCCCGAGCGCGCAAAGTTAGGGGGGGAGCACTGTATGACCAACGATAAGGTTGCGACAAACAGACGCACTGGCCCGGGAGGGTAGCGTCGTGTGTGGTTGAAAGGACTAACGCTCCCGCGCACTATTTACTTGTTAGAGATAACAACATTCCAATGCGAGCATGAAAGACAAGCTGCACTGCAGCTGCCAGAAATAGCGGCATTCTAATGCCACCCTCAAAACTACCCCCCCCCCCCCAGAGACGCCAGTCTAGCTGATAATCATCAATCAAATGCTGCCTTGAAAAATTAGGCGCACCGCCGCTGCCTGAGATAGCGGTATTCCAGTGCAACCCTCAGAGCTACCCCCCCACCCAATGTCTCGACAGTAGTGTAACAAGGAGAGTTCTAACTCAAGATCCCTACCCCGACATTTACCGACATTTTTTAGCTCAGACACGAACCACTTAGCCGAGACACGAACCCGGGGGAGGGGGGGGGCTATCTTTAAGAGTCCGAATGCACGGAGTCGATCGGGGGGGGGGGGGGGGATCTCTAACAACTGGAGGGCACCTAATCTTTATGGGTCGAGGCATTGGGAGGGGGGGGGGGCTAGCTTTGAGGGTGGTATTGGAATGCCGCTATCTCTGGCAGCGGCGGGGCGCCTTATTTTTCATGGCGACATTTGATTGATGATTATCAATTAGACTGGCGTCTCTGTAGGGCGGGGTGGGGGGCTAGTTTTGAGGGTGGTATTAGAATGCAGCTATTCTGTATATCTGGCAGCTGCAGTGCAGCTTGTCTTGGCATTGGAATATTGTTATCTCTAACAAGTAAATAGCGGGCCGGAGCGTTAGACCTTTCAACCACACACGACGTTACCCTCCCGGGCCAGTGCGTCTGTTTGTCGCAACCTTATCGTTGGTCATAAATCATTTCTGTTTGTGTGCTAAGGACCAGACCGCAGTCTGGAAAAAGCCAAGCATGAGGTCATAAAATCTTGGAGGTGCCTATGATCCGGCTGGTCCTCGACACCCGAAGGAAAATATCCCTAACAGGTATTCTTCTGACCGCATTCATATAAGCGTTTCCCTATCACTGACTGGTGCGTGAGTAAATGTAGCGCAGGGTGCTGCAGCAGATCTTTTTTCAAACCGCGATGAAATTGGGACGAAGAGGTGATTGAAAATATGGAAAAGCACGTTCAATTCGATACTCGAGCTCAAATTCACGTGATGTATGCATGGGATTATGCGTACAGAGCCGCTCGCCGAGGCCGGTGGGAAGAAGTTGCACGTGATCGTGAGCGATTTAGATTAAGAATTAAAAAATGCGGCAAACTGATTGAATCTGTATTGACGGAGAAAAAAAATTTAACGGAAAACGGTATACTGATATGCGCCATCGACGTGTTTCGACCTGTTTCGAGCCCTCCCATTACCTTCGAGAGCGGATGATGCCATCTTGCATGTCTGAACACGCTTGAGCCTGCACAGTGTTTACATATTTTGACAAACCGCCGGAAAATGAGGCTTTGATTTTCATGGAATGCCGCTATGACGCGCTTAGTCGCGTTCTTGCTATCAACATGGACGGATATTCTGATGGCGTTCTCGGAGCCAAATATCCGTGGGAATTATCAAGGGGTGATCTTAAGAATATAACGAAGCCTATGATTTTAAAATATTTTAGTCGATCAATTCATATGTTTTATGATCGTTTACCCGAAAATCTTCGTGCAGACGCCGAAATTATGTCATATCTGCCTTGTATGGAACATTGGAATACGCCCCACATCATGACTCATATCGATGGCCCTGCACCCTCTGTACGGAATTGTCAAATGTGTCGCAGCAAAGTGTGGGCGGAGGAAAGTGTGGAAAATCCTATTGGGTCCTAGAATTGAGAGTTGGTGGGGGTCGGGAATTTGGAGGGCCTATATAATATCAAGATGCACGCCTGAACTGCAACCGTTTACATGCAAGACAAGCAACGTGAGCTGAAAGAACGATTGCTCCTGCTTTTGAAAAATATTGAAGAAGTGAAAAATCTTATACGTTGGAGAGAGGATCTGGGATTCATCACAAACAGATTAAAAAATACATCAATAAGTCGAAATGGATTTCGCAAGTATCAACAAGGTGGGAATAATGGCGGAATTTTTGCCAACAAAAAAATTGGCTGAACTCTCCGTTCAGACAGATCATCCGATCTCCGACCTGAGAATAGTCGAAACGAAATTCGGGAGGAGGATCGTGGCGGATATCACCAACGATTTCTCCGTATTCCTACCTGCAAGATTCGTGAAAGCGTTCGACGAGAACAAAGAAATATTCAAAGAGATGATTGACGCTGCGCATACAAATCAACTCTACATGAACTACTTCGGTGGGAAATATAACAGCGTAGAATTCAAACGCATCTGACGTCATCAAACCATCAATCCATCGCGCCTACTATGGGGTCGTGACTCTACGCGAACGATGGTGGCACTGAAAAAAGTGTTTGAATCCATAAGTGCGCATGGTTGAAAAAGTAAAAAAAAAAAACATCATAGATGACGTGTGGTGCGAAATGTATAAGTTGGAGTGAAACCAAATATGTAATACAATTTCCTATGGTTTATTTCAATAAAAAACACACATATTTTTCGACAAAATGTTTTTATTTATTTCAAAAATCCTGCGTTTACACAATGCCTAATGTACCAGCTCCTTAAAGATTTCACGTTCGCGTTGACACAATTATATTTTGAGTCATGGGGATGATGAGAACATCCTCTGTTGTTTGATATTTTCGATAATTTCTGCAATGATGGACAATCGAGAGTTTCCATATCGACAATATGTGCCGACGAATCCGTGAATTGCGCTAACCACGTCCTCTTCTCTAATCCCTTCACGTAGATGGTTCGGGCTTGTTTCAAGATAGCTCGAATTGTTGTTCCAGCAGCTTCGTACGGCGTGTCGCCTGAATTCCATCGTATTCCATGAAAATTTCGTTCCAGCCATGAATTCATCGTTTTGTACTTCGCTGGTAGAGAGTTCCATGGGGTTGGAGGTTTGAAGAAAAACGTCAGGGGTTCGGCGTTTTCAGAGATTTCGACAATAAAATTTTATTGAAAATATTGAAAATATTCCCGAAGATTCGCCGATCGGGTATATACTCGAAGTTGATTTAGAATATCCCAATGAGCTCCACAAATGTCACAAAGACTTGCCGCTATGTCCAGAACACTATCGAGCCCAGAAATCTAAAAATTCAAAATTGATGACGACATTGCTACCGAAGGAAAAATACATTATTCACTACCGTAATTTACAGGAGTCTTTGAGATTGGGTCTAAAATTAGCAAAGATTCATCGGGTACTAAAATTCAAACAATCCCCTTGGTTGAAAAAATACATTGATCTCAATACGAATTTGAGAAAGCAGTCCAATAACGATTTCAAGAAAAACTTTTACAAACTAATGAATAACGCGGTGTTTGGGAAAACGATGGAAAATGTATGTAATCACCGTGAAGTAAAGCTCGTTACACGCTGGCATGGGCGATATGGTGCAAGAGCTCTCATCGCTCGAGCTGCCTTTCATAGCTGCACCATATTCGACGACGATATGGTTATAATAGAATTGACTAAAGCTAAAGTAAAATTCAACAAACCGATATATGCTGGATTTTCAATTCTTGACCTGTCTAAAATCTATTTATACCGTTTCCATTATGACTATATGAAGATTACATTCGGCGAACAAGCCAAATTATTATACACAGATACGGACAGCCTAATCTATCACGTAACTACTCCAAATATTTACGAATCCATGAGACGTGACATACACCAATTTGATACATCTGATTACCCGACAAATAATCCCTATGGAATGCCTCTTGCGAATAAAAAAGTGTTGGGTCTTATGAAAGATGAAAATAATGGTAAAATTATGACCGAGTTTATAGGGCTTAGGGCAAAGTTATACTCGTATAAAGTACAAGGTAATGAGCTTGAAAATAAACGTGCAAAGGGCGTCAGAGGAGCGACTTTAAAAACCATTACGTTCGATGACTATAAAGAGTGTCTATTTCATTGTAAAACCCTGATTAGGACCCAGCACATGATACGCAGCTCAAAACATATTGTAGAGACGGTTAGGCAAAATAAAATAGTATTAAGCTGGCAGGATGACAAAAGAATTCTGTGCCCAAAGTCTGCTGATACTGTACCATGGGGCTACGATGTGACGAGCGAACACATGTACATGGAAGCATAAATCTTCGAGCAGTAAGAGTCGGCAAAACCTCTCAACGTTTCACGAAATTTGGGTGCAACTATCAGCATATTTACCGTAGCACCAAAATGCCCTTCGCTCTTCCTCTCTTTTATGACAGGCAGGTCATTTTCAAGGGAGAACCTTCTCAGTATAATTTTTCTCGCGTAGCTGAACACACATCGATGAAAATGGTACCATTATCCTCAGACGTCTTTATGCTGTTTGTGTTTTTATTTAATAAGTGCTCTCTATTACAACGAATTTGGCGTGAAGTGTGTTTTTCCGAGCTCAAACTCTTGCCTCGTCAAGCTATTTTAAGAAAATTACGGACTATTTTATCGGCAACGCGACGGAGGACGTTTCGTCGAGCGTTTGATCGCGGCTTAATGGATCATCCTGACATCCTGAACACTGCAGTTCGCGTCATCAGGATGTTCAACTGGGGCGAGGAAGGCGAGCTACTACCGATACTCGATGAGCATGGTAAGTAATAGAAATTATCTATCTCCTGCCTAGCCATCTGTCAGCACATTACTTGACCACCTGACTCTCTATCTCTCTCTCGCTTTCTTCATTATGCCCAGCTGTAGTTGGAAAGCTTAGCAGCGTACCTGGCTCTTCTCCCTCCCACCCTTTCTCTCTCATTCTCTCTCATTCTTTCTCAATCTCTCTCATTCTCCCTCAATCTCTCTTTCTAGAAAACATAAAGTACCCACTGCAATGAAATATATATTTATCTATTCAGCAAAACGAAAGCTTCTCGCTGATTCCGACGAAGAATCTTCAGATCAGGATGATTTAGTACAGCCGGATGGGGCAATAGCTGGACCGTCCGGGTTAAACCGGCGCTCGCTGTCATTATCATCGCTATCGTCATCGTCGTCATCGTCCTCAGCTATTACAATATACCGATCACCCGTCTCCATCGAGATCTTCGTCGTCCTCGCCATCGAGAGCTCCGCCTTCACCACCCGCTCGACCACCGCCACCCCGATCCCCCAGCCCTGAGGCCCAAATAGAGTGGATCCACGCTGAGCCTAGACCACGCGGTTACTATGCGCCGCAACCGCCATCACCCCCTAGACAATACGAAGATAGCGATTCGAGTATGAACTCACTCTTTTCGGACAGCGACCTATCCGAAGATTCAGGTAAAGAAATAAAACGCGTGCACGCGCACACATACACACACATACACACACACACAGATTTTAACATGCATATTAGAATATATCATTAAAATGTTACAGGTTATGAGTCGTGCGCTTTCGCTAATTTAGCTCCAAGGGAGCAAGTTGCAGGATTCGCCGATGACGACGAGGAAATAAATATAGATTATTTGTAATTTAATAAAATAAAAAATTAATTGGAAAAATGAAATTTATTTTATTCAATTTATTTCAGATTTCCTTATCCAACTATTGTGGGCATTGTCGAAACCCAACCATTTTACAAACATTTCATTCCCACGCGTTTTCAATACTCGTTCAATCAGATAAATATCGGGATTTTCAACTCTGAGTAGCTCTTGCTCATAAAAACCACCGGCGATGGGTTCATCTTGATAGTCCTTCAGACTGAACGTCACAGGGTTCGTATTTTTCACTTGATGTATTGTAAATATTTCCGTTGTCCAGTTTGGAGTATAACCCTTGGCAAATATATTTTTAAATTTGCTTATTCTCACTTTGTCACCGCGTCGAAATTTCGTCGACTTTTTTTCAAAGGTTCTCGAGTCGTGAAAACGCGTTGTAAAAGCTGCTTCTCATTCTCCGAGTTCACGTCTTTCGGCTTCATTTTAATTGTGCGATGTACACTATTGTTATATTCGGAAATCAAATTTTTCCTGTGAGAGATGGGATAGAAGGTGGCGATTGAAAAGATCAATAATGTTCATTTGTTGAAATATTTTATTAAACATCAGATTTCCTTATCCAACTATTGTGGGCGTTTTCGAAACCCAACCATTTTACCAACATTTTATCCCCACAAGTTTTCAATATTCGTTTAATCAGATAAATATCGGGATTTTCAACTCTAAGTAGCTCTTGCTCATAAAAACCACCGGCGATGGGTTTTTCAAAGACTTCCAAAGACTCCTGAAGACTATCAATTGCGTATTATGAGGAATTCTTCGAAGACTTCCATAGACTCCCAGAGCCTCCAAAAGACTTACAGAGACTTCCGAAGAATTCCAAAAACTTCCACAGACTTCTAAAAACTTTCAAAGATTTCCAAAGGCTTCCGAAGACTTCCGAAGACTTCCAAAAACTTCCAAAGATTTTCAAAAACATCTAAAGACTATCGATTGCGTATTATGAGGAATTCTTCGAAGACTTCCATAGACTCCCAGAGCCTCCAAAAGACTTACAGAGACTTCCGACGAATTCCAAGGACTTCCACAGACTTCTGAAGACTTTTAAAGAATTCCAAGGACTTCCATAGACTCCTGAAGACTTTTAAAGACTTCCAAAAAGCCTTCGTGCTCACCCAAGGGGGGGGGGGGCATCATGATATTCTTTTAGCAATTTTTCTCGGTCTTCTTTGCTTAGGCAGGCGGCGCCTATGCTGAAGCCTTCTTCGTTCCTCTCGTGGCTGCTTGAGCATCGGTGCTTGTCTGGGAAATGCCAAAGCGTAATCTCCCTGCACCCCTTCGCCCACCCGCCGAGATTACGCTTTGGCATTTCCCAGACAAGCACCGATGCTCAAGCAGCCACGAGAGGAACGAAGAAGGCTTCAGCATAGGCGCCGCCTGCCTAAGCAAAGAAGACCGAGAAAAATTGCTAAAAGAATATCATGATGCCCCCCCCCCCCCTTGGGTGAGCACGAAGGCTTTTTGGAAGTCTTTAAAAGTCTTCAGGAGTCTATGGAAGTCCTTGGAATTCTTTAAAAGTCTTCAGAAGTCTGTGGAAGTCCTTGGAATTCGTCGGAAGTCTCTGTAAGTCTTTTGGAGGCTCTGGGAGTCTATGGAAGTCTTCGAAGAATTCCTCATAATACGCAATCGATAGTCTTTAGATGTTTTTGAAAATCTTTGGAAGTTTTTGGAAGTCTTCGGAAGTCTTCGGAAGCCTTTGGAAATCTTTGAAAGTTTTTAGAAGTCTGTGGAAGTTTTTGGAATTCTTCGGAAGTCTCTGTAAGTCTTTTGGAGGCTCTGGGAGTCTATGGAAGTCTTCGAAGAATTCCTCATAATACGCAATTGATAGTCTTCAGGAGTCTTTGGAAGTCTTTGAAAAACCCATCGCCGGTGGTTTTTATGAGCAAGAGCTACTTAGAGTTGAAAATCCCGATATTTATCTGATTAAACGAATATTGAAAACTTGTGGGGATAAAATGTTGGTAAAATGGTTGGGTTTCGAAAACGCCCACAATAGTTGGATAAGGAAATCTGATGTTTAATAAAATATTTCAACAAATGAACATTATTGATCTTTTCAATCGCCACCTTCTATCCCATCTCTCACAGGAAAAATTTGATTTCCGAATATAACAATAGTGTACATCGCACAATTAAAATGAAGCCGAAAGACGTGAACTCGGAGAATGAGAAGCAGCTTTTACAACGCGTTTTCACGACTCGAGAACCTTTGAAAAAAAGTCGACGAAATTTCGACGCGGTGACAAAGTGAGAATAAGCAAATTTAAAAATATATTTGCCAAGGGTTATACTCCAAACTGGACAACGGAAATATTTACAATACATCAAGTGAAAAATACGAACCCTGTGACGTTCAGTCTGAAGGACTATCAAGATGAACCCATCGCCGGTGGTTTTTATGAGCAAGAGCTACTCAGAGTTGAAAATCCCGATATTTATCTGATTGAACGAGTATTGAAAACGCGTGGGAATGAAATGTTTGTAAAATGGTTGGGTTTCGACAATGCCCACAATAGTTGGATAAGGAAATCTGAAATAAATTGAATAAAATAAATTTCATTTTTCCAATTAATTTTTTATTTTATTAAATTACAAATAATCTATATTTATTTCCTCGTCGTCATCGGCGAATCCTGCAACTTGCTCCCTTGGAGCTAAATTAGCGAAAGCGCACGACTCATAACCTGTAACATTTTAATGATATATTCTAATATGCATGTTAAAATCTGTGTGTGTGTGTATGTGTGTGTATGTGTGCGCGTGCACGCGTTTTATTTCTTTACCTGAATCTTCGGATAGGTCGCTGTCCGAAAAGAGTGAGTTCATACTCGAATCGCTATCTTCGTATTGTCTAGGGGGTGATGGCGGTTGCGGCGCATAGTAACCGCGTGGTCTAGGCTCAGCGTGGATCCACTCTATTTGGGCCTCAGGGCTGGGGGATCGGGGTGGCGGTGGTCGAGCGGGTGGTGAAGGCGGAGCTCTCGATGGCGAGGACGACGAAGATCTCGATGGAGACGGGTGATCGGTATATTGTAATAGCTGAGGACGATGACGACGATGACGATAGCGATGATAATGACAGCGAGCGCCGGTTTAACCCGGACGGTCCAGCTATTGCCCCATCCGGCTGTACTAAATCATCCTGATCTGAAGATTCTTCGTCGGAATCAGCGAGAAGCTTTCGTTTTGCTGAATAGATAAATATATATTTCATTGCAGTGGGTACTTTATGTTTTCTAGAAAGAGAGATTGAGGGAGAATGAGAGAGATTGAGAAAGAATGAGAGAGAATGAGAGAGAAAGGGTGGGAGGGAGAAGAGCCAGGTACGCTGCTAAGCTTTCCAACTACAGCTGGGCATAATGAAGAAAGCGAGAGAGAGATAGAGAGTCAGGTGGTCAAGTAATGTGCTGACAGATGGCTAGGCAGGAGATAGATAATTTCTATTACTTACCATGCTCATCGAGTATCGGTAGTAGCTCGCCTTCCTCGCCCCAGTTGAACATCCTGATGACGCGAACTGCAGTGTTCAGGATGTCAGGATGATCCATTAAGCCGCGATCAAACGCTCGACGAAACGTCCTCCGTCGCGTTGCCGATAAAATAGTCCGTAATTTTCTTAAAATAGCTTGACGAGGCAAGAGTTTGAGCTCGGAAAAACACACTTCACGCCAAATTCGTTGTAATAGAGAGCACTTATTAAATAAAAACACAAACAGCATAAAGACGTCTGAGGATAATGGTACCATTTTCATCGATGTGTGTTCAGCTACGCGAGAAAAATTATACTGAGAAGGTTCTCCCTTGAAAATGACCTGCCTGTCATAAAAGAGAGGAAGAGCGAAGGGCATTTTGGTGCTACGGTAAATATGCTGATAGTTGCACCCAAATTTCGTGAAACGTTGAGAGGTTTTGCCGACTCTTACTGCTCGAAGATTTATGCTTCCATGTACATGTGTTCGCTCGTCACATCGTAGCCCCATGGTACAGTATCAGCAGACTTTGGGCACAGAATTCTTTTGTCATCCTGCCAGCTTAATACTATTTTATTTTGCCTAACCGTCTCTACAATATGTTTTGAGCTGCGTATCATGTGCTGGGTCCTAATCAGGGTTTTACAATGAAATAGACACTCTTTATAGTCATCGAACGTAATGGTTTTTAAAGTCGCTCCTCTGACGCCCTTTGCACGTTTATTTTCAAGCTCATTACCTTGTACTTTATACGAGTATAACTTTGCCCTAAGCCCTATAAACTCGGTCATAATTTTACCATTATTTTCATCTTTCATAAGACCCAACACTTTTTTATTCGCAAGAGGCATTCCATAGGGATTATTTGTCGGGTAATCAGATGTATCAAATTGGTGTATGTCACGTCTCATGGATTCGTAAATATTTGGAGTAGTTACGTGATAGATTAGGCTGTCCGTATCTGTGTATAATAATTTGGCTTGTTCGCCGAATGTAATCTTCATATAGTCATAATGGAAACGGTATAAATAGATTTTAGACAGGTCAAGAATTGAAAATCCAGCATATATCGGTTTGTTGAATTTTACTTTAGCTTTAGTCAATTCTATTATAACCATATCGTCGTCGAATATGGTGCAGCTATGAAAGGCAGCTCGAGCGATGAGAGCTCTTGCACCATATCGCCCATGCCAGCGTGTAACGAGCTTTACTTCACGGTGATTACATACATTTTCCATCGTTTTCCCAAACACCGCGTTATTCATTAGTTTGTAAAAGTTTTTCTTGAAATCGTTATTGGACTGCTTTCTCAAATTCGTATTGAGATCAATGTATTTTTTCAACCAAGGGGATTGTTTGAATTTTAGTACCCGATGAATCTTTGCTAATTTTAGACCCAATCTCAAAGACTCCTGT
Source organism: Rhorus exstirpatorius (assembly GCA_963564615.1). Classification (NCBI taxonomy): domain Eukaryota; kingdom Metazoa; phylum Arthropoda; class Insecta; order Hymenoptera; family Ichneumonidae; genus Rhorus; species Rhorus exstirpatorius. Next base: position 4,267,648 of record OY751315.1, read on the forward strand.
AAATTACGGTAGTGAATAATGTATTTTTCCTTCGGTAGCAATGTCGTCATCAATTTTGAATTTTTAGATTTCTGGGCTCGATAGTGTTCTGGACATAGCGGCAAGTCTTTGTGACATTTGTGGAGCTCATTGGGATATTCTAAATCAACTTCGAGTATATACCCGATCGGCGAATCTTCGGGAATATTTTCAATATTTTCAATAAAATTTTATTGTCGAAATCTCTGAAAACGCCGAACCCCTGACGTTTTTCTTCAAACCTCCAACCCCATGGAACTCTCTACCAGCGAAGTACAAAACGATGAATTCATGGCTGGAACGAAATTTTCATGGAATACGATGGAATTCAGGCGACACGCCGTACGAAGCTGCTGGAACAACAATTCGAGCTATCTTGAAACAAGCCCGAACCATCTACGTGAAGGGATTAGAGAAGAGGACGTGGTTAGCGCAATTCACGGATTCGTCGGCACATATTGTCGATATGGAAACTCTCGATTGTCCATCATTGCAGAAATTATCGAAAATATCAAACAACAGAGGATGTTCTCATCATCCCCATGACTCAAAATATAATTGTGTCAACGCGAACGTGAAATCTTTAAGGAGCTGGTACATTAGGCATTGTGTAAACGCAGGATTTTTGAAATAAATAAAAACATTTTGTCGAAAAATATGTGTGTTTTTTATTGAAATAAACCATAGGAAATTGTATTACATATTTGGTTTCACTCCAACTTATACATTTCGCACCACACGTCATCTATGATGTTTTTTTTTTTTACTTTTTCAACCATGCGCACTTATGGATTCAAACACTTTTTTCAGTGCCACCATCGTTCGCGTAGAGTCACGACCCCATAGTAGGCGCGATGGATTGATGGTTTGATGACGTCAGATGCGTTTGAATTCTACGCTGTTATATTTCCCACCGAAGTAGTTCATGTAGAGTTGATTTGTATGCGCAGCGTCAATCATCTCTTTGAATATTTCTTTGTTCTCGTCGAACGCTTTCACGAATCTTGCAGGTAGGAATACGGAGAAATCGTTGGTGATATCCGCCACGATCCTCCTCCCGAATTTCGTTTCGACTATTCTCAGGTCGGAGATCGGATGATCTGTCTGAACGGAGAGTTCAGCCAATTTTTTTGTTGGCAAAAATTCCGCCATTATTCCCACCTTGTTGATACTTGCGAAATCCATTTCGACTTATTGATGTATTTTTTAATCTGTTTGTGATGAATCCCAGATCCTCTCTCCAACGTATAAGATTTTTCACTTCTTCAATATTTTTCAAAAGCAGGAGCAATCGTTCTTTCAGCTCACGTTGCTTGTCTTGCATGTAAACGGTTGCAGTTCAGGCGTGCATCTTGATATTATATAGGCCCTCCAAATTCCCGACCCCCACCAACTCTCAATTCTAGGACCCAATAGGATTTTCCACACTTTCCTCCGCCCACACTTTGCTGCGACACATTTGACAATTCCGTACAGAGGGTGCAGGGCCATCGATATGAGTCATGATGTGGGGCGTATTCCAATGTTCCATACAAGGCAGATATGACATAATTTCGGCGTCTGCACGAAGATTTTCGGGTAAACGATCATAAAACATATGAATTGATCGACTAAAATATTTTAAAATCATAGGCTTCGTTATATTCTTAAGATCACCCCTTGATAATTCCCACGGATATTTGGCTCCGAGAACGCCATCAGAATATCCGTCCATGTTGATAGCAAGAACGCGACTAAGCGCGTCATAGCGGCATTCCATGAAAATCAAAGCCTCATTTTCCGGCGGTTTGTCAAAATATGTAAACACTGTGCAGGCTCAAGCGTGTTCAGACATGCAAGATGGCATCATCCGCTCTCGAAGGTAATGGGAGGGCTCGAAACAGGTCGAAACACGTCGATGGCGCATATCAGTATACCGTTTTCCGTTAAATTTTTTTTCTCCGTCAATACAGATTCAATCAGTTTGCCGCATTTTTTAATTCTTAATCTAAATCGCTCACGATCACGTGCAACTTCTTCCCACCGGCCTCGGCGAGCGGCTCTGTACGCATAATCCCATGCATACATCACGTGAATTTGAGCTCGAGTATCGAATTGAACGTGCTTTTCCATATTTTCAATCACCTCTTCGTCCCAATTTCATCGCGGTTTGAAAAAAGATCTGCTGCAGCACCCTGCGCTACATTTACTCACGCACCAGTCAGTGATAGGGAAACGCTTATATGAATGCGGTCAGAAGAATACCTGTTAGGGATATTTTCCTTCGGGTGTCGAGGACCAGCCGGATCATAGGCACCTCCAAGATTTTATGACCTCATGCTTGGCTTTTTCCAGACTGCGGTCTGGTCCTTAGCACACAAACAGAAATGATTTATGACCAACGATAAGGTTGCGACAAACAGACGCACTGGCCCGGGAGGGTAACGTCGTGTGTGGTTGAAAGGTCTAACGCTCCGGCCCGCTATTTACTTGTTAGAGATAACAATATTCCAATGCCAAGACAAGCTGCACTGCAGCTGCCAGATATACAGAATAGCTGCATTCTAATACCACCCTCAAAACTAGCCCCCCACCCCGCCCTACAGAGACGCCAGTCTAATTGATAATCATCAATCAAATGTCGCCATGAAAAATAAGGCGCCCCGCCGCTGCCAGAGATAGCGGCATTCCAATACCACCCTCAAAGCTAGCCCCCCCCCCCCCTCCCAATGCCTCGACCCATAAAGATTAGGTGCCCTCCAGTTGTTAGAGATCCCCCCCCCCCCCGATCGACTCCGTGCATTCGGACTCTTAAAGATAGCCCCCCCCCTCCCCCGGGTTCGTGTCTCGGCTAAGTGGTTCGTGTCTGAGCTAAAAAATGTCGGTAAATGTCGGGGTAGGGATCTTGAGTTAGAACTCTCCTTGTTACACTACTCTCGACCCATAAGAGACTAGGTGTCCTCCAGTTGTTAGAGATAGCGACTTTCCAATGCCGCCATCAAATCAGCCCCCACCCCTCACGGGTTCATGTCTGGGCTAAGTGGTTCATGTCTGAGCTAAAAAATGTCGGTAAATGTCGGGGTAGGGGTCTCGACCCAGAACCGGCCCTGTTTCTCTACTGATTTCTCGATAGGATTTTATTCTCCTAGACGGGGAATCGAACCTGCGACCTTCGTATCTATCCTACCTATAGGTAGGTAGATATATCTACCTAACACGCTACCCACTACGCTATCGACTGTTTATGAACTCTAATGATTCATATCATGTATTTGACGCGCCGGAGAATTCTTGATCAGTCGTATGTTGGGAGCTACTCAAGGGATGGTGGTGTCCAGTCTTCCACCCTTTATTTAGTATAACCACATCGGTTTTGGAAGAAATTACAAAATTGAATGTGGCAAATCCAATATGGTGGAACAAAAGTTCTAAAAATGCCATAATATTATGTACATGTGTTAGTTTATATCAGGACATAAATAATCATATTATGATTATACAAAGACATTAAACAATATATTTAACATTTGAAATGTACGTACATGATACTGTTACGTCCCGCGACTTTCGGGACTTTTTGCATCGATTTGAAATAGCTTATATCTGGTGATTTTCAATAGAATTAAATACGAGGAAAGGGACCCGGTCACACTAGAGGAACGTTTTATTTTTCCTCCTGGCAACACGGAAAGTTCGAGTTGTCATTCATCGAGCCATCTGCACAAGTACGTCTCAAGTGAGCATAGGCTATCGAGAGGTGACGCCATAGCGGCATCGATATCAAAGGTCCTCATTACGAGACGTCCATCGTCGGACATGAATATAAACAACCGCCGATGTCGGAGAAATCCTTGGCTATAGAAGATTCACGCGTGCATGGATAGAGAGAGAGAAAGAGAGAGAGAGAGTATGCCTCATCTAAAGCTATAGTGACCGGTGATCCTCTTTTTCTTTATCCCCGAATGAATACTTTATGAAATAAATTCCCGAAAATACGTGAGTGAACGGATGTAAAAATGTAAAATCAAGAATGAACATGGGTACCTGGGTCAGGTCATCGGTGATGGTAAAGGTGGCGGTGAATAGTATGTAGTTTATTGCATTTAAGTATTCAATTATATTATTTAGAATAGCTTGAGATTTCCATGAGTCAAAATTGGTCAAAGAGAGGAGATTTCCTTTTTCGTTGAGATGCTTGCTGTTTTTTTCTCTTTGCTCTTAATTTATGGGCGATTTTAGCCTTGCTACAACTTTTTGGGAACAGCGTCTGGAAAAGGTCATCGGATGATTCTCGTGGATGATCTACATGAGTTCTGCACGTGATCGACAAATTGACGCAGTGGTCGAGTCAAGGGGACTCGATAGAGGAAAGACTTCGACGGGACACCCAACCGTCACGTCGCTAATGAGAATTAAATAAACATTCGGAAACATGTGGTTATACCAGAGCTGCTGTCGTCTGGTTACGAATATCGTCTTCCGATTAACCGGAACTACATGTTTAGGGAGAGAGAGAGCGCGCGCGTGGAAGGCAATTGCCTTTCAATAAAAATCACGAGGTTCAAGAGACATATGTCTCATCGATAAGTGACGCCGCAATTTCGACATCGCAATCCAACAAGGACCCCAAAGGCGTAGCAAGCGCATGATTTAATTAACAATGAATAATAATTTTACAAAGACCAAATTCAAAGATTCATGGAAATTTCATAGTGCATTAACAAGGATTATCCATAAACGATGTAATTGAGAAAGAATCCTTTTTAGTAGTTATTAAGAATGGTGAGCTAATGTATGCATGATTAATGCGCGGTTTATGAAATAGATTATTCCTGTAGTGAAAATGATAAAGAATGATTAGGGAAATTACACAGGATCTGGAGTATAGGGACAAAGTTTTCAATGTTATAACAAACAAGCAAAGAATAATTAGGGAAATTATCAGAATCCGAGCGTTAACGTGGAATCAAGATAACCGGGTGATAAAAATCAATATCCATCAATGAATAATTTTAAATTGTTTCAAAATGGTTTCGCATTGTGTATTTTGAGTAGATCAATAATTACAGAATGACTTTATTGATTTTTCCCGATTATTGGAAAGATCGGGTCACTTAATCAAATAAAAATCGTTTGAGAACTATTTCACCATCAGTGGAATAATTTTAATCTGAAAAGCCTTGCATGTACCATCGCGTTACAGGCTCGGCATGGCAAGGAAATCAAGAAGAAATAGAAATGAATAGAATGAGAGGATAAATCGAAGGCAATGCGGAGCAAGGGAGATACGAATAAATGGAGGAGAAATCGTCACCGAACGAGAGCACGAACGAAAAGACGAATGGAAATGTGCATGGCTGTATGTGTGTGTGCGTGTGTGGGTCACCGAGAGCCTACGGTGGACCAGCGCGTGGCCTGTAGGAGAAGCCGAAGAGGAGAACTCCTCTGCTGCGTGGTACCTCCGAAACGAGGGGCAGAGTGAGCGAGAAAGTAGATACCGTATATGCAAGTATGACAGAGACAGAATGAACGTCTTGATGAAAAGACGGCGTATGTACGAGGGGAAAAATCGCTTTACGGATTATTGAAACACGGAATAATTATTAAAAAGGAATACAGAAATGAATGTTTTATAATCAGGATAAATTTGTATTAATTAGAAGTATGGATTTTCAATTATATAGATTCGTAGCGGTCATTGGGAATGCGAGGTGGAGGCGGCGGAGGGGCTTAGAGCGTTTTAGGCGGCTAAGGGCGTATCTCCCCACCGCCGAAGCTAAGTCATCCTGCAATACCCTATATAAAACCGGGTAATGAGCCCGCAGGGGGTCAGAGTTGTCAGAGCCGGGAGAAAATTTTAAGAGATCGAATCGCTGTTCGTCGTGTTAATCTATTTCTATTTATATATTTCTCATCGTTTGGCCACAGTATCTCCAAATTTCTTTATTTTACTTTGTTTTATTCAAACTGTCTCCGTGGATTTCGATACGAACATTTTATTTTTGCGAGCGAACATTTTATTTTTGCGAACGAACATTTTATTTTTGTGAACGAACGGTTTATTTTCTTTTGTGAACGAACATATTTTTTTTTGTGGAATAAAAATATTTTACCGCTTATCAATCTCGGCTGAACATTCACTTTCACCGCACCATCATCCCATCTGCACTGAATTGTTCATCGTCTTCGTCGTTATATTCATCGTATTCTATAATCCTCCATATTCATCCAGTTCGATCATCAAAGTAGTAAGTATTTTTGAAATGTTTTCTCACATATATATATATATATATATTCGCTCGTGTTGCGCGGTGTCTCCGATCTCGGTCGACACCCCATGACGTCCTAAGGACCGAAGGCGAGGGTTTCGGGTCGTTTGTATCGTAAAACCCATGGTGTAATTTCTTTCGTTGTTTTCCCTTTCCGTGTTATCCTTTTGAATTAAATTCAGTTTTTGGAAATTTATGAATTCAATTGTGGAAAGTCATGTCGAGTTAAAATCAGTTTTGTGAAAAGTCATGCCGAATTAAATTCAGTTTTCTGGAAATTTATATTTGCGTCAATCTTGGTCTTTCGGAAGGTTATGATTCCATGAAGGGTAATTTATTTTTTTTTTTTTGTTGTGTTAAATCCAATGTCCGATAAACATTATTTTGTGAATTTAATTTTTGTTGTTGTTTTGTCCAAACTCGATTCTTGTGTTGGTATATTTTCAGACCCTTTAGAATTATTCTTGGTCCATTAAAAATATTTTGACGTTTTCAAGTGACTATTTCCGGAGGAATCCGTAGTATTTCGATCTACTGTAGGATTATTTTCTTTGTGAATTTGTTTCCTTTTAGGAAGTGTTCATCCTGTAACTTCCGTGAAATATGTGCGAGCTAAATGTATTTGAAGAATTTACGATTTATTCCAGGAAATAAGGAATTAACAGTTTTTGTGTTTATAATTTGATGTCCATTTCTGATATAATTTTTCCGGGGTTAAATTCATTTTCGAGCATTTTAGAATTTCTTCAAGTGATTAAACTCAATCAAGTCGTGGTTGAATAAATTCAGTGTTGATTTTGGCTGTGAGGGTTGTCCCGTCTACTGACCATGGACCTCTTCCAGTTAAAAATAGCTGTCGCTGTATCAGTGGTCATTTTAGTCCTCGTGATAATTGCGTTGTTCTTGAAATTTGCGCGGATAAGCCTCAGGAGGTTAATCTTGAGGATGGCCCTGCAGTTTATTTCCTTCCGCGTCAGTGACAGTTTAGTTCCCGTTTTATTCAGAATTTATTTAATGTGATCATACAATTTTTGTCCCTTTATATTACGGGTTTATTCGTCCGATTTTGCCGAATTACAATTTATTAGTCTTTTCCGATGTATCTAGCGAAAATTAAAGAGTTTTGTTCGCGAGATTTTATTTTAATTTGCCATTGTTACCAAATTATGCACTCTCCGCCCATCCTGAGCAAATTTCCGCAAGGTTAGGCTCAAAACAGGGCAATAACCTGGCCAATGCCGATTTTATCTCGAATAACGTGTTAAAGGGAAAGCCACGCTTTTCTTGGCCGAGATGAGAAAAATCGAGGGTCAGGACGTAACAATACTGCTTTAGAAATGAAAATTTGAATAGGGTTCAAAATGCTTTTGTTTTTTTTATCCGTTACATGTTGATATGATGAATGTTAGTTATATACAGATATAATGCTACAACGCATTATAACGTTCACATAACCTGCACGTTACGAATGTTATATAAAAAATGTTACAAACCTGTTGCGTAAACGTTACAAATCTTAGTTATACAGCTGTAACGCCAAAACGCGTTCGTAACCTTTACATCACATGCTTATAACGAATGTTATATAAATGTCGTTACAAGTACGTTATGTCAATGATACAAATATCAGTTATACAACTGTAACGGAACAACACTTTGTAACGTTCACATAACCTGCACATTACGAATGTTATATAAAAAGTGTTATAAGCCTGTTCTGTAAACGTTATAAATGTGAGTTATAAAACTGTAATGCAACATCGTTATATAACATTTACATTGCCTGCATATTACCAATAATATATAACATATCATTCTCCTGTTACGCAGCAGTTACATCACACAGCTATTGCATTGTGACAATTACATGTAACTTCCATGTTATATTACTGTTATATGAAACGTGTTCACTGGGAGCCTATGACATGTCACGAGAAAAATTTTTTGTTTGTGATCGAGTTATAGGATGAATTTAAGTTTTTGATTAAAAATTGTACATCTTCGTAATTGATTGTAGAAATACGTACGTTTCTACGAAAAAAACTACCTCTTTTCTACGATTTTCTATGGATTTGTACGACCTTCCGAGTTTTTCTACCATTCCTCATGAACTTCTACAATTTTTTACAATTTCGAGTTTTTCCGTACTTTGGCGTAGAAATTGTTTTCGTAGGCGACAAACAATTGACTTTCGGTCGAGTGGTAAATGAAAATGAAAGATATTCTCATGAAAAAAGACGTAGAATTTTATAATTCGTCGTAGAAGTTCGTAGTTTTGTACGAAAGTTTACGAAATTTCACACCAAAAAAAATCCTACCTCATTGAGCCGTAGATTTCATTTATTTTAAATACTAAATTTTAGATTTTCATTGTTTTTCGTCAAAATTCGTATTTAAACAAAAAATTAAATGTTGTATTTAAGGATGTATGAGCACAAGGTGGCGGGGAATAAGCGGAAACGTGGGTGCGGGTGAGCGCGGTGAGCGAGGGGCACGCATGAAACAAGAGAGAGTCGGACCGCTCATTATCTGACACACGCGAAAAATTTCCTTAAAATCGATAATTGTATGTCAACAGGTTCGTTAACCCCCATTTTTTATGGAACGTATGTAATCGTGATAGTTTTCTGAACATTTAACAGTTTTAATATTGATCGTATCTGATCGTGAAAGATACGAATTTCGTATATGGCGTGGGATAAATATCTTGATTTCATGAATTAATTACTCGCGTAAAGAGTCGTTGAGCCACTTTGAAATTTTTCAGGTTTTATCCTATACACTTCTGCTACACCAAATAAAAAATTCAGATTTTTATATGATCGTGAAGCTAGTGCTCATACATCCTTAAACACAAAATTGCAAGGTGACTATTTTCATAAATAAATCCCTCTAAAGAGATACTAAAAATTTTATTTTCAAATGTTTCACTTGTCACTGCCGTTTAATGAAGAAGGTAAAAATGGTTAACATTATTTTGAAGGGAAGCAATTCTAGATAAGCAATAAAAATGCCATAAATTCTCGAGAATAATTTCAAATTTTGTGACAATTAACATGCAACAAAAGGCATACAAATAATACAAAAAATTATGCACTCTTAAAGATTGCAATGTATAAGCCATAATTATTTTTGCGAAATCTCGACAGTCCGTGTAGCTTTCAAAAAAATTTTACGGAGCAAGCAGTCGATGGCTTCTGAACAAAAATACACTTCTCAAAAAATTCAGTAAGCAAACATTTTTTAAATCGGTTTGCTAATAACTTTTTAACATTGTTATTGTTTAAACTCAAGGTTCTTGGTAGCTCTGATATAATTTGATTTTTTTTTTGTATTTTATCTCATTGCAGTACTTGACAAATCTTAATAAAATTAACTCGTGATTGTATTTACCCGGGAAAAAATGTTTGTATATGAGTCAGGCATTAACCAGATATGTTCAGATATGTTAAGATATGAACACATCTAGTTCATAGCTGATTTATGTATAATCATATATAACATCGTACCTGATTATATATGACCATACATAACATCATATATGCACATGTAGATCATATATACATTTATTTATGATTATATATGAACATACATAACGTCATGTAAAATCGAATAAGATTATATATAACTGTATATATGATTATATATGACCATACATAACATCATATAAAATCGTATAGGATCATATATAACTTTATAGCCAATTATATATGACCATTCATAACATCATATATGGATGTAGTTCCTGTATAAATTCATGTATGTTTATATATGAACATACATAACTTCATATATAATCGTATTGGATCATATGTAGCATTATATATGATCATATATAACCATGTAGATCATATACACATTTATGTTTGATTTGTGACGCAATTTTTTTATTTAGCGTCACAGGTCGTTTCGACCATGGTTTTTCTTGGTCAATATGGCGATAAATTCAGTTAACTTCGTTGCGTAAAAATTAGTCTGTTCTCGAAATCAGTATTGGCGACCGTTTCGCCTCAGTTTTTTTTATTTTTCGCGTTATATCGAGAACCAACAATAGTGGGGGGATGAAATTTTGGTAAAATGTCATGGATATATTGTACTTTGAAATGCCTATACTGAATAATTTTTTCGAGACAAAAAAAAACGGGGTGGCTGATGAGTTAACGTGAGTCAACGCAGCCACGTCAACTCAGCCACCCCGTTTTTTTTTGGTCTCGAAAAAATTATTCAGTATGGGCATTTCAAAGTACAATATATCCATGACATTTTACCAAAATTTCATCCCCCCACTATTGTTGGTTCTCGAGATAATGATTAATAAATTCTCAATTTTGTAAAAATCATAACATCGTAACGGCTGATCGGATTTTCACGATTAAAAAAAGAATCTTTTTGATTTTTTTTGCCCTTTTCGAAAAAAAATATGCCGTCATTGGAGAAAAGTTCATTAGACAGTTTTCGGGGAAATTTTTCGATTTTTTTTTCACGAAAGGACCAATCGGAATTCTACTCAGTATTTTTTTTTCTGATAGAGGGAGGCAATACACAATACCGCAGGATTTTTTCAAAATGGAACAGGGCATCAGTGAAGAGGGAAAAGTTGTTTTTTGTTAATTTACCCCGAAAACTGTCTAATGAGCTTTTATCCGATGATGACATATTTTTTTTCGAAAAGGGCAAAAAAAATAAAAAAGATTCTTTTTTTAATCGTTTAAATCCGATCAGTAGTTACGAAGTTATGATTTTTACAAAATTGAGACTTCATTAATCATTATCTCGAGAACCAACAATAGTGGGAGGATGAAATTTTGGTAAAATGTCATGGATATAGTGTACTTTGAAATGCCAATAATTTTTGAATAATTTTTTCGAGACAATAAAAAAAACGGGGTGGCCGAGTTGACGTAAAAATACACAGGGTAAAAAAATTTTTACCCTGTGTACACACGGTTTTATATATATATATATATATATATATATATATATTTATATTTATATATATATAAAATACGTATTATATATATATATTGTGACGCAATCTTTCAGTTTTAGCGTCACAGGTCGTTCCGACCTTCGTTTACGCGCAGATATGCGAGATATTCCGGATAATTTTAAGATTTAGGGTATGGGTTTCGTTATCGTTTCTTTTTGGTTTTCGCGTTATCGTGAGTATCAGTTAGCGAGTTTGTTTTATGGGGTCGATAGTATGAAAAATACCGAATTACCGTGAGCCAGGGCCGAAATAACGAGCCACCCGGTACATTCGGTCTTTCTGGGCAAGTTATCGAGGGAAGTATAAAGGATCGAGTGGGAATCTCGACGCTTCATGGTACAGGGTATGGGGAGAGAAGGACGATTTTCGAGTTACGTATGGAAGGCCGTTGCCGGCTGGGAATGCGATCGCCCAGCCGTCACGGATTGCCCGATCGCTGTTATCGTAGGTTTAGTTACGTTTTCGTATGGAAGGCCGTTGCCGGCTGGGATTGCGATCACCCCGCCGTCACGGATTGCCCGATCGCCGTTATCTTAGGTTTAGTTTATGCAGTCCCCGATCGTCCTCATACTCGAAGAATACCCCTTGGATGACCATCCTCAAAGTAAAAAGAACCCTCAACGCCATAACACCTAGGCATTTTTCCGTTATCGATTATTACGAAATATTTTCGTTCGAATTCGTGTTACCGTTCCAATTTCACCGTTTCGTGTCAGTGTTAGAGCTTTATGCGGTGCGTGAGGTGCGGAGAAGAGTGGGCTTGTAATCATATTACGCGTACGCGTAATCGTCCCCTCTTTTCGCGTTACCTCTTCGATCACGCTATCGATCGAATATTCGCTCTCTTGCGGCGCAACTCTCGACCCGAGCGGTTCACCCCTCGGGGAGCTCCCGACATGCTACCGTTCCTGCTCTCGTTTTGGTAATGTTACGCTACCGTATGTTCTCGAGCTATCGTTGATACCGTTTGTTACCGAAACATCGTTTGGCGTTCTCGTTTTTTTTATATCGTTTATTACCGAGCTATCGTTTGTTACCTTTTGTTACCGAAATATCATTTGGCGTTCTCGTTTTGTTGATACCGTTTGTTACCGAAATGTCGTTTGGCGTTCTCGTTTTGTTTTTGCTATCGTATTACCGAGCTATCGTTTGCTATCGTTTGTTACCGAGCTATCGTTTCGACGTTCACGTTATGTTATAGATTGTTACCGAGCTATCTTTTGGTTCTCGTTTTGCTGCTATCGTTTGTTCTCGCCTAATTTTGGATCTGGCGTTACCGTTCCCGTTACCGTGTTCAGTTCCCGTTACAGACGTTATCGTTCATAAATTTCGACTTTCTTTTCAGCGTTACCGAATGTAGAGTTGTTGTGCTACCGACGTTCTCGCCGTTCTCGAATTTGTTTTATTCGTTACCGCTTCCGTTATCGTGCTACCGTTCCGTTTGAATCGTTACCGAGATCTCGTTTTGCTTTTCCTTGTATGTTATCGAAATTTGGGTTATGATTCTGGCATGTAATTTAAGCCATCGATTACGCAATAAATTAGCCTGAACCAAGGCCCCTTACGTTATTTTTCGAGTTGAGTTCATTTATTTCAGATTACGTTTTTGAAGGCACTCGAGAGTTAGCCAGCCGTCCACGCCCTCTCTCCACAACCTACACACTGAGCGAATCGGGTATACCGTCACCGATCTCGCCATCCGACGCGCCGGCATCCCTTTTAGGTTAAGTTTCGTTTCCGTTCATTTTTGGTCATTTCAGCTACCGTTACGTTTAGCGGGCTTGGTAATTCCCGCCGTCGAATAAAAAAGATTACCTGGCGCTCAACGGCTCTCCCGGCGTCGAGGATGGTGAGATGGGCCGAAGGTGACGCGAATCGCGAGATTCCCGTCACAATATATATATATCGTTCTATATTATATAAATGTATCGCCGCCGTCGCCGCCGCCGCCGCCGCCGCCGTGTCAAGAATGTATGGGGCATTCCGTCTAAAATCGACCTATCTAAAAGCCTCATATATGGGGCATTCCGTCTAAAATCGACCTATCTGAAACCCGATATATGGGGAATTCCGTCTAAAATCGACCATCTAAAAGCATGATATATGGGGAATTCCGTCTAAAATCGACCTTTTTAAAAGCCTGATATGTCGGGAATTCCGTCTAAATCGACCTATCTAAAAGCCTGATAATTCTGCCTGGTGATTCTGTCTCAACTTGATATATCGATATGAATCGATATATCGATATAAATCGATATATCGATATGAATCGATATATCGATATGAATCGATATATCGATATGAATCGATATATCGATATGAATCGATATATCGATATGAATCGATATATCGATATGAATCGATATATCGATATGAATCGATATATCGATATGAATCGATATATCGATATGAATCGATATATCGATATGAATCGATATATCGATATGAATCGATATATCGATATGAATCGATATATCGATATGAATCGATATATCGATATGAATCGATATATCGAATATCGATATGAATCGATATATCGATATGAATCGATATATCGATATGAATCGATATATCGATATGAATCGATATATCGATATGAATCGATATATCGAATATCGATATGAATCGATATATCGATATGAATCGATATATCGATATGAATCGATATATCAAATATCGATATATCGAATGTCGATTTATCAAATATCGATATATCGAATATTGATTTATATCGAATTTTGGTTTTTGATAAATTGATAAATCGATATATCAATCCGTCTAACATCAACCTACCTAAAAACCGGATATATGGGGAATTTCGTTTCAACTCGACCTATCTGAAAGTCTGATATTATAGGAATTCCATTTCATTTCATGTATATACAGTAGAACCCCGATTAACCGGGGTCGGATTAACCGGGAAGCGGATTAACCGGGCGTCTTCCGAGTTTTTTTTTTTTTTTTTTTTTCTACACGCGCGCGTGTGCTAGGGCCGCGCGCGCGGCAGGAACACGTTCAAACATGAAATTCGCAGGTCGCAGCGTAAAAACAATGTAGTAAGTTGCATCGGACACGCAAACAAAAGTCACGGAGTACTTTAAAAAGAAAGATTGATTTACGTATTTTTAATTTAAAAAAAAACCCAAAGCTTCATAGCATACTAGTTCACACTACTTAATAATTAAGTTTATGTTGTGCCAAAGGTTATTGTATAACTAGTCGAAATAAAGTTATATGGAAAATCGTTATTTTCTGTCTAGTTCGGATTAACCGGGATTTCGATTATCCGGGCACTGTTCGGTCCCGAGCGTCCCGGTTAATCGGGGTTCTACTGTACATATGTTATGTATATACTAGGGTGTTTAAAAAAAAAAAATTTCGATTTTCCAACGGGTCACACCTAAAATAGTTAGTTTAGGTAAAAAAAAAATGTATGTCAAAAGATGAGAATTTTAGGCTGAGTGGAAGATTCGCCGCAATTGAGTTAAAATTTTTTTTTTTCATTTTTATCGAATTTATAATGAAAATTTTTTGATTTTCCAATGGGTTACACCTGAAATAATTAGTTTGGGTAGAAAAAAAATTTATGTCAAAAGATAAGAATTTTTGGTTGAGTGGAAGATTCGCCCCGCATTTGAGTTGAAAATTTTTTTTTTTCGTTTTCATCGAATTTATAATTAAAATTTCTTGATTTTTCAACGGGCCACACCTGAAATAATTAGTTTGGGTAGAAAAAAAAATTTATGTCAAAAGATGAGAATTTAAGGTTGAGTGGAAGATTCGCCCCGCATTTGAGTTGAAATTTTTTTTTTTTTTAACGAATTTATAATGAACATTTTTCGATTTTCCAACGGGCCACACCTGAAATAATTAGTTTGGGTAGAAAAAAAAAATTATGTCAAAAGATGAGAATTTTAGGTTGAGTGGAAGATTCGCAGCATTTGAGTTAAAATTTTTTTTTTTCTTTTCATCGAATTTATAATATAAATTTTTCGGGGCACACCTGAAATAGTTGGTTTAGGTCGAAAAAAATTTTATGCAAACAGATGAGAATTTTAGGTTGAGTGGAAGATTTGCCGCATTTGAGTTGAATATTTTTTTTTTTTCTTTTCATCGAATTTATAATGAAATTTTTTTTATTTACCAACGGGCCACACCTGAAATAATTAGTTTAGGTAGAAAAAAAATGTATGTCAAAAGATGAGAATTTCAGGTTGAGTGGAAGATTCGCCGCATTTGAATTAGAATGTTTTTTTTTCTTTTTATCGAATTTGTAATGGAGTAGTAATTTTACCAGAAATTATTCATTATAAATTCGATAAAAGGAAAAAAAAAATTTTATTTAAATGCGGCGAATCTTCACTCAACCTGAAACAGAATCGTGTCAAGAATCGATAAATTGATATATCGATACGTCGAATCATGTCACGAATCGATAAGTTGATATATCGATATACCGAATTGTGTCTAGAATTGATGAATTGATATATCGATGTATCGAATCGAGTATAAATATAACGAAATGTGTCAAAAATCGATATTTCGATATATCGAACCGTGTCAAGAATCGATATATCCATATATTGAACGGAGTCAGAAATCGATATATCTATATATTGAACCGTTTCAGTAATCGATATATCGGTATATCGATATTTCAATAAAACCCAAACTCAACCCAAACTCTTATCCGAAAACCAATTAACACAAATATAAACAATTTTTTTTCAAAACATCTTTCCAGAATGTTTTTCTTTAACAACTGACACAAACACAAGATGGGGGGTTGGCGCGCGAAGCGCGCAGGGGGGCGAAGCCCCCCTAGTATATCTATATATATATAATACGTATTATACGTATTATACGTATTGGGAACTCACAAATGTCACCCTGACCTCTGGCGGCCAAATTTCTAAGTACTTCTCTCCAGTTGCTGCCTGACGATTACCATTAATTATCATGCGAATTTGTCACTTTTTAACAATAATTCAAAATTTACTGCTTTATTACAAGGAATAAATCATAAATAAAGATCGAGAAGACATAGTCGATATTTTATGCGAGGGCATGAGATTTTCATCGCACGCAGAATATGAACAATCGTTTTAGTTATGTCGTGTAAACACAAGCGACGTGACTTTCAATTTCATAACTTATGAAATATGGACAATAATTTATACATAAAACATTTTTCATGCGATAGCTTGATATTTTAACTAATAATTTATTGTTCGAACGCATTTATTTAGCCGAAAAGTGACGGGAATTTTTAAAAAGATTTTGAGGTTAAACATGGGATGTCATGTAGGTTCATTGTAATCCTTATGGCGATAATCACTTGATCCGTATCCAATTTGCGCAGTGGATTCTATCCACGCATAATCCTCAACGGTAATAAACCCTATCGTCAAATCATACTACAAAAATCGCATTTTGCCGAAAAATATGCGATAATCCAGTGTTTACAACTGCTCCCTATGCTGCCCCATGCTAACTAGAGCTGGCTACTGGTAACGAACTGGAGAGAAGAGGCCATATTGGATAGGCCCCGCCTCCGTGTTGATTCCCAATATACGTATAATAAACGTTTTCTAGGCGGACATTCTTCCTAAATTTATACGTTTGTTCTTATTGGGAAGTGTTGTTCCGTTACACTTGTATAACTGACATTTGTAACATTGACATAGCGTACTTGTAACGACATTTATATAACATTCGTTATAAGCATGTGATGTGAACCCAGTCAAAAATCCGGACGTCCTAGATTTAGAATGGACGTATATACGTATAATAAACGTTTTCTAGGCGGACATTCTTCCTAAGTTTATACGTTTGATCTTATTGGGTTTGTAACGTTCGCATAACCTGCACATTACGAATGTTATATGAAAAGTTTTATAAGCCTGTTCTGTAAACGTTATAAATGTGAGTTATAAAACTGTAATGCAACAACGTTATATAAAATTTACATTGCCTGCATATTACCAATAATATATAACATATTATTCTCATGTTACGTAGCAGTTACATCACACAGCTATTGCATTGTGACAATTACATGTAACTTCCATGTTATATTACTGTAATGAAACGTGTTCACTAGGATATGTATATTAGACGTCAGTGATCTATATGGGATATATGAAGCAAACCACACCAAGTGGGCCACTAAAAAATCGTGTGATCTCGAAATATTATGAAACATTTTTTGAAAGGTTATTCGAGTGTCAAAAGCAAGCTGAATTTTTTTCAAATTTTTAAATCTGATTTTACACCCCCAAATTTGGATATCAATTTTTTTGTTTTTTTTAAATCCATTTTACATATAAAACGATCTATTGCACAAAGAAAAAACCTTAACATAAAATTTAGGTTTTCGAATATATTTTATAATCTAATCTATTTTGAAGCTGTCCAGAATTCTCTTCGTGTATTTTCCAGCAAGACAAGGCAATAATATTTTTTTTCGTCGAGTTCGTCCTTTTTTATTTTCCTATAACTTTAAGAGAACCTTCGTTGATTTCATAAAAAACCACAGAAAAATTGGCATGGTGGAGAATCCATATCTTCCAAGCTAAGGTTAACTGATGAAAACACTTGCTACTTACGACAAATATTCGATGTTATCCAACGCCCCCATTAAATTTATAGGAAAAACATTGAATATACATTATTTACCGTGTATCACCGTGGGGGTCAAAGTCAAAAGTTGGGACCTCAAAAAATACCTTGGTATTTCCGAACAGTAAACTATTTACACATACATTTACACAGATAATGATATTAACATTTTAGATAAATTTATCTAAAATGTTAATATCATTACGACAAATATTCGATGTTATCCAACGCCCCCATTAAATTTATTGGAAAAACATTGAATATACATTATTTACCGTGTATCAACACGGTAAATCCATTTTACATATAAAACGATCCATTGCACAAAAACATTGAATATACATTATTTACCGTGTTGATACACGGTAAATAATGTATATTCAATGTTTTTCCAATAAATTTAATGGGGGCGTTGGATAACATCGAATATTTGTCGTAATGATATTAACATTTTAGATAAATTTATCTAAAATGTTAATATCATTATCTGTGTAAATGTATGTGTAAATAGTTTACTGTTCGGAAATACCAAGGTATTTTTTGAGGTCCCAACTTTTGACTTTGACCCCCACGGTGATACACGGTAAATAATGTATATTCAATGTTTTTCCAATAAATTTAATGGGAGCGTTGGATAACATCGAATATTTGTCGTAAGTAGCAAGTGTTTTCATCAGTTAACCTTAGAAAACACTTGGAAGATATGGATTCTCCACCATGCCAATTTTTCTGTGGTTTGTTATGAAATCAATGAAAGTTCTCTCAAAGTTATAGGAAATGTTGAGTATATACATATATAGAGCACATTTATATGAGACCGAGATGGCAACAAACTCTACGTAGCGATTGTTCATAAGCAGAGATATAGATGTAAGAGAGGGGAGAGAGCTCGTGAGAGAGCTGGCAAGAAGCGCGCGGGTTGTTGGTGATAAGACGCCGTAAGACTCGATACTCGATACTCGAGAAAGTCTCGTTTTGTATATAAAGAAGAGATCATTTGTATATAGAAATGTAATATTTAGCATTATTGGCAATAAAGCCGTTTCTTATAAGTATTCTTCTCATTATTATTATCCACATCTGAACAGGAAAATAAAAAAGGACGAACTCGACGAAAAAAAATATTATTGCCTTGTCTTGCTGGAAAATACATGAAGAGAATTCTGGACAGCTTCAAAATAGATTAGATTATAAAGTATATTCGAAAACCTAAATTTTATGTTAAGGTGTTTTTTTTTTGTGCAATGGATCGTTTTATATGTAAAATGGATTTAAAAAAAAAAATAAAAAAATAAATTGATATCCAAATTTGGGGGTGTAAAATCAGATTTAAAAATTTGAAAAAAATTCAGCTTGCTTTTGACACTCGAATAACCTTTAAAAAAATGTTTCATAATATTTCGAGATCACACGATTTTTTAGTGGCCCACTTGGTGTGGTTTGCTTCATTATATAAGTGGATGGATAAATTCTTACAATTAAAATATATTTTATAACACTTTATTTACATCATATGATGTATACTATATAAATACATTATAACACAAAGATAGCGCACAATAAGTTTTGCGCGCGATCCGAATTGAGATCATGAACCTATATATGGGGCATTCCATGCCAACTCAAGCTACTATCGAAATTGACATTTTTGATTGGGTCTTAATTTTTTTATCTTTTTGTACTCTATGAAAAAGAGCTCGATGATTTTGTTCGAATTTTTTTATCCAGCCGTTCACGAGATATGAATTTTTCAAAATTTCAGATGTTTTTTTTTTGAATGCTCATAACTTTTTCAAAAATGCATCAATATGAATGTTTTTTTTTTCAAATTGTGTGTTTTTCAATGAATTTTTAAAAAATTTGACACAAAAAATTAAAACAAAATTATTTGCTTGTTTTTTTCAATTCATAGATTAAAATCTGATTTTGAATATTGTTTATATTCTTCGATTTTTTTTGGAAAATTCTCAAAAAAACTAGTTCTTATTTAACAAATTTTAAGCCTGGTCACGTCGTGGGAAAACGATTCTTTCTATTTTTTCAGAATTTTTTAAAATTATCCAAATTTTTTTTTATAAAAGAACTTCATATGATATGATAATATGGTATGATTTTTAATGTCTCATAAAATAAAATACCAATAAAAAATTACAAATGGAGGTAATCGGAAATCATGACAATGATAAGTCTGTATTAAGAACCAAATTTTTGTTTTTAAATATTTTTGTTTTACTTTTGTTGTCGATTAAATATTTTACATGAGTAATTCTTGTTTGAGCTAGAAGTCACTCTCATCGTTAGAGATCCATCTGTGTTTGGAATAACACAATGGAATTTTTAAGTGCCTGTTATAGTTTTAGCCTTCGAATATCGAATATTAAGAGCGTCGGTTGCTTTTTTATAGTCTTCAATTGTTGAAAACTTAACTTCGATGTTCAGTAAATTAGTTGGTTTTATAGCCCATTCGTATAACTCTTTAGAGGTTGAAATTTGTTCATTAAATGGCAGCTGAAGACCAGCTCGTGCTGCTGCTCTTTCTATCGTACCTCCAACGCCATCGCAAGGTCCTTTACCATGCTAGCTCACGAAAAATGCCATTCGGCATTTATTTTAAAGTCTTCTTTATAATAATAAAGGTTGATAAAGTTTTCGTAGTTTTTAATTTGTTGTGGCGCTCCATCCGGAAAGTAATATATATATTACTTATCGGGTGGAGCGCCACAACAATTTAAAAGCTACAAAAACTTTATCATGGCGCTCCATCCGAAAAGTAATATATATATTACTTTTCGGATGGAGCGCCACAACAATTTAAAAACTACAAAAACTTTATCAACCTTTATTATCATAAAGAAGACTTTAAAATAAATGCCGAATGGCATTTTTTCGCGAGCTATCATGGTAAAGGACCTCGCGATGGCGTTGGAGGTACGATAAAAAGAGCAGCAGCACGAGCTAGTCTTCAGCTGCCATTTAATGAACAAATTTCAACCTCTAAAGAGTTATACGAATGGGCTATAAAACCAACTAATTTACTGAACATCGAAGTTAAGTTTTCAACAATTGAAGACTATAAAAAAGCAACCGACGCTCTTAATATTCGATGTTCAAAAGCTAAAACTATAACAGGCACTTAAAAATTCCATTGTGTTATTCCAAACACAGATGGATCTCTAACGATGAGAGTGACTTCTAGCTCAAACAAGAATTACTCATGTAAAATATTTAAACGACAACAAAAGTAAAACAAAAATATTTAAAAACAAAAATTTTGTTCTTAATACAGACTTACCATTGTCATGATTTCCGATTACCTCCATTTGTAATTTTTTATTGGTATTTTATTTTATAAGACATTAAAAATCATACCATATTATCATATCATATGAAGTTCTTTTATAAAAAAAAATTTTGATAATTTTAAAAAATTCAGAAAAAATAGAAAGAATCGTTTTCCCACGACGCGACCAGGCTTAAAATTTGTTAAATAAGAACTAGTTTTTTTTGAGAATTTTCCAAAAAAAATCGAAGGATATAAACAATATTCAAAATCAGATTTTAATCTATGGATCGAAAAAAACAAGCAAATAATTTCGTTCTGATTTTTTGCGTCGAATTTTTTTAAAATTCATTGAAAAACACACAATTTGAAAAAAAAAACATTCATATTCATGCATTTTTGAAAAACTTATTATGAGCATTCAAAAAAAAAACTTCTGAAATTTTGAAAAATTCATATCTCGTGAACGGCTGGATAAAAAAATTCGAAAAAAATCGTGGAGCTCTTTTTCATAGAGTACAAGAATATAAAAAAAATTAAGACCAAATAAAAAATGTCAATTTCGATAGTAGGTTGAGTTGGCATGGATTGCCCCATATATATATTATATATATGGACTTCATCTTAGGAAACTTGAGGGTAGGCGGTTCGAGTCCCGGCTCAGACAGAAAATGTGTAACGAGGAAATATCGACGTAGAACTTTTTTTTTTCTTGTTATATTATTTCTGTTATCATAATAAATATTATGTACATTATGGTTTTTTTAAATTAATTTTAAAACTATTTTTATTACAGTGTAGCAACTGTTGTTCTTTTTCATAAAACGGTACTTTAAAATTCCAACGTATTTGTGCTTGAAATTTAAGAAACGGTTTACGCACAAAAACTTCCAGTACCGGTGTATTAATTTTCAAGCACTTTTTTACTTGAAATCCCATGAACCTTCTTCTCAAAATTCAATCGATTGTATGGTAAATTTCAAGTACCCATTTATTGTAATTCTACGTTACCGTCATGATTTTTCACACACCGACACTTTCAAATTCCAACGTACATGGGCTTGAAATTTAAGAAACGGTCCAACAAAAAAACTTTTATAAAGAACATGAAATTTCATGTACATTATTAAAATTTCAGCGACGGTTTGGTAAAATTCAAGTACAAAATATTGTAATCGTACATTGTCGTCATGCTTTTTCATATACCATTACTTTGAAATTCCAACATTCATGTGATTAAAATTTAAGAAACGGTTTATGCAGAAAAACGTGTATAAAGTACATTAAATTTAATGTACCTTCTTCATAAAAATATGCGACTGCTTGGTAAATTTCACGTACCTGGTTATTGTAATCTTACATTACCGTCATTCTTTTTCATAAACCGTTACATTAAAATTGTAACGTTCATGTGCTTGAAATTTAATAAACGGTTTATGCATAAAAACTTCCGGTACCGGTACATTAATTTTCAAGCAAATTTTTTTTACAGTGTACCGTCCTAAACGTGATGGCAGCAGAACTGAGTGAGACAGAAAATTGAGGGGCTATGTTCTATCTCTCTTTGCGAAGACTATAGTTAGAGTGAATCAAACAAGTTATGGAATTTTTAGAATTTTGGATCCACCATATTGGATACGTCACATTCAATTTTTTAATTTCTTCAAAAACTGTCATGGTTATACTAAATAAAGGGTTGAAGACGCGACCACCACCATACCTTGAGTAGCTCCTAACATACAACTGATCAAGTGTTCTCTGATGGCGTGTCAAATACATGATATGTATTACCAAAATTCATAAACAGTCAATAGCGTAGTGGGTAGCGTGTTAGAAAGATAGGTAGGATAAGTAGGTAGGTCGCAGGTGCGAGTCCCCGTGGAAGCAGAATAAAATTCTATCGAGAAATCCGTGCAGAATTTATTTTTTTTTTCAGTGTAACTCTTCTATGACCTATGACAACGACAAAATGCGTATGGAACCGCCAGTAATGTTTTTCATTTTTGTTTATATTTTTTAAAAATATTATTGTGCTGTGAGGGTAGATTTGATGTATTTTCGACGTCTTATATACGTCAAATATACAGATATTAGCCGGACATTTAGCTCTTCAGTATATACGTACTAAATACATCTTACAGAAGTCGATGGCGACGTCGTATATACGTATATTAGACGTCAGTGTTTTATCTGGGTATGTTCATGTATAGAATCATATATGTCCATATCTGGTCGTATATGTTCATTGGTAGAACCATACATGACCATACCTGCCCAGATAGACCACTGACGTATAATGTACGTATATTTTAGGTATATATGTATATGATATGTATACGTCTATGATAGACTTATATTATACGTATATTATACATATATTGAGTGTATATTGTGGTGCTATCTAACTGATATAGTGAAAGAATTTTATATACGTATATTTTACGTATATTATACAATAAGCATTTGACATCAAATTATATACATATATTTATAAGGACATCTACTTGACGATAGAAACGAAGCCAACTGCATTCCTGTCACACCACGTATTATATACAATATACGTATATTGGACGTGTGTTTTTCAACAATATATCTCCGTGGAATTTTGTACATCTCATATACGTATAATATTCGTTCATTATCTTTCGGTTGTAATTCCCGGATCTGAAGCTATAATTGTATATAAATATATATAAATATTCAATGTACGTCAGAAAATAGAGGGGCTATGTTCTATCTCTTTTTGCAAAGACTATAGTTAGAGTGAATCAGACGAGTTATGGAATTTTTAGAATTTTGGATCCACCATATTGGATTCACCACGTTCAATTTTGTAATTTCTTCAAAAACTGACATGGTCATACTAAAAACGGGTTGAAGACGTGTAATGTCTTCCGTTGGTAATACGGAGTCGCCAGGCCGTAAGCCTATATTAGAACGGTTAAGGTTGGCATCACTGACCGAGAAGCGCGAGCGTTACAAATAAGCGTTCTCACGCATTCGTTCGTTGGCCCGCGTACTATCGAGATGTACGAGTAACGGGCTCTGTACTAATAAAGGAAAGCTTAATCTTGTTCAGTTCTTGTCTCTCTCCTAATTTATTTATTAAGCCGCCCCTCCACGACATTACATTGGCGACGAGGAAAACTGGTATTAGATAGTTATGCTAAAAATTGAAACAAGCATAACGTGGATTGCAAGGAGCAATAAAAAACGTGTGCACGGAGCAAAAATTTAATATATATATTGTGACACGGCGTCACATTTATCAGCCATAATGCCCGTCGAAGTCCGTCACCACACGCAAACCGTCCCCATGTACATTAAATTTAAGGAAATAATTATAAGCCGCAAAATTCACACAATGCCTCATCGTCGTCAAGCGTCGTCTCTCTCCCCCTTCCACTGCCAACGTCGTCCCATATCCATAGCCTACGAGCCAGCACAGCTGATCCCTCTCCCATGCCATTGACCCTCGAATACTCTTCCCCCCCCTTCCCCTCTGCCACACGTAACCCCTCGCCGTCGAACAGCCGTCCCAGGATCGGGAAAAATATATCACCAGAGACCCGGACGACGAGCCAGGAGGCAAGTCAACACCATCGCCGTGGCCACAGGGACAGACATGAAGATAACAGCAAGGTGACGGCGGGTGAGGGAATTCCCCACGTAATCAAGCGAACCCTCGATAAAAACGACGGGTTCGGGCGAGATCGTGGCCCTCACCTCAACCGTCACCAGGAACATCGTCTGGCACCCGTGAACTCCCTCGTTTCGAATTATCCCGTGCGAGGCGAGGAATCGTGGTGCCAGAAAAGAATACAGAGAGCATCGCCGGCCCTGTGTGCCACCAACGGCCAATCATTGCCGAGAGAGAGGACCCTCGTCGTCGTCCGGGTATAGTCATCAGCCAGGAGAGCGGGAGTTGCGTCACGGGTCGCCGAGGGCAGCACAGCACGGATCATCGATTATCGATCTGCTGTCCTGCGCAACGCGCTCGTGACGTCAGCTCCCGAATAACCAATAATCTATCGATCCTCTATCCCCCTATGACCCAATTTTCCATCGCGCATGCCCTTTCCCCCCAAATTACCCTTTTTCCGAGTCCCACGAGCAGAGAGACGACGAAGAAGAATCACTTCGACGTGAGCCCTGGCATAGAGAAAACGTAGCATTGTATCGAGCAATTTTTAAAAGATAAAAGAATCCCTGTACAGAGTGAAAGAGAGAGAGAGAGTAAGACTCACGAGCCACGAGATATCGTGGTCCAGCATCGAGCGCTTCGGCAAACCGGTTGTTGCACCGAAAAAGATTAAGCGAGATCCACAGAAGCGAGATTTTTCGCTTGTACGCAAGCGATAGCCACCGGCAAATCGCGACACGTGGACTCGGCTTACCGAGCATCATTCGGCGAGAAGAGTGAGTCGATTCCATTTTCCCCGATTTTACCCTTGTGAATTGCATCTCGAATTGGTACATTATTTTGCGTATCATTTCCCCCCTTTGTGCTGTATAAGTTCGTGCGTGTGGTGACGCATCGCGATCCCCCGTTTCAATAGAATCATTGTCAGTAATTGCGTAATAGTGCTTTTTCCCCTTTTTGAGTTCGATTTATATCGCCGTTGACGATAGCCCGACACGGGCAATAATTAAGAGGCCTGCGAGCCGGTAAATTCACCCCTGAGAAACCACCCCCCCCCCCCCCCCCCCCCCGAGTAACGAGATTAGTTTTTTCTTTTTTTTTCTTTCTTTCTTTTTTTTTGCGATTCCCCTTCCGTTTTTGAGTACGAGAAGTGTCGTCCGAGTGACGGCTGGCGCCGAACAAAACACGTTATATTTCCATTTTTTTTATTGAATAAATTGAAATTTGTCTATTTTTTTTATGTTCTTGTTTCATCTCGTTTTTTTTTAATTTGTTCCCAACGAAGATCAGGTGCGCCTGAATACCGTCCGGCCACGTTAAAAAGGCCGTGACAATATATATAATTTAAAAAAAAAGAAAAAAAAGATTTGCAATGTCGGATAAGAAGAAAGAACTGGAGAATCAAGAAAAATGGGTCGAGCAACAGCAATTTTTGGAGCAACGACGCGGTGAATTAGAGGCGTTCAAGGAGAAGCTTCTGGAAAAGCAAAATTTTCTCCAAGCTCAAGAAAGAAATATTAACGAGCAAAAGGAGCGGATCGTACAGCAACAGCAAGAGATCCAGTCAGCACAGCAACAGCTAGAGAGCTCAAGGACGAACACACAATCCGTATCGTCAACAATAACACCGGCGCTACAGATACCGAATGTGAGTTTTTTTTCCACTATCGGGTCTATATCCGAGTTTCATATCGGTGAGGATTGGAGTTTGTATGAAGAAAGATTAAACCAATACTTCATAGCAAACAATGTATCCGGGGAGCGTCGTGTTGCGGTGTTGATTACTCTAGTGGGACAAGAGGTATACAAAATTTTGAAAGACCTTTGTGACCCGTGCTTACCGTCAACGAAGACTTATACCGAATTGTGTCAAATATTAACAACGCAATTCGCCCCGAGAATATCCGCGTTCAAGGAACGAAGTGAATTTTTCAATTTAACTCAGGGCGAATCGGAAACGGTTAATGAATGGTATGCACGAATCAAAAGCAAAGCCGTCAATTGTAAATTCGGATCTCTATTAGACGACAAAATCAAGGATGGTTTTATCACCGGCCTAAAAAAGGGGCCCGTACTGGACAAAGTGTTCGAACAAAGTCCAGCGATGACGCTGCAAGAGTTACTCGAGGTGGCGAGAACTAAAGAAGCCTCTCTGGCGGTATCATCAAAGTCAAACTCATCGGAGCTGTTTGCGAACCACGCAAAAAATTCCAATAATTCGTGGAAAAGGGGTTCATCGTACAACGGGTCCAAGGAGGACCGAACGAGACAGAGCTCAAACGACAAGGCGTCATCGATACGAGCCAAGGAGTCCACGGTGGAGTCAACTTGCAATCATTGCGGAGGAGTGCGACATAATTTCAAACCGTGCAAGTATAAAGAATACCGATGTAAACTTTGTAAAAGAGTGGGACACCTAGCGAAAATTTGTAATGGTAAAAAAGGGGGTCAGTCAAGACACAATTTTTTAACAGTCGAGTCAGACCAGTCATTCGAAATGGTGGATATGTTAAATCTTGTTGATAATGTGGACATAAGAGAGTCCGAGTCTGTTGAGTTGATTGTCAAGGGAAAAAAAGTTACATTTGAGATTGATTCGGGGGCAGCCAGGTCTGTGGTTCCGGAAAAATTTTATAACAAATACTGGTCGCACTGTGCGCTCGAGGAGACGCCAGTTCGTTTAAAGATGTACGACAACAGCGTAATCGTTCCTTTGGGTCAAATATGGGTGAATATCAACAGCAAAGATTTAGAAGTTTGAAGTAAAGTGATAGTAGTGAGAGGGGGTTGCAAACCTTTGCTGGGTAAAGATCTGATGAAACTTCTTGGATTTTATATTGCGTCGGTAAATTTTATGGAAAAAGACGGCGAGGTCCAGAAATTGCTGAGCGAGTATGCTGATTTGTTCGATAATAAATTAGGAAAATTCAAATACGAAAAGGTAGAAATTAAATTGGAACACGAGGTAACGCCAAAATTTGTTAAGCCAAGACCAGTGCCCATGGCGTTAAAAAAACGGCTCGACGAACAGCTTGACGAGTTGGTCGAGAAAGGTATTATTTCGTTGCAAAAGGCTAACGCGTGGGGTACTCCTCTAGTCCCAATTCTGAAACCAGACGGTAGTATTCGGATGTGTGCGGATTATAAAATAACGGTAAATCGTTTTGTCGAAGATGTCAAACATCCATTTCCCAGAATTGAAGAAATATTCGCAGCCTTGAGCCAAGGGGAAAATTTTTCGAAATTAGACTTATCCGCCGCATATAATCAATTAGAACTGACGGAAGAATAAAAAAAAATAGTGGCTTGGAGTACCCATCGAGGCATATATACAGTGAATCGTTTGCCGTTCGGAATTAAATCAGCGTGTGCTATATTCCAACGCATTATGGAAAAAGTTTTGCTAGGAGCGAAAGGCGTAGCGTGTTTCCTCGATGACATTATCGTAACAGGAAAAAATAAAGAGGAGCATTTGAAAAATTCAAGAGAGGTATGCAAAAGACTTTCAGAAGCGGGATTTAAATTAAACGGGAAGAAATGTGTTTTTTTTCAGTCGGAGGTTCGTTACTTAGGCCATATTATTAGTAAAGCCGGTCTTAAGAAAAACCCCGAGAAAGTCGCAGCAATTGTGAATGTTCAGAGGCCGTCGTGTGTTCAGGAGGTGCAAGCCTTCATAGGCATGGTGAATTATTATTCGAGATTCGTACCGAGATTCGCTGCCATTCTATCGCCACTGTATGAATTGTTGAAAACAAAAGAATTTGTATGGTCACAAAAGTGCGAGCAAGCTTTTGAGTTGATTAAAAAAGAAATGTCAGCAGAGTCCTTCTTAACACATTTCGAGCCGATTAAATTAACGTGTGACGCCTCGAACGTCGGTATAGGTGCAGTGCTGCTGCACGTGTTCGCCGACGGTTCGGAGAAGCCAATTGCTTTTGCCTCTAGGGTGCTTCGGGGCGCGGAAAAAAATTACTCGGTTATTCATCGCGAAGCATTGGCCATTTACTGGGGAGTAAATAAATTTTTCCAATATTTAGTAGGAAACGAGTTTATACTATGTTCGGATCATAAACCGTTACAAGCTTTGTTTGGAGAAAATAAAGGTTTACCCCAAAGGGAGAGCAGTGGCTTAGTGGGTGAGGCTCTGGGTTCGCACGCAGCGGACCCGGGCTCGAGCCCCACGGCCGACACCGATGAAATTTATTCTATGTGTTTAATCTGCAAACCCGGTGGTTCGGATCCCACCAAAACAAATGCCCAAAAACACCTTTCTGTGATGGGTGGGTGGTCGGGGTACGGCTCTGGAGGACTTCCGTAGCGGTTCTTATCGCTCGGAAGGTGGCCGCTTAGCCGTGCACTGACTTACCCACTGAATCACAGTAAAAGAGGAGCTCGCTTAGGTCTCCTCTGGAGACCGCGCTTGAGTTTACTCGCGCGGCCACCAGGGGGGAACTAGGGAGACTCCGACCTGTATCGGCGGAAGGATTTCTGCCGTTTTCCTCCGTCCTCGGCGAATGCGATACAGGATAAAATGGTGAAGGAGCGATGCGGCTGCAGACGTATGATCGCGAGGAGGAGTAGGTGGTGATAATAATGGTCGGAGCAGGCGGTTGATGGTCGGAAAGTATACGAAATCACCACCCTTGTAAGAACCCCCCAGAGGGGGTGTGCAAGTAAAACTCGACATAGGTTTACCCCAACTAGCAGCGGGCCGATTGCAGCGTTGGGCACTGTTCTTGAGCGGATTGAAATATAAATTTCAGCATATGCAGGGAAAGGATAACGGTGGAGCCGACGGACTGTCGAGACTCCCATTACAGATAAAAAAAATAAATGAAAATGAATACGATTATTTTCACTTCCTAGTTCAAGATCGAATCCCTGTATCGGCTGAGCAAATGCGTAAAGAGACGAGTCGAGACAGTGTGCTGAGTAAGGTTTATTTTTATACGAAAAACGAATGGACTGAGTCGTGTAACGAGGAGCTAAGACCGTATGCGAGTCGAGCGAACGAAATTTGGGTGGATAAAGGCATTTTAATGTGGGGTTATCGAGCAATTATACCCAAAAGTTTGCAAACAACTTTTTAAAATGAATTACACAGTTCGCATTTGGATTTTTTCGGATAATGGCAGTCAGTTCACGTCAGAGGAGTTTGCAAGTTTTTGTAAGAAGAACGGTATTGCTCATAAAACATCAGCTCCGTATCATCCATCCACAAATGGACTAGCCGAAAATGCGGTAGGATCGTTTAAACGTAGTATTAATAAGGCATTGAGAGACGTACGAGATAATTCGACAAAAATGACCACGTTAATTAACAGATATTTATTGACTTACAGGAATGTTCCCCACTGTACAATAGGGGAAACACCTGCGAATAGAATGTTAAGTTATAATGTAAAGACAAGATTAAATATGTTGGGTGAAACGGCGACGCAAAAAGCGAGAGAAAATCAAATAAAATATTTTCATGGAAATCGTGAAATTCAATTTGAGGTGGGCGAGAGTGTTTTCGCACGCTGCTATAAAAATCCAGCCAAACCGACATGGCAAAGAGCGATAATTAAAAAAAAATTGGGCGAGAGAAATTATATGTGTAAGCCCGAAGGCATGAGTGGGGTGCAAAAAGGCATGTCGATCAATTAATAAAAAGCGGGGAATTTTATGATAAAGAAATTGACGAATTAAAGGTCGCAGCAAGGAAAGAAGCGGAAGAGTTACGACCAAGTGTGGAATGCGAAAGTACAGGAAACAGCTTATATAATAACTGTATGAAAAAGATACCTATAAGTGTGTGTGAAGATGATGTAAGTGAGAAGGCGAATGTATCGCAGCCCGAGTGTAGCTCGATAGTGCGGGGCAAGGACGAATGTGAATCAACAGAGAGTACGAATCCGACGAGTCCAATTACAGAACCAATACGTAAAATCATAAACAAAACGAGGTCGAAGACTTCGTTCGTGATGAAAATGTTCGTGATGAAAATTTAAACGTAAACCAAAGACCTAAAAGGGTAATCCGAGCCGTTAAACGCTTAAATTTATAAAACAACGTAAAGTTATATATTAAGTACGGGCAAGCTTTTAAAAGCGGCTAAGGGTAGTAGTCCCAGATTTGTCGGGGAGGAAGTGTAATGTCCTCCGTTGGTAATACGGAGTCGCCAGGCCATAAGCCTATATTAGAACGGTTAAGGTTGGCATCACTGACCGAGAAGCGCGAGCGTTACAAATAAGCGTTCTCACGCATTCGTTCGTTGGCCCACGTACTATCGAGATGTACGAGTAACGGGCTCTGTACTAATAAAGGAAAGCTTAATCTTGTTCAGTTCTTGTCTCTCTCCTAATTTATTTATTAAACTGCCCTTCCACGACATTACAAGACGCGATCACCACCATCCCTTGAGTAGCTCCTAACATACAACTGATCAAGTGTTCTCTGGCGTGTCAAATACATGATATGTATTACCAAAGTTCATAAACAGTCGATAGCGTAGTGGGTAGCGTGTTAGAAAGATAGGTAGGATAAGTAGGTAGGTCGCAGGTGCGAGTCCCCGTGGAAGCAGAATAAAATTCTATCGAGAAATCCGTGCAGAATTTATTTTTTTTTCAGTGTAACTCTTCTATGACCTATAACAACGACAAAATGCGTATGAAACCGCCAGTAATGTTTTTCGTTTTTGTTTATGTTTTTTAAAAATATTATTGTGCTGTGCGTAGATTTGATGTATTTTCGACGTCTTATATACGTAATTTTTTATGTATTTTCGACGTCTTATATACGTCAAATATACAGATATTAGCCGGACATTTAGCTCTTCAGTATACGTACTAAATACGTCTTACAGGCGTCGATGGCGACGTCGTATATACATATTGTAACGTTCATCCTATACGTATTCTATGTACGTATATCTACGTCCTACATAACGAAAACCGTTTATGACCAGATTTCGATTAAACAGTGAGTAAGAGAGAGCACGAGCTATAAGCCAGCGTAAGCCGGATAAAACCGGTTATACGCATGACTCACGGGCCGCACGAGGCGTATATAAGACCAAGCGAACAGCGCTCCATACCTATATTTCCAATCCAACTCTCCTACCGTACGTTTCGTATCGTAGCAAGCCAAATAGGCTTTCCCAAGCCCTTTTGCCGTTTATGAGCCCCCAGAATCGCTTCTGGCCCTCATAAACTCTTGACACAGCCCAGGTCACTCTTGAGAAAGCCCATCTCACTCACCAATACCCAAATCCCATCCTCCTTTCTTGCGAGCTCCCAGGATTGCACCTGGCCCTCTCAAGAAAGAAAATCACGATAAAGAGCTCCCAACATTGCAGTTGGCCCTCTCTATCTTTCCTAATCACGACCTAGCCACCTCTCTTGCGAGCTCCCAGGATCGCACCTGGCCCTCTCAAGAGAGAACCTTAAAAAACCTACGATAAAAGAGCCCCCAACATTGCAGTTGGCCCTCTCTATCTCCTAACTACGTCATTTCCTCCTTTCTTGCGAGCTCCCAGGATCGCACCTGGCCCTCTCAAGAAAGAATCCACGATAAAGAGCTCCCAACATTGCAGTTGGCCCTCTCTATCTCCTAACTACGTCATTTCCTCCTTTCTTGCGAGCTCCCAGGATCGCACCTGGCTCTCTCAAGAAAGAATCCACGATAAAGAGCTCCCAACATTGCAGTTGGCCCTCTCTATCACCTAATCACATCCTCTTTTGATCTTGCGAGCCCCCAGGATTGCACCTGGCCCTCACAAGAGCAGAAATCCATCGAATCAGATCATCCAAATCCAATATCCTAGAAATACCAGCATAAAGAGCCCCCAGCATCGCAATTGGCCCTCTTTATCCGGTAACAAATTTCCTCCTCTTTTGAGAGCCCCCAGGATTGCACCTGGCCCTCTCAAAAAGGAATCGTTAAGGAATTCGAGCGCAATTTTAAGCCAGGGTCTCCTAAAATCACCAAAACTATTTATTAAGTAAACAACAAACCTTAGGAAAATAAATCAAAACGTAAGTGCGAAGCAAATATCAAACTTAGCTTACAAAGGGCAGGCGAAGCCCCTACTTATAGTATACAATCACATGAAAGTGACCAATACTATTATTAAGTAAAACAATTAACCTTATAAAAAAAATAGAACGTCAGCGCCAAGCAAAGAGAAAAATTTAGCCTTTAGAGGGCAGGCAAAGCCCTTAATACACACACACACACACATCCACACAGTCTAGAAAACACCTTTCAAACACTCATATCAACACTTGTACCAAAAAAAGTAATAGAGAACAAATATTGTCCGATGATGATACATGGGTTGACCACCTCTTCGAGAGCGTAACCAACCCAGAAGACTGAGGACTCAAAATAAAATAAAAGTAGAGTCAATAAAAAGAAAACACCCAGGTGTTCGGTGTTCCGCAGATCGAGCCTAGAGTCGAACTCACGTAATAAACACCAATAATCGAATAAAACACACACAAACATTAAACACCCACATAAATAAGAGGGTTTAACGTTTCAATATATTAGATGTCAATGTTCTATCTGGGTGGTAGTATATGCTCGTCTGTATAATCATACATGGCCATACCTGATAGTATCTGTTAGTGCATAGACTCGCGTATGATCGAATGATTATATATCCTTGATCGTATCTAGAATCATATGGTCATATCTGATCATATTTGATACCATATATGACGACACAAGACCCGACATGTCATGATAGAAACATATAGGACCATATTCAATCATATATTTCACGGTATGTGGTTAGATATGGGCTTATATAAGATCATATTCGGTCATATATAATTATACATATATTGTACTTGGCCGTATACGAGGTCACCTGACCATATACGCTCATACGTGATAATATCTGATATAAATTACTTATATACATATGTATAGGAGTATGGCCCTCACGGAAAAAACAATCGATTTTTTAGGGTGTATCCTCAAAATTGAGCGTTTACACTAAATTTTGGGTGTAAATATTGATTTTTGAGTGTATACACTCGTTTTTTGAGTGTGTATCCTCAAAATTGGGTGTCGATTCCGACCGATTCGGATTTTTTTCAGTGTTAACTCTTAACATTCAGGGTAAATCTTTAATCGTTGAGTGTAAACACTTGCTTATTGAGTGTGAAACCTCAATGTTGAGGATCAACACCGAAGGATCAACTCCAAAAGTTGAGAATCGACTCCAAACTTCAAATTTTTATTTCAACATTCAGAGTCAACACTCTCATATAGAGTGTCAGACCTTAAAAACACTCACATACTAAGTGTTAATTTTCAAAGTTGGGAATCAACACAAAATGTTGAGAAGCGATCATCACTCTTATATAACTTCAATTTAGGTTTGATCCACCGGATGTTATAAAGAAATGGCTTTTAATTCACTGTGTTCATTTACAACATAATAGAAAGTTATCTCACTCTATTATCAATTGCGCACCCTCAATCTTTGAGTGCTTCGATCATATAAGCCTTCCGAAATATTTTTAATTATAGTAATTTACTTCTCACTCATTATTCTCTGAGTTTAATTTATTCATCAGTCACGTAACTCATTGTAATTTCACACTCTTGTTTAAATTTAACTGGTTTGAAATATAGTTTCACTTATGCGACCTCTTAATTCTTACGCTCGGGAGGATCTCGCATCTCCCAGATCATTGCATGCGATTTTTATGTATAAAAAAACCAGAAGTCTTTAAAATAATTTTTTCAAATCATAGTGTATTATATATACTTTAAAACTATGTGAAACAAAAAAAAATATACAACTATGTTAAACAAGAAACTATGAAACTAGGTTAAATAAGAAAATATATTAATTGCGTGCAATAAATACTTAATTTCTGAAATTTAGGAGATTTTAGTTTGTTTTACGTTGACAGTTAATTCTCAACTTAACTCTCAAGATGAGAGTTAACTCTATAGACTTGGGAGTTAACTCTCAACTTGAGCGTTAACCCTCGAGTTGAGGGTTGACCCCCATAAGTTGACGATCAACCCTGTATTCCAGTGTTTACGCTCAATTTCAGTGTTAACTCTCACGTTTGGAGTACGAAATGATCATCAAATTAAGTGTCCATTTGGCAGTGGCGGATTTACCAGCAGGCTGAGTAGGCTTGAGCCTAGGGCGGCAGATTTTAGGGGCGGCAAATTTGGGGCCGAATTTTCTCGATTTTTTTAGCCAAATTTTTTTTTTTTAGATTTTTTTTTACAGAAATCAAAAAGATTTTTGCAAGACGGTTTTCTGACGTTTTGCAGAAAGAAGTATACAAGACATCTTTCCGATGACTTTTCCCTCTTCCCTTTCATTGTACATTGAACGGTATCGCAAACTTTTATATTAGTACGAGAGCCCACGACCAAAACCATGTCTCATAGCAACCCGGCTAAAACCTTATAAAATTGACAGATAATATGACCCTGAAGCAGACTAAGTGGGTAGTAACGTTCAAAAGTGTAGCATTTTCGTGGGGGGCCATTTCTGCTATGTCAAAAAAATAGGCAGGCGGATGTATAGCATCCCGTCTGATATTGAAAACGTACATAGTGTTTGGTATTTTATTTCAAAAAATTGAGTTTTCAGACATTTTGCGCGTAGCGTTCGACCTGGACGAATTTTCAAAGATGTTAACAAATTGAGCCAACCTGATCCATAGCAACTCGGCTAAATCTTTTGTAATCGATAGATTATACGACCCTGAACTCAGAAATGCAGTATTCAGACATTTTGCGCGTAGCGTTCGATCCAGGCGAATTTTCAAAACTGTCAACAAATTGAGCCGACCTGATCCATAGTAACCCGTCTGATTTCCGGAACGTAGTTAGATGGTAGTCCTGAGGTACCAAAAACACGTTTTTCAGATACCAGTAGCGTAGCGTGTGTCCAGTAGCCATTTTGAAAAAAATGAGACAAAAAAATGGATGTATAGCATCCCGTCTGAAAATCATTTTTATAAGTAGACTGGCGTAAGTTGATGCGAAAACAACAGTTTTCAGAAAAAAATCGTGTCACCACACATGTTCGGAGCATTTTGAAAAGAAACGTTCCGGGGTTGTTTGCAACGCCCCAACACTTGTTACGGTCCTATGTCAAGATGGGCTATTTATTCACTTATTACCCTCCGATAACTAGTCAGAGCCGGATATGGCACGTATTATCGGCGAAAAAACCATACGTATTAATCACGACATGTGTTACGAATATTCTGTTGGAAATGGTGCCATTAAACAAACAGTTAACGAGGATCTTTCCTGTCCAGAGCATGAGAAAGCTGATACGAAGATGGTTTACCATGTCTGTCAGATAAATAAACGAGCTACAGTGTCCATTCGATGCTGCGACACTGATATTTTAATAATTATGCTTGGGAATATCGAGGTTATAAAAGGCAAGATCAAAATTTGGATGGATGTCGGTGTGAGTAATAATCGCCGTTATATTGATGGTTCGCTGCTGTATGAAACATTGGGATCGTCATTATCAAAAGCTTTACCCGGTTATCATGCGATGACAGGGTGCGATTATAATCCCTCATTTTATCGCAAGAGAAAAAAAGGCCATTAGAAATCCTCAGAAATTCTATTCACTACCAGAAAGCTTTCGCGGATTTAGGCACAAATGCCGAGGATACCTTACAAATTTTGCAAGAATTCACGTGCCGATTGTATAATGAGAAAAAAATTAATAACGTGGATTTGGCTAGGCTACACATTTTTTCCAAAACATATAAAATCAAAAGAGGACACGAGTCTTCAACTGCTCTCAGTCTAAATCTAGCTAATTATGATGCCTGCAATCTGCCACCGTGCAAAACGGAACTCGAACAACATCTCTTACGCACCAAGTATAATAGCGGAGATGTGGCGCAACGCTCACTCGAAGACCCCAACAAATTCGAATGCGACCGACTTTGGGTGGATTAACAACGAGGGCCATTTAGAATTTTCGTAGTTCTTCGGTGAACAACTTCCCGAATTGAGCGACGTTATTATTGACGATGAATCGACATCCACGGGTATTGTTGAAATCACTTTGTTCATCAAATTTTTACGAAGAGGTGATTGATTTTGACTAATGATAATTATTTTCTAGATAACGATACTGACATAGATAGCGACCTGGCGAGTGACGACGACAACGACGATTATGATGACTCCGATAGTGATTGAAATGTTCGATGAATAAATATATAAATATTTATCACTGTCCCATTTTGTACAATTTATTTAAAAAATCCTTCAAGTTTAGTTTAACCGTATAAGGTAACTGCTTTTGTAATCATTATCAAGAAGTTTTAGGAGTGCAGCATGAATACGAGCATGAATACGGGTATTTTACGATTCTTCGCTATCTAAAAGTTGTCTGATAGGTTAGCTGCTACACTCAATTCGTCTGATAATAATTTTTTCTATATCTACGTAACTTATTTTATCATGTGCAACAGTTTTCAGACGAGATGCTATGGATTAGGTTGGCTAAATTTGTTGACAGTTTCAAAATGCTCCGAACATGTGTGGTGACACGATTTTTTTCTGAAAACTGTTTTTTTTTTCGCATCAACTTACGCCAGTCTACTTATAAAAATGATTTTCAGATGGGATGCTATACATCCATTTTTTGTCTCATTTTTTTCAAAATGGTCTACTGGACACACGCTACGCTACTGGTGTCTGAAAAACGTGTCTTTGGTACCTCAGGACTACCATCTAACTACGTTCCGGAAATCAGACGGGTTGCTATGGATCAGGTCGGCTCAATTTGTTGACAGTTTTGAAAATTCGCCTGGATCGAACGCTACCCGCAAAATGTCTGAATACTGCATTTCTGAGTTCAGGGTCGTATAATCTATCGATAACAAAAGGTTTTAGCCGGGTTGCTATGAGACAAAAATCTTGGTCGTGGGCTTTCGTATTATATTCTATGGTAAAACACCCAGTTCGCAGCCTACAACCAGTAATCGGCCTCTGCCCACACTTTGTATGACAATGTATGAACAACGTTACGTATCACTCGCACGTGTTTTCTTATATACTATCTTTTTCTATCCCGTATAACACGAGACACGAGTGTCCTGATTTTTAACGGTCCCGCACTTCAATAATCAAAGCCTCGGTTGATAGTTTCCTGAAATAATTGAATAACGGATTGACACTTATTTCTGGTTCATTACCCCGCCTTATTATTCGTACATGATTGAGCTTTTATTAGCTCAGAAATATACCCAAAAACTATTTGTTGTGCAATTTCAATAACATTTTTGGATTGTAAAAATAATCTAGGAACTGACAATTTTCGAGGTAAGGGTGGCAAAAATTTACCAGCCTATACTTGGGAAATGTGTAAATCCGCCACTGCCATTTGGGTGTCGTTTTGAGTTTTTATTTGGGTGTTTTTTTTTGAGATTTTTTTCCGTAAGGGATATACTCATTATATACATATCCCGTAAGAAAAAGTTACATTGCTTTACCATTGGCGCCTCAATGGAACTTCAATGGCAACATCACTCAAACCAATGGTACTGAATGTCAAAGTCATGCATGTACGGCAAAATTCAACTTGCAAAGGTAAAGTGTAACGGCAATAACTACACCATTCGAGTACCATTTGAATGGAAATATGAAAACTTCATTGTTGAATGGTAATGCCTAATAGAACTATAATTGCGCCATTGGTTTGCCAATGGAATATGGATCTATATATATAAAGACTCCATTGTTAAATGGTAATACCTGATAGAAATAATTATGCCATTGGTTTGCTTGTGCAAAATGGAATCATGAAAATTAAAATGGTGATCCGAATGGCAAACGTATCCTAATATAAAAATAAAGGTTATTTTTTATAGGCTTATAATTCCAATGAAATAACATCACGGCAAGATTATGAGAATGTTATATATTATGATTTACTTCTGTTTCTTTTTTCTCTGTGCAATTCTCGCGAGGAATGTCTTTTGTTTCTTTTTTTTTTTTTCTTTATCATTTTCCGCATTAAATTTTTCTTCCGACTACAATTAATTTACTAGTACTATTACATAAATTATTTCGCGACAAACAGAAAATAATGTGAGCGTTAAGCGTTGATAGACTTGACACGGAATGTCTGATATCATCATCAATGTTCAATTGTATGTGCGTACATTGACGCGTATAACATACTATATGTTCATTCAAATTTCGCGCGCGGAACGAACGATCTACTGGGTGACGTCAGAGCGTCGAGATCGAATGCAATCGACAGTGAACGCGACGCGCTGCATGGTGAAGCATTTGGCGGTTTTCATTTACCGCCGGAATTATCACGGCTTTTTTATTTACAAGTATATGAATGTATTATTTTATCTGCTGCAAAATTCTGTGTGAATTTCTTTTTGTAGTTTTGGTTTAATTCGTACGGTATATGGGTGCTTGCCGCTTAACCGCGTGTCTATTGACCATAACCTCAAATTTTGGCGTTATCAAATGTTTGCAGCAACGTTGCTGCAACATTTCGGTGCTGTATGGGCTGTTATGTAATATTTATCCATTATGAATATTTATAAGTGTGTACTGTATAAAATAATGAGATGTCACTAAAATGTGTAAAAAAAACGATTTAATATAAAATGTTACATCCGAAAATTCGCCATAGATCATTATTCCTGAAAGGATAATGGTAAATGAATGGTAAATATTACCACTCGAACATCGCTATTCATTTACCGTTAATGGGGAAAAAGCCATTTGAGTGGCAAGTATTGCCAGTGGAAAGTCTCTATTAATTTACCATTATAATAGAAAAAAGCCATTTGAATCGCGAATATTACATTTGGCAAATCGCCATTCATTTACCATTATCCTTTCGTGAATGGTGATGAATGG
This sequence comes from Rhorus exstirpatorius, assembly GCA_963564615.1. NCBI lineage: Eukaryota > Metazoa > Arthropoda > Insecta > Hymenoptera > Ichneumonidae > Rhorus > Rhorus exstirpatorius. Next base: position 4,307,343 of record OY751315.1, read on the forward strand.
CGAATTTTCAAATGATAAACCGCAATGTAACTTTTCCCCCGTGTAAATAAAAATACATCAATCAAATGTAATGATCAGATTAGGATATAGTCATATCACATCATGTATGATTGGATATGATCATATCTAATATTAAGAATAATTGAGTTCGGCGCATTTCGACTAGCGAGGGCGCCAGGGTAATATGTACGTGCCTGCCTCGCGAGTTGCGTCACGGGAGAGTCAGCGATGGTCGAAGCGGCCATGCTGGCAAACTAGTCTAGCACAAGCTCTCGAGTGATACGGTTCGACGCATAGAGACGCAAGCGCTGTGTTATAAAGGAAATTAACGAAGTATACGCAAATAAATATATTAGAACCATAACTCGATAGTAAAAGAATTTATTTCTGCCCAGCCACCCATTCCTGCTTTAACAGGTTATGGGCCCAGGTAACAAGTAACTGCGCAATAATTTATGTGGAAGGGCAAAAACTGTTTTCAAGAACAGCACGTGGCGCGGACGGAAGTCGGCCATTTTTGTGTGTATCGGTATAGCGTATACACGGGTCGCGATTGAGAATCAAATCCGCGATGTCCGTCGGAATCTCGGTAAAAGGCGTGAAGCCATTGAATGGAACGAATTTCCAAGGCTGGAAAGCACAAGTGAGTGCGTTATTTGTGATGAATGACGTGCTCGACGTCGTCAACGGCACGCGCGCGGAGCCGGTCAGCGAGGAAGGACGCAAAGTCGCCATAAAGAAAAATGTGAAAGACAACGCTACCGCGAGATTTATAATGGTATCAAACCTCGACGAAACGCAGCAGGAGTGCGTACTGTCGTGTGTCTCTGCGAAAGAGATGTGGACAAAATTGTGCCTGATTCACGAACAAAAAACGGTTACGAATAAGTTGGGGTTGTTGCAAAAATTCCATGCATATCTTATGAGCGAGTCAGACACGGCGGTACAGCACGTGGCGCGGGTAGTAAACATGGCGAGTCAACTCAAAGACGTCGGCGAGGAACAGTCGGACATGACAGTTATAGCGAAAGTTCTCGCGAGTCTGACCACGAGATTTAGCACGCTGCAAGTAGTCTGGGATAGCGTCGATCCACAAAGGCAAACTCTAAATTACCTCAAGGAACGGTTGATTATAGAGGACGCGAGGATGAATAGCGGCGAGAACGCATCGGAAGCGTTAGCCGCGACGGCGAAAAATAGGAATTCGCGTGAAGTGAAAAGTTCCCGAAGTGAAAAGACAGGAAATAAAAAGGACATGAAGGACGTGCGGTGCTACAAGTGCCAGGGAATGGGACATTTTGCGAGCAAGTGTCGAAACAAGCGGAAGCCGCGCGATAACAGTGAAAAGTCTCAAGACTGCGAAAAGTCTCAAGACTACGCATTCGTTGTGGAACCGGGGCAGAGCGGCGCAGCGTCGAGTGCGGGCTCAAAGCTCGAGAAAAATACTCGTGCGCTGTGGACGCAGAGTCACGTCATGGCGGCCCACCAGAGCGAGGCCTGGCTTATCGATAGCGGCGCGTCGAGGCACCTAACTTATCGACGCGAGTAGTATGTGGACCACTATGGCCACCCCCACTCCTATCCCCTCCACTTTCCCCCGCGCTGGAGCCTCTGTCCGAGCGTGGTGGGGGTAATGGTGTGGAGAGGTGGTGGGGGAAGAGTTCTGATGGCTCGCCATAGTGGTCTGATTATTATTAATATTATTATTATTATTATTATTATTATTATTATTAATATTTATTTTTATTATTTTCAATATTCTCTCTTTCTCTCTCTCTCTCTCTTTTTCTCTCTCTCTCTCTCCCTTATGTTCAACAAGCTCGAAATCTAGGAGTGACAATAGAGGGTAGCCTGTCTTGGAAGCCACATGTTCAACACCTATCGAAAAAAATTCATTTTACGCTCCACAAACTGAAATTTCATCGGTCACTTCTCTCCCAAGAACTAAGAACATCTCTAATCTCCTCATTAGTCTTCCCCATCCTTGACCATTGTTGTCTCGTCTACCATGAACTTACCGAAGAATTAAATTCAAAACTTGAACGTCTTGTAAATTGTTGCATAAGGTTTATTTTCGATCTACGGGGCGACGAACATATAACACCATTCAGGAGGCGACTTGGCTGGCTCTCCGTAAAAGCACGACGTTCATATTTCCTCGGCATAACTATGTTCAACGTAATCCATCGAAAATCTCCATTATATATTCTCGAGCTATTTAATAGAACTATCGTAAATCACGATCGTCCTCATAGAAGACCTCCCAGCATGTTCTTCATTCCGTCGAATCGCACAAGCGCTTACCGTCACTCCTTCTCTCTTTCTGCCTTGTACCTTTAAGAATCACTACCTCATGATATCAAAACGTCTTCGAGCCTCGATACTTTTAAGCCTCGTCTCTTTACTCACCTGTTCACTCTTGACATAATCGCGTAACAATATAAAATCCTTTTGTTATTCACTGTATACCATTTTTATAATTTTAATCTTAATTCTGGTTTCTTAATTGTAATTAAATTTAAGCTAATTATAACAATTTAATTTAATTGTATACATTTTTTTTCTAACCCAGCTTTACCTGTCACATATATGTAAACACTTGTCGCTGCGTTTTCTTAAGCCATGCTTTTTTGTATCAACTCACTAGTTGTTAATATTAGTCTAATCATATTCTATGTTCTATCTATCCATATAATTTTTCTTTTGTTATCTTATTTTGCCAAAGGCTTGCCACGGCATAACAAATAAATCAATCAATCAATCAATCTCTCTCTCTCTCTCTCTCTCTCTCTCTCTCTCACTCTCGTATTATTATTTTTTACTTTCATAATTATTATTTTCTTTATTATTATTTTAGTATTTCCACTCTCTCTCCGATTTATGATTATTTTTTACTTTTATTATTATTACTATCATTATCATCATTCTTGAATATTTTTACTTATGCTTCTTCCGAGGCTATTAGGTGCCCCTCTCTCTCTCTCTCTCTCGCTCCTGTCACTTAGGTTTTTCCTCTCTTTCTCCTTCTCTCGCACACACTCTCTGTTTTTCGCGCACATTTTGTCTCTCTCTCACTATTCTCCCTCGTTATTTTGGTAACTAAAATTTATTCCGAATCCGTGAAAAAAATCACCGCACAGTAGAATTGCGAAGGAGCTTAAAAACACTCGTACTAGCACTCCAAATTTTTTTCCGATATTCCTACGAATAAGGTTTTGAGTGATCTACAGCAGGAATTATTTTGAAAAACGATAGAATGCAAACCCGCACAGATATATTCGTTATACTTATCACCGTGAGTCCCGTCTTTATTAAATATTTTTATTAGTACGAGCACACACGTTAATCCTGAGGGCACATAAATTATTTAAGCGAAGAATATTTTAACCGATTGACATTGCGAGAACGTTTTCCCGATGTTACACGATTAAAAGAACGACGATTACTGAGCTCTACAGATGCTTGGAGGCAAGCTCCACGCGCCTTTAGGGATAATATTATTAAGACTCCTCGGCGCGCGCGAAATGCACCGTCAGCACCACGTGCATGTCTCATCGTCGCCTAAGCTTGCTCGAATTCGCTCATTTTTTTATTCGTATGGAGAATAATATATTTAATGTATATAATGTGATCTGAAGATGCAACGCTAGTATATCTACAGACACAATAGGTATACGCTGCGAATATACATAGGTAAGCTAACGAGGTACCGTTCCGTAGCGCTCGAGAGTCAATAACTATGGGCATGCTCACGCGGTATCGTTCAGCAGCAGCAGTTCTTTTACATATAGGGCGAAGAATGAATTAAAATTGTACAGATCACAGGCAGGCAGGGGTGCTTTAGCATCGAATGACCCATCTACAAGAGTATAGCGATTACTGATACTGTTCTCCTTTGCGATTGTATTTTTCAAATTTTTTTGCACCCGGAGAGAAAAGTTGCATAGCTCTCGCCGCTACACATACACACCGGCGTGTATAAGAGGATGTCAGCTAATTTGCACGCGCCAAGGTTTACTTTGTTTTGACGAAAACAGAGTATCAATATCATGATGCTTTATATGAAAGCGATGTATAAGTCTGATTCGAGCTATGTAAGAAAAATTATAAATTAAAAATTTTTCTCTAGCCTGGAAATTATTTTCTTTATTGAACGAAAATTATTTTTTCGAAAAAAAAGTGCCGAGAGATGAGCTCGAGGCTCCAGAGATCACGAGCATGCATAGTTATTGAGCTCTCCTCTTTGGGTAAGTATTCGCTAACTCTCTCTCTCTCTCTCTTTTCTGTATGCATATCTTTTTCCATGACTCGAATCTTTCTATCACAGCAATAGCGGGCTTTTTTTTAATTTTTTTCGATATATACCGAGTATTCAAGTATGAAACTACGCGATTTCTCAATTTTTCGAGGTGCGTGAAATGCATCATCAGCAGAGCAGCAGCCGGCTACAGGCCGTCTTCGCTCAATGCTGCGAATATCTTCTCCTTATTTTCATATAATGTGTTTGTAGACACATTTAGTAATACGCAATTGTCGCTTGAATGCGCATTTTCTCATGCACTGAGGGACATTCGCGCCGAGAAATTTTCGTCAATAGTTGCACGTTTTTTTCCCCCTCCCTGATCCACCTGAGTGCTATAGCTGCTGATGATCTTTTTTGTGAAATTAAAGAAGCGTTTTCCATAATGGAAATGAGCTTCTTACACTTATGAGTATCCATATTAGGAGAAAAAATAACCCGAGAAGAAAGAAAGACTGCACAAATGTTAATGGAGGGTTAAATGATTGGAGCCAGCAATATATACTCCCACTCCCCCCCGCCATTCTATGGACCATCAGCATCAGCAGGTATATCAGTTGCACGAGTACATCTTCGTTCGGGCTGAGGGGGTCGTCATAGATTAAACATAGAGTTCCAGGGGTAGCGTTGCGTGGCCACAAGATTTGACGCAACAGTCTAACTGCTAGGCGACATTCCAATGCCATCGTAAAGATTACGCAAAGTGCACTCTGCCGATAAAATTGACAACATTCCAATGCTATCTTAAAAGGTAAGGCGAAAATGATGCACTGAGATTAACGTGTCTCGACAAGCATACATCCCTCTTTTACGCTTACAAGGGTAGCACTGCAGGGGGTAGCGTCGCGGTGGGCTTTTATGACCTCGTGATTCGGCCTTTTCCAGGCTGCAGTCGGAAACCTAGCACGTGACCAGCAGTGATTTATGACAGGAAATAAGGAGACGACAGACAGACGCGCCAGTTAAGCAGCATTCCAATGCCTTTGTAAAGATAATGTGCATTGTGTTGATAGAATGACAACATTCCAATGCTATCTTAAAAGGTATGGCAAAAATGATACACTGAGATTAACGTGTCGCGACAAGCATATCCCCTCTCTTGAATTTACAAGGGTAGCCCTGCGGGGGTACCGTCGTGGGTGGTTGAAAAATCTAACGCTCCAGTCTGCTATTTACCTGTTAGAGATAGCGGCATTTCAATGCCACCCTCAAAGAAGCCGCCCCCCCCCCCCCCCTCTTGACCCGCAAAATATTAGATGCACTCCGGTTGTTAGAGATATCCCCCCCCCCCCAAAGATTGTCTAAGTGCATTCCGGCTCTTCAAGATAGCCCCCCCCCCCGGGTTTGCGTCTCGGCTAAGTGGTTCATGTCTAAGCTAAAAAATGTCGGTAAATGTCGGGGTAGGGATTGTTATACGCATATATTTAATATTTCAATCTCATAAGAAAAAACATAAAGATAAGTCACTCGCGAGGCGCCTGACTAGGGCTCTTCCCATTGGTGCGCCGGTTGGACGGCGTCTGATTGGTGCGCCGGTTGGGATGAGTCTGTCTCTCTCGCTCTCGCTGCGCCGTTCGGACGCCGTTTCGTTCGCGCTGCGCCGATGAGACTCTGGCTCATGCGCCAGTAGATTTTTTATCCCAAGCCTCTCTCCATGGTACGCGCTAGTCTATAAGGCAGGGCGCTTCACGCATATTCGTTGGATTCTCCCGGGCTCCCGTTGCTGTCAAGTACGGAAGCTTCCCCTCAACAAACCGATCTTTTCAGATCGACTACAACTCTGTTCACATCCCACATATCATACTAGAATTCTATTTCTTAACTTGTCTCTCTCGCTTCTCGAGAGTTTGAAAATATCGTTGCTGGAAAGTACGATAGCAATCTCGAATATAATTTACAAATATAGTATTTAATTTGTTCTCTCGCCTCTCGGGAGTTTGAGCGATCGTTGCTGAAAAGTACGATTAAATATAAACAACGCTGTTCACAAATATATAAACGACTCTGTTTCACAAATATATAAACGACTCTGTTCAAACAAATATGCGACTCGGTTTTCATCATCACGCTTACTCGAAATCCCGGGCTCATTCCCCCACTCTTCGACACAACGAGAGAGGGGATAACGGACGATCCATCGACATCGAGCAGCTTTATCAATAAGGACAGGTTTATCATCGAGATCCTCGCCTACGAACAAAACACGCGGGAGACTGCGAAGTCTCGACTCGGCACGTGGCTGCGAAGTCATTAAAGCCAACCCACCGAGGAGCTGCGAAGCCCCGGTTTTTTCGTGGTCCTCCTTTGCACGAGGCCACGCGCGATTTTCTCTCGTCCACTTGTTCCGTTTATAACAGGATCTTGAGTTAGAACTCTCCTTGTAACACTACTTGAATATTTCTGGAATATATCGGGGGTGGTCTTCCGGAAATAACCCACTGAATGAAAACTAGTGCTTTTAGGTACGCAAAGTACATGTTGAAATAAGTATGTAAAAAAAGTTTCAGTCACGGAAAATCATTCGTTTTCGAGATATCGAATTTTGAAAATTAATACATTAACACACGCGTATATGTCTATATCTATCGTAGCGCGCACTCCTATCCCTACTCTTTCGACGTCTCCCCGCGTTAAACTCCTTACTCTCCCCACCACGAATCACACTCACGTGCTTGTACAGGCACACACACACCCAAACCTAAACCCAAACCCAAACCGAAAACCAAACCCGAACCGGAAACCAAACCCAAACCGAAAATCAAACCCAAACCGAAAACCAAACCGAAACCGAAACCTAAACCCAAACGGAAACTCAAACCCAAAACGTAAACCGAAAACTAAACCCATACCGAAACCCAAATCTAAATCCTAGCCCACGTGCACGTGCGCACACGCACATACACAGGCACACGCGCGCACATACACGTACCCACCCAAACCCAAACCCACGCGCGCCCACCAGGCGTATACCCCCCCACCCACACACACACACACACACACACACACACACACATACACACACGCACGCACGCACGCACGCACGCACGCACGCACGCACGCACGCACGCACGCACGCACGCACGCACGCACGCACGCACGCACGCACGCACACACACACACACACACACACACACACACACACACACACACGCGCACACACACACACACGCACGCGCACACGCACACTCACTCAAACAAGATGGGTTCGCGGCGGGGAGAGAAAGGAGGCGAACGCGCGACAAAGTGTCCTAACAAGTCGAAAGAGTAGAGATAGGAGTGCGTGCTACGATAGATATAGATATACAGGCACGTGCTAATGTATTAATTTTCAAAATTCGATATATCGAAAACGGATGATTTGCCGTCGCTGAAACTTTTTTTACATACTTATGTTAACATATATTTTGCGTACCTAAAAGCACTAGTTTCAATTCAGTGGGTCTTTTTCAGAAGAACAGCCATCTCTTTCCCTTACACCCACCAAATACAGTGCTTAGGCCCTTCTGGCAGTACAAACGCGAAAATTTCGAAAAAGGCGCTTACGCCCCTTCGGCATTAGTCCATCGATATGTATCTGCGCAAAAACGCCAATTATATGTAAGCTTTTAGGCTTCAAAATTTCGATTTTGCTGAAAGTTTAATATATTATTGTGTGTGCCAAGATATATAAATCCTCCAAATTTTAGACCTCTAGACCTTCCCGTTAATGAGCTACACATTGATGAATTTCTCCATTTGACGTACGCGATGGTTTTTTCTTGATTTCTTAACACTTCTGGGCGTTGAAAACAAAAAATAAAACCCACGATGTTTTTGTTGTAAAAAAGTCTGATTTTATCGAATATAAAACTCATTTTCAGGTACAACTTCAGCAACAGTTAAAAAATCACGTGTTTTTGAAAAAAAACCCGTATTTTTCAATAATAATGCGCGATTTTAGTTTTTTTTTGAAATTCCATCGAAAAGCTGAGAATTTTTTAGTAAAGTTTCCAAATTTTCAGAGTGGGATGACCATGGGTTTGCATCTGAGCTGCATTTATGTAAAACTTGTACACGTCGTCGTTTGATCGCTTCAGCCGCTAAACTCAAAGACGTGTACAAGTTTTCCATTAATGAAGCTCAGATGCAAACCCATGGTCATCCCACTGTAAAAATTTTGTAACTTTACTAAACAAATTCCCAGCTTTTCGATAGAATTGAAAAAAAAAAATTAAAATCGCGCACTATCATTGAAAAAAGAGGTTTTTTGCAAAAACACGTGATTTTTTAACTGTTTCTGAAGTTCTACCTGAAATTGAATGTTATATTCGAAAATGTCAGACTTTTTTACAAAAAAAAACATGTTGGGTTCTATTTTTTTTTCAACGCCCGGAAGTGTTAAAAAATAAAGAAAAAACAATCGAGTACGTGAAATGGAGAAATTCATTAATGTGTAGCTCGTTAACGGGAAGGTCTAGAGGTATAAAATTTGGGGGATTTACATATCTTGGCACACACAATAACATATCAAAATTTCAGCAAAATCGAAATTTTGAAGCCTGCCGGCTTACATATATTTGGCGTTTTCACCCATATATTATATTATGGAATTTTTAGAATTTTTGATCCACCATATTTGATTCACCACATTCAATTTTGTAATTTACCAAAACCGACATGGTTATACTAAATAAAGCATGGAAGACGGGACTACAGCCATCCCTTCAGTAGCTCCCAACATACAACTGATCGAGTTTTCTCTGGCGGGTCAAATACATCATGTTTAGAGTCCCTGAAAAACAGAGTCTGGCTATTGGAGTCGAGCTCCTATTGGCACGGCCATGTTTTAGACCTAATTCAACTGCGCCAATGAGAGGCTTAGCATACAAGGATCATTCGTTTTTTTTTACACTTGACACTTACGCCTTACACCAGCTACACACACATATACACATCGATACACTTACACACAGCAAACGGCGGCCATGTTTTAGACTAATGGCCAGACTCTCTTTTTCAGGGACTATAATCATGTTAATTTCCAAAGTTCATAAACAGTTGATAGCGTAGTGGGTTGCGTGTTAGGTAGATAGGTAGGTAGGTCGCAGGTTCGAGTCCCCGTCGAGAAGAATAAAATCATATCGAGAAGTCCGTGCAGGAGTTTTTTTCCCGGTGTAATCCTTAGATGACCTATAACAACGACAAAATAATGTGAAGAAATAAAAAATCCGAAGATGTAACTAATAAAATATTTATTATAAAATATATATTACCGGAATATTTCTGATATATTTCTGAAATGTTCCAATGAAATATTACATGTTTCGAATGAAACATATCTGAAAAATTTCTGAAATATATTGTCGAAATATTTCTGACGTATTACCGAAAGGCTTATGACATATTTCTGACATATGTCATCTATGTAAGGTTCGTTACATATGCGAACATGGACGTATTTCTGACATATTCCTGAAATGTTACAATGAAATATAACATGTTTCGAATGAAACATTTCTTATATATATTGTGCGGTGTGGGCATTTTTGTACGTATGCAAGATAAAATGCGTTTAGGGGTAGTTATCCTGTCCAATATTTTATTTTCGATAAAATCCAAACACGATAATTTTGTTTTGTGTTCATGCGAAATGTATATTTGTACAATTTTTTTCAACTCGAATTCGATAACTTTTCGGATGAATCTAATTATGGTTCGGGGTGGCTCAGCACTGAAATTTTTTTTATATCGGAAAATTACAATTTTTATTTCTGATTGTAAGAAATCATTTCCAGTTAGTCAGATTAACAAATTTTATACACCTCAGGGAAATAAACCGTGGTTTATTGCCCTGCACCAGCAGGGAAAACCACTTTATTTCCCTTGGTGTATAAAATATCGTATTCCCTACAGGGCAAAAAGTTTTTTTTGACTCATGCGATACAATCCTCGCATTCGTCAAACAAAATTTTTGTCCTGGAGTCGTATTCTGTACACCAATCGACTTCTCAATCGACTTCGCGAAAACCAAAATGTACGATCCTTCACCAATCTTGGTAAGTGGTTAGTCTATGGCCCATGGTATATTTTGCCGTGATCAGTAAAGCATGAACTATGAAAACGAGAGAGGGCAAACTTGTCGAAGTCGACTGAGAGAAGTCGATCGGTGCACAGAATACGGCTCCTGTAGTGAATAATATACTATTATGTTGTCATGAATGAATCAACGAAATTGATGCTTAACACTTCAATCTTTGAATGGCAGTTTCACCCCTTTGAAGTTTAATCTGCTGATAAAATGAAAACATGTCACTTAGGTTTTAGTCCATTATAGGGTACGGTCCAGTTGGCGCTTCGTAATGCTCCGAAAATCACTGCTCGTAGCGCCACGGTTTTGCGGCCCGTAAGCGCTACGCTTGCTACCACCGCTATGCAAATGAACCGGCTTGTAGCGAAAAAAATCCGGGTGAAAAGTGACGCGGTATAATTCTCGCCAAAACTACGGTCCACTTGGAGCTTCAAACGATACGGATCATTTGCAGCGCCGCTGTGGACGGTCCACTTGACGCTTCAAACGCTGCAAACGCCAACGCTCCCGCAGCCTCACCTTCCGAGGTGAGGCGTTTAGAGCGCATTGGAAGTGAAATCGATGACGTCATTGAGAACGTATTGCGAGTCGCTTGCAGCGTCCTGGAGCGCCCAGTGGACTGGCAATTGCATCGCTGCAAATGATCCGTAGCGTTTCAGGCTCCAACTGGACCGTACCCATAGTAGTACATATTTTTAATAGTCGGTAAATATTACCAGCCCTCGGATTGTAATTAACCTTGTCACACTACATTTTTTGTTGATGTTTGACTAATTTGCGGACGTAGAAGTCGTTACACAATTTTCTCAAGGATACATGGTTCTCCAATGAAAAATTTGTTTAACCGTCGTCGTAATGATAATTCACGCGGTAAACAAAGTTACCCGCATGTCAGCGGGAGAGATACAATAGTATTCTGAGGTAATTCGAAAAATTTCTTTGTCACGATTAAGGACCAATTCTTCTCCAACGGGTAAAGTTATCCGGAAGATATCCTATCCTTATAACATAGATCATCTGGTGGATAATTCTATCTGGAAGTCAGCCTTAGATGAAAAAACTGGGCAGAAGCAACTGAAGAATTTCGATATTCTCTTCACCTTCCTCTACGAATCAACAATAGTAATGATGATGGAGCGAGAAGACTAAAAACCACATTTTTTAATCGATTTCTGGCAAGTGTCAACCTTTAAAGCGACCTCCAAATATTTTTTTCTCCAGCTAGATCTCTCACGAGGTTTTCTCGAAAAGAAAGATATTTTTGAGGTCATACTCGAAGTTAAAAAAAATTATGTGCAAAATATTGCCACCCTAATGATTAGTTATACATAATTGTAGAGCTAGAATCAGGGTTTATTTTCAACGAATCACCATTCACCTAATCAACACGGAATGTCCCCTATAACGACTATATCGAACAAACACCCATAGCAACCATTTTATTTTAGTCAAGAACCTGACAACTCATGTTATTGGGCTTAGTAACGAACGAATTTTCCTAATCGAATCGTTGTATGATACCTCTGTCAATCGGTTTTTCAATAATGTTACTTGTTTATTCATCCCGTCAAAATTAATTCAGCGTTTTATAAAGTTTTATGCATTAAAATACCTAACGAGAAACGTATAAAATAAACAACAGAAAAAGCTTGTTTAAGTAACGCAACAAGAAGAATTGACTTGCAATGCATCAACGTGGAAGTGACTCACCAAGAAAAATTACCGACCATGGTCAAAGTTACAGTACTTTACGTATGCGGGTTCTTCCATCAGGAAGAATGCACCGAGAACTTCTACGTGGAATAACACCAACAATGCAATACCGAAAAGATATCGCTATTATCGATCATGGGGTCGATTTAACCCCGAGGTCTTTAAGCAACCAATTTTATCCAGCTATTGATGAGAAGCAGTTGATCTCATTTGATATGATTGGCATGAGTTACAATGGAAGCACAAGTCTGCTTTCCATGCCCTCGCTTAGTGATGGAGCACTCAGAACGAGTTCTTTAAACCTCATAAGATCTACGTCGATGCAGACCAACGTCTTACCCTTCGAGGAAACGATGGAAAGCATTTTATCTGCTCAGGGTGGTATCAAATCCGTGCAGGGACTCGAAATTGATGAAGCTCCCTCTCAATTCTGTTTACCAAGGTATGAAAAAATCTCTACAACTAAGCGCGAACCCCGCTCGCAGATTTAGAAACTTTAAGCCCAGCAGGTATCTAATCACCTAATTAACTTATGAACATATTGGCCGTATAGTGCCTGTGATAAACCTAATCAAAATAATATCATTTTTCATAAATGAATATGGTATTTTTATTGTGTAGATAGATAGTTTTCTAAAATTAGTGTTATTCCGCTGGCTTATAATTTCCATACTTTTTGTCCCATTAATAATCGACTAAAGTATAAAATTCTAATTATTATCTGTAAAGGAAATACCACGACTAAAAATTTATAGAATTGATTATTCATCGTATCTTCGACCCAATAACTTGTGGAGGCTCCTGCAGACGAAAGCGCCGGAGCAGCAAGCGGCAAGAGGTATCTAATGAGAGCACTTTTTTTTTTTAAACCTACTTCTCATTGGTTAACGCTTGCCGCTTGCCGCTTGCCGCCCTAGTGTGCAGCTAGCATAAAGGTCAGCCGGAAAATTGAACGAACAAGAGGATATAGATGTCAGTGACATCTAAAGATGAATCAATGAGAGAAACGTACTTAGCCAACTCGGGGATTCGAACACAACCCAATTGTGGATACTTACAAGGAAAGTCTTTCCGCTGAGTGCTTAAATTTTGACGAAATTCAAATATGTTATTCTACATCAAAATCTAAGAGACACGTATTTTTTTTTATCGGCGGAAAAACGTTTCTAGGGGGTGAAATTATCCTTTAAAGTTCAGACCTCCGTGGGGTACTTTTCAGGTTTCACCTATTTTCACTTGAGATAATCGAATGCACCCAAATGGATAATTACCTTAATGATAAGCTATGAAAAACGCAACTGGCTTCATATCGGGGGTTGCATAGGAAAAAAATTATAGGGGTTGAAATTCACAAAATCGTTATAACAAAAAAACTATTACACCTATCTCGATGGATTCAATTGCACTTTGAAGGGGGAAAAAAATAATACATATAGGTTTTTGCGTCTTTCTCGCAAATCAAGTTGAGGGGGTGAACTACCCCTATGTATATTTACATTTAATCTGAATAAAACGGCAGTAATTCTTTTGCCTACGTTCCTGTAAAACTTGGATACGATTCAGAGTACTGTTTTTGAGAAAAAAATTCGGAAAGTTAATGTGTTTCGTAGGTTAACTGCACCTATGATAGATCAATTCTGCCAATTTTTTCAGTATTTACGTAATATCTGACAATAAAATGGTGCCAATAAGCTGAAAAATATAAATACGTTTTAAAAGACACTACCTGGATATTTTGTAAAAAAAATCAGAATTTTTGACAGTATCGTTTTTAGAATATTTCTAATGGAAGAGAAACAGGACCCGCTCGCCTATGAGCGGCGCAACATTGTATCATCGATGCATGCCCCGTGCTCACCGCGCACTGACCCCACCCAATCCCCTGGCTGAGTAACCAGCATGACAACCTTAAAGCATCTATTATATTACATGAGACAGCTTGGTACCTATTGCGGAATGAGAGAGGCAAGCAGCGGTATACGTAATGCTATTGAGATCGTCGAGCAGCTTGACATGTATATTGAAAAAGGTTCCATTTTTTCGCCAATCCACTCGATAATCATAGCCCATACGGTGATCGCTATTATCCTCAGATGGAAAAAATGGTAAATCATTGCGACCCTTTCTTTTGGCTTATAATCATTTAGGTTTACTGTATCCTTATAGGCCAATCAATAGAGATTTTTTCGTGCAGAAAATACCAGCAGGATACCGACTGTGCCACGAAAGACAGTTCGTAGTTATATCCTGTTATATTTGTAATGTGCAACCATCACTTATTAATTTGTTACAAACACTTAAAAGCAAAAAAACAATTTTTTTTTTGTTTTTTGCTTTTATTTTTGTACAGATGGGCGTACATTCATGCAATGGCGTTCACTTGTATGTATATAGAGGAGAGCTTGGGATGGGAGACAGGAAAAGGACGTCAATGTGGGAGAGAATGAGCTGGGATAAAAACGGACAAGTGATTGATTGATTGATTGATTGATACTTTATTTTTATCAAGGACGCAAGGTCCGAATGATACATATACAAAGCATAATAGAGAGGGCTCAATCTAGGTGCAAGAACTTGGTGCAGAAAAAAGATACAAAGCATAAAACGATCAGCCAGAACAAGAGGCGACGACGCCGATATTTTGAGATACAATTACGCATACAAAGCAAACTCTCACGTAAAAATAGCATAACAAATAATATAAATAATATAAACAAGCTTGACGAAACTTAGGCTGAGATATGAACATTACATGCACAGAAAAATATAAATAGATATAAATATATAGATAGATAATAGGACGAGTAAGACAACGGTCAGTAAGACAACGGTCGGTAAGACAAGTGATACTGCGAGAGAGAGAGAGAGAGAGAGAGAGAGAGAGAGAGTGAGAGGGTGAGAGAGAGAGAGAGAGAGAGAGAGAGAGAGAGAGAGAGAGAGAGAGAGAGAGAGAGAGAGAGAGAGATAGGTCTTTAATTACGCATGGCCATTGTTATGGCAGTTGTTTATAATTAAAAAGCAAAAAACAACGAAAAAAGGTTTTTTTGCTTTTAAAACCAAAAATAATGAAACAATCTTGATGCTTTAAAAATATGAATTATAGAGAATTATAATGCAAACAAAATGAGCTTTGGAACTAATCAATCGGATCATTAGTAATGGGGAAAAATCGAAAAAAACTGAAAAAATCAGCGTTTTTTAAAAATTCATAAGTCCGCCATTTATCAAGTTGTAGCGCAGGTCCTCCGCGAAATTAGAGCACAGAGCGACACAGTGTCGACATTTCTGGTGTATTCCTTTGCTCGGATAGGCCGATTCCATCAGAAATGTCGACACTGTGTCGCACTGTGCTTTAATTGGAAAACCCACATCATGGGTTTTCCAATTAGACCTACATCGTGGGTTTTCCAATTAGAGCACAGTGCGACACAGTGTCGACATTTCTGATGGAATCGGCCTATCCGAGCAAAGGAATACACCAGAAATGTCGACACTGTGTCGCTCTGTGCTCTAATTGGAAAACCCACGAGATATGTGTTCTTCATGTGTGCACAAAACAGGCACTATCGGATTATAAATGTTTGCATAATTGCAATCTAAATTTTCGAATGCCTTATCTTGCAGCGTGCCTGGATGCGTCATGGACGGTCCGATTTCAATTTGACAAAACGATTTTGAAAGTGAAAGTATAGTACTACAACACATATATTCTCATATTACGCTCAAATGCTGCGAAATCGGTGAGAAATACTTTCAAACAAGACTGAAAACGACCAAGCGCGTGTAAGCGGTCGAGTAGTGGGGGTAGAATGGCACAAATGGAATGTGAAGATTCGTAACGTGCAGCGCGCTTCTACTACTATATGAAGCAAACCACACCAAGTGGGCCACTAAAAAATCGTGTGATCTCGAAATATTATGAAACATTTTTTTAAAGGTTATTCGAGTGTCAAAAGCAAGCTGAATTTTTTTCAAATTTTTAAATCTGATTTTACACCCCCAAATTTGGATATCAATTTTTTTTTTTTCTTTTTTTTAAATTCATTTTACATATAAAACGATCCATTGCACAAAAAAAACACCTTAACGTAAAATTTAGGTTTTCGAATATACTTTATAATCTAATCTATTTTGAAGCTGTCCAGAATTCTCTTCGTGTATTTTCCAGCAAGACAAGGCTATAATATTTTTTTTCGTCGAGTTCGTCCTTTTTTATTTTCCTATAACTTTGAGAGAACTTTCTTTGATTTCATAACAAACCACAGAAAAATTGGCATAGTGGAGAATCCATATCTTCCAAGTGTTTTCTAAGGTTAACTGATGAAAACACTTGCTACTTACGACAAATATTCGATGTTATCCAACGCCCCCATTAAATTTATTGGAAAAACATTGAATATACATTATTTACCGTGTATCACCGTGGGGGTCAAAGTCAAAAGTTGGGACCTCACAAAATACCTTGGTATTTCCGAACAGTAAACGATTTACACATACATTTACACAGATAATGATATTCGATGTTATCCAACGCCCCCATTAAATTTATTGGAAAAACATTGAATATACATTATTTATCGTGTATCACCGTGGGGGTCAAAGTCAAAAGTTGGGACCTCACAAAATACCTTGGTATTTCCGAACAGTAAACGATTTACACATACATTTACACAGATAATGATATTAACATTTTAGATAAATGTATCTAAAATGATAAATTTTATTAACATTTTAGATAAATTTATCTCAAATGATAAATTTTAGATAAATTTATCTAAAATGTTAATATCATTATTATCTGTGTAAATGTATGTGTAAATCGTTTACTGTTCGGAAATACCAACGTATTTTGTGAGGTCCCAACTTTTGACTTTGACCCCCACGGTAATACACGGTAAATAATGTATATTCAATGTTTTTCCAATAAATTTAATGGGGGCGTTGGATAACATCGAATATTTGTCGTAAGTAGCAAGTGTTTTCATCAGTTAACCTTAGAAAACACTTGGAAGATATGGATTCTCCACCATGCCAATTTTTCTGTGGTTTGTTATGAAATCAACGAAAGTTCTCTCAAAGTTATAGGAAAATAAAACGGACGAACTCGACGAAAAAAAATATTATAGCCTTGTCTTGCTGGAAAATACACGAAGAGAATTCTGGACAGCTTCAAAATAGATTAGATTATAAAGTATATTCGAAAACCTAAATTTTATGTTAAGGTGTTTTTTTTGTGCAATGGATCGTTTTATATGTAAAATGGATTCAAAAATAATAAAAAAAAAAAATTGATATCCAAATTTGGGGGTGTAAAATCAGATTTAAAAATTTGAAAAAAATTCAGCTTGCTTTTGACACTCGAATAACCTTTCAAAAAATGTTTCATAATATTTCGAGATCACACGATTTTTTAGTGGCCCACCTGGTGTGGTTTGCTTCATATGTATGCCTCCTTTCGTGTGCGGTTCTGCCCCCACTACTCGACCGCTTTTCAAATTTTAGGATAAAATTAGAATATATGTTTTGTAGTACTATACTGCTACTTTCAAAATCGTTATAGAAAATTGAAATCGGATCATCCATGATGCATCCAGGTACGCTCTAAGATAGTGCATTCAAAAATGTTGATTGAAATTGTGTAGAAACTAATAATCCGACAACACCTGTTTTGTGCACACATAAAGAACATATCATTGACTACTTATTTCGCAGAAGACCTGCACTATAATTTGAAAAATGGCGGACCTAGGAATTTTTGAAAAAACACTGATTTTTTCGGTTTTTTAGATTTTTCTCCGTTACTAATAATCCGATCGAGTCGTGCTTGGATTCGAGCAGTGGATTTTTTACACGAAAAATCCTCAACGGTTATAAGCCTCATTAGAAAATCTTACAAAAAAACAGCGCGTGTATCTCAGCACACGTGATGGAAGTGAAACTTCTTTGGCGACTTTTGGATACCTAAATTTATAATAGAGAGTATTTTTGATTTTGTATCTTGGGGTTGGGTGGGGTGGGGGGGGGGGGGTGGAGAGGGAAAGAGACAGAGAGAAAGAGTTTATTTCAAACGGCATATAGTGTTGGAAGGATTCTTACGTATAAGAAGAAGCCTTCAGACACAATATCAATCATACGTTATTTTTTTGCGATTTCCCATGGTTTCATCATAAAATCAATATTCGTCAAGAAAATAACATTCAATTTATTTCTTCGATTTCCATGAGATCATCAGCTGGTGCTTCAACATGTATTTACATACTATAGCGCTATTCGCTGTGTGCAGTACCATACTATAGCGGCTGAGAACGACTCAGAGCGCCCATGGTGGCGAGAATGCACATGTGTTGCTGGAGTCGTGTAGTGCAATTGAGGGCAATATAATAGAAAAGTCGCGGAAAGGAAATTTAAACTGTTGTCCCTCACGGAAAAAACACTCGTTTTTTGAGGGTATATCCTCAAAATTGAGCGTTTACACTAAATTTTGGGTGTAAATATTGATTTTTAGTTGTATACCCTCTATTTTTGAGTGTATATCCTTAAAATCGAGCGTTTACACTAAATTTTTGGTGTAAATATTGATTTTTGAGTGCATACACTCGTTTTTTGACTGTGTATCCTCAAAATTGGGTGTCGATTCCGATCGATTCGGATTTTTTTCAGTGTTAACTCTTAACATTCAGTGTAAATCTTCAATCGTTGAGTGTAAACACTTGCTTATTGAGTGTGAAACCTCAATGTTGAGGATTAACACCGAAGGATCAACTCCAAAAGTTGAGAATCGACTGTAAACTTCAAATTTTTATTTAAACATTGAGACTCAACACTCTCATATAGAGTGTCAGACCCAAAAAACACTCACATACTAAGTGTTAATTTTCAAAGTTGGGAATCAACACAAAATGTTGAGAAGCGATCATCACTCTTATATAACTTCAATTTAAGTTTGATCCACCGGATGTTATAATGAAATGGCTTTTAATTCACTGTATTCATTTATAACATAATATAAAGTTACCTCACTCTATTATCAATTGCGCACCCTGAATCTTTGAGTGCTGCGATCATATAAACCTTCCGAAATATTTTAAATTATAGTCAGTTACTTCTCACTCATTATTCTCTGAGCTTAATTCATTCATCAGTCACGTAACTCATTGTACTTTCACACTCGTGTTTGAATTTAACTGGTTTGAAATATAGTTTCACTTATGCGACCTTTTAATTCTTACGCTCGGGAGGAACTCGCATCTCCCAGATCATTGCATGCTGATTTTTATGTATAAAAAAGCCAGGAGTCTTTAAAATAATTTTTTCAAATCACAGTGTATTATATATACTTTGAAACTGTGTGAAACAAAAAAAATAAAAGTATGTAAAACAAGAAACTATTAAACTATGTTAAATAAAAAATATATTAATTGCGTGCAATAAATACTTAATTTCTGAAATTTAGATGATTTAAGTTTGTTTTACGTTGACAGTTAATTCTCAACTTAACTCTCAAGATGAGAGTTAACCCTATAAACTTGGGAATTAACTCTCAACTTGAGGGTTAGCCCTCGAGTTGAGGGGTAACCCCAAGTTGTCTCTGGTGAAAATGATTTCTACGTCAAACTACGAAAAACCGCAGATCGTAGAAAATCGTGAAAAGTCGTAGAAAATCGTAGTAAATTGTGGAAAATCATAAGAAATCGTAGATAATCGTCGAAAATAGTAGAAAATCGTAGAATGTCGAAGTAGTTTTTCGTAGAAAACTCTACATTTGTACGAAGAAGAATGCAAATCTCTAATTTTCTATGGAAAATTATTTGAAGTATGAAGATAATTGAGTTAGAATTCTTCGCAGAGAATTGCGTAGAATTTCATTGAATTTCGTAGAAATGCATAAAATTGCATGAAATTTCTACGAAACGTTTATGAAAGTCTACATTTTTTTGCGAAAAAATGTTGAGCCGATAAACAGATACTTTTTTCCTCGTAGAAATTCATTGAAAATTATGAATTTTTACGAAAAAAAATGCATATCTCTAATTTTCTATGTAAAATTATTTCAAGCATGAAACTAATTTAGTTGGAATTCTTCACAGAGAATTGCGTAGAATGTCATTGAATTTCGTAGAAATACATAAAATTGCATGAAATTTCTACGAAACATTTATGAAAATCTACATTTTTTTATGAAAAAATGTTGAGCCGATAAATAGATACTTTTTTTCCATAGAAATTCATTGATAATTACGAATTGTTACGAAAAAAAATGCAAATCTCTAATTTTCTATGGAAAATTATTTGAAGCATGAAACTAACTGGGTTTTCCATAAATTTTGAAAATAGCACCATTAGATAGTGGACATATAAGTTATAAATTTAAAAAAATGTAAAAAAAAATATTTATTATTTGCAAAATTATAGCCGTTTAAAAATTCGCATGGTAAATATATTCAAACGCACCGAAAAAAGCCGAGTTAACCCGAACTAGATAGTGACGTCACGAGGTTCACCACCCCCCCCCCCCCACCCTTGAGCATCTATTTGCCCATGTAAAGTGATATACAGAGTGGTTAGGCTGTGGATTTATCGTATTGTTGATAATATTTTAAAATAATATAAGTTGAAAATGGCAAATCAACTCGAACTTGGCTTCGTAAAAGCCGATTCTAGCAATTTGCCAAAAATTGATATGTTTATGGTTTGTGAATTTATTAAATCCAGTGATGGGTTCAACGCCGCCGAAATTCGCAACTCAGAGGCTGCACTTATAACTTGAAGCATTATTCGTTTCTAAGTGCTTTTAAAAAAAAAAAGATCAAAAACGACATGACAATTATTTACGCATTAGGTCATCTCGAGAAAACCTACGGGGATCCAGCGATAGGTTATGTCTGCCTCCAAAGAGATGGGCATGTTTGCAAAGTAAAATGCAAAGTATGTCCTGAGCACCGAGTCCGAAACCGGGGATATTCTGTTACATTGACTATCAATGAACAAGATAAAAGAATAATTAACGTGGAATGTCATGACTGTGCAGCAGCCAGAGGTAAGCTTAAACACAGCACCGAGGCAATGAATTAGCTTTGTACGGTTTTTCTTTATGAGATCCTTCTTACATCGAGCAAAATAATTTTTAGTTCAAATTATTGCACAAGAATTATAGATCGAGACGAGTACAGTGTGTAGGCATAAAGTTATTATAAACAGGGCATTTGCACAAGAACTCCACATAAAAATTCCTACATGTAGACCGGAAAGAATTTTCTCACAATGAAAAGTAGCTCTTGTAAAGCCAGTGACAATACCGTGCGATCTAAACCTGATGATACGTTGGATACTAGACAATATTTATTGTGATCAATTGGGTTGTAAAAAAATTATTTTATTATGAGAATGGTTTATTATATACGATTATTTCAAGTTGTTTGTTTCGGAAGACAACATTTTATTACAAATATGTCATTAAAGTTCAATTTGCTGCCACTGCGACCGGTGGCGGTGAATAAGCGGAAACATATTTGTAATAAAATATTGTCTTCCGAAACAAACAACTTGAAAAAATCGTACATAATAAATCATGTCGGAATTGTGTAGGTTGGGTGCATGCAGTTTAAATAAATCTTAGTTATTCACTCTCTTTGTCGTCTTTTATTATGTCACACCAAACGTCTATTCTCGCCTAGGCGCGTCCTCAGACTGACCCGGCTTAGGCCCCATACAGAAGTATGAGAGTGGGGGAAGACCCTTTAACGCGTATATAGAATATACATATAGTGGTGTAAAGCCCTTAGTCGCTATATTTCTCACACTCCCTCCCGACGTTGGCTTTACTGCCAAAAACCACTGATCCCTTCTCTTTAAGTTTTACATTTTTTTTTTTTTTTTTTTTTTTTTTTTTTTTATAAAGGTAATATCTTTTGTAAACAGCAAATACAAACTAAATCTATTTTATATATATATATATATTGAGATTACACACGTATCTTAACCTAGTAATTTCTTTACGTTGTATATATTCGAGCTTCTCGTTTGGTTTAATTTCGCGTTTCCTTAATTAATTTCCTGTGAACATAAGGAACACAATAATATAGCAGAATTTGGTTATTTATACAGGTTTTACGTTTAGAATTTTATCTACTAAGTATTTGTGCATATCGAACGACAATGGTTTAGTAAATATATCTGCCACCTGATCTTTCGATGGAATCCACTCAATCGTTACAAAATTTCTACCAACGCATTCTTTTACGTAGTGTTCTCTCACTTCTCTCATATGTCTGAGTCTATTTCCTCCGCTCGTTTTGGCACTCGCCGCTGCCGCTTTGTTATCGCACCACAATTTTACTGGGCAGAATGATTTTTCTAAAATCAATTTTATCGAGTTGTCCATAGCCATCAACTCGTAACATGCCTCACTCATCGCTACATATTCTGCCTGACATGTTGATAGAGCCACATATGGTTGCTTATGTGTTCTCCAAGTTATCGCATCTCCAAAAAGTTTGACTACATATCCACACGTCGTGTGCGAGTCTTTGCAGTCTGCAAAGCTTGCGTCAGAGTAAGCTTCTAAGTCGTTTGATTCCCCAGTGTATCTCAGACCCAGAGTTTTTGTTCCCTTTAAGTATCTAAACACTCTTTTCACCATACCCCAGTCATGTTCAGTGGGATTGATTTGGTGTCTACTCAGCACATTTACGGCATATGAAATATCCGGTCGGGTTGCCCCGGCCAGGTATAACAAGCTGCCAATAGCTTCCCTATATGGAACATTCTGTCTCGTCTCCGTTTCTTTCAGTACTTGACCGTCTGACTTCTCTTCTCTGTCGCGTCTCTCTCTGTTTATTGCTTGGGTCGTGATCATGGGTGTTTTCTGAGGGTTTGCCTCATTGAAATTGAATCTTTTTAAAATTTTATCAATATATTTTTCTTGATTGAGTATGATCTCTTGGTTTTCTCGGTCTCTTTTTATAGAAATACCAAGAAATTCTGTTGGATTCCCTAACTCACTCATTTCAAATTCCGTTTTTAGTTTCTTTGTCACTTCTCTCAGCTTATTTTCGTCATTACTCGCTATTAGAATATCGTCTACGTATAACAGCAAAATAAGGAACTTTTCACTTTCTCTCCACATGAATAGGCATGGCTCTGTCTCATCATTTTTCAGCCCTACACTCAATGCTACCTCAGTAAATTTGTTATTCCATTTCTTAGGACTGATTCTTAAACCGTATAAAGCTCGTTGTAACTTACAAACCTTATTTCCCTTTTCCTTTGCGGTGACGTTTACCCCCTCTGGGATTTCCATATATATTTCTTCATCTATTAACCCGTTCAAAAATGCAGTTTTCACGTCTAATTGGCACATCTCCAAGTTGTATTTGTTTACAATAGCAAAAACTGATCTTATTAACGGCAATCTGGATACAGGTGCATAGGTTTCTGCCAAGTCGTATTTATTTGTATCTTTAAAGCCTCTAATAACTAATCTTGCTTTATATTTTAATTTATTTTCACTTTCAACCTTTCGTTTGAAAACCCATTTTGAATCTATAATATTTGCTCTTCGGCCATCTTTCATCCTGATGGGACGATCTACTAATGACCATACCTCATTCTTATACATAGAATTTAATTCCTCATTTACTGCTTTTAACCAATCTTTATGCTCACTCGATTGCATCGCATCTTTGTATGATACTGGATCTTGATTTATCTGTGCCATCATTGCATGTCCGATTTTATCTTCCAGGTCACTTATTTCCCTTTTATTGTCATCAAATAATACTAACTTTGCCTTTTCATGTGAAACTTGTAATAACTGGATTTTACCATCGTCATCCCTTATTATTTCAGTGAAGCTAGTGTCATTCACCCTATTTGTTTTCTTTTCGTCAACAGTGGTAACTAAAGCTTTCTTTTTAGGTCGCCCTCTCTTTCCTTTAATTTCTCCCTCCTGTTTTGAAATTTCTTCTACTTTTTCCTCCTCTTTATCGCTTTCTATTAACCACTTCTCTTTATTAATCTCATCGTACTCGACTGGCCAATCTGTTATACTATTCTTTTCATACTTGTCTCCATATACCAATTTCTCATTAAAGCGCGCATCTCTGCTTTCGTAAAATTTACCTTCTTCTGGTTTTAAGAATTGGTATCCAGTAGGCGTGTAGCCCACCAGAATTACGCGTCTCCCCTCAAACCTGAATTTCGGACCTGTTTTTCTCTGAACTTTGATATACGCGACGCAACCAAAACGCTTCAGCTGATTCATGTCATAATTATGATTTGGAGCAAACCTTTGCATTGGAGTTATCATGTCATTTGACTTGTGCGGTGTTCTATTGTATGCGTACACAGCCGCACTTAGGGCGAGATCCCACATATTTTCAGGTAGTTTCGCATCGTACATGTACGCTCTCACCTTTTTCTGAATCGTCTGATTGAACCTTTCCGCTACACCGTTATGTTCAGGTGTATCTGGGCTCGCAAGCTGCTGTTCTGCTCCTAATCTTTTTAATACCTCGATGGTGTACCCTCCGGTATATTCTGTACCTTGGTCTGTACGTAAATAGCATACTTTCGCGTCTCTACCTAACAAGTTTCGAGCGCTTCTTACAAACGCCTCAAAACAGGTTCCTGTATCATTTTTAGCTTTTATAGAATATGCCATCGCTAGCCTCGAGTAGTCATCCACAAATACAGCAATATATTTATATCCCTTTGGAAAAGATACCGGTCTAATGGGCCCCATAATATCTGAATGTATAATTTGTAGAGGTTCGGTTGCTCGTCTCCGTACTGAATTGAATGGAATTTTATTAAACTTTGAAATTTTGCACACCTCACACTCTAGAATTGACTCATCAAATCTTACACATTTGACCATTCTTTGCAATTTGAAAATTTATTTTGAAGTGCCTTGAGGTATGCAAGAGATGCATGCCCGAGTCTGACATGCCAGAGCATGGCCTTGTTGCTGTTTTCAAAAAGTTTATATTTTCTATCAAAAGGTGATTCATTCTCTGATAATTTAATTATGGGCAATTCATCTATATCGTGAAGCTTCCTGTCCCAGATCGACGTATCGAAGTTTGAATTCTCATAAATTGCTTTCTTTTCCTCAGATTTCTCATCTCTATTTGTGGTCCTATTCTCATCTCCTTTTGTTGTTAAATTTTCTTGATTTACCCTAGTTATCGTATCATCCTCATCTCCCTTTGATAACACGTTATCCTCGTCTCGATTTATTATTTCTTTATTCTCATCAATTTTCGGTTTCTTTATTTCAATTTCACCTTCAGCGATTTCATTAGTTTTAATCTCGTCTTCCTTTTGTTTGTTAGAGTTAGATTCAGTCTTTTTATTTTCATACGTTTCCCTTGCTGTCACACTCCTTGTTTGATATCTAACTATCTCATTGTCGCTTTCCCCCTCAGTTAAGTTAGCTATAATTTTTCTGCTCGTATTGTCATAGTTCAGTTTGTCTCTGTTATCGTGTTTGTTTATTTCAAATTCAATCATCCAATATGGCTTGTTGTAGACCCCAGTGATAAACGATTCATTAGAGACCGGATCGAAAACATCAATTCTTTCACTGTCTAGGTAAATACTGAGTCCCATTTCGGCAAATTTTCTCAGTGAAAGAAGGTTGTCGGACAATGCCCTAGCATATATAACTTTTTCAATTTCGACTGTCCTACCGTCATTTAAACGAATCTCGACTGTACCTGCTCCCTCCGTTTTTAAGTCTGCCGACGGATTTTTATTAGCGCATCTAATTTTACCGTAGTCTGTTTCGTCAAATGATTTGAAAATTATTTTCGATTTGGTTAAATGTTCTGTAGCCCCTGAATCTGCTAAGAATTTCGTAAATATTTTATCTTGATTAGGATCACTTTCATTATTGCTACAAGAATTATTTTGTTCTGACGTTGTTAATGCTTTAGTTAAACTTATCTTGCCTTTCTCATTTTTCTTCTCGTTGGTGTTTACTTGCTTGTAACCGCCTCTTCCTCGATTGCTTTTGAACCTCTTCCCCTCTCCGAGTTTCTCGTCTGAGTTCTTCCTTTTGTTTCCGCATCTCTCACTATGATGGTAGCTCTTGCCACCCCTCGTGTTATTTTTGAAGTTGTGGTATTTGTACGCTCCTCGGGCGAAACCACGACTTCCCCCTCTGCCTCTGCCAGGTGTTGATTGTTTGACCCGTCTTATGGGACACTCAGCTGCTTTATGCTGAGTTATTTGGCCGCACTCATAGCATTTTTTCATTCCAGTTCCCTTGAACCTGCAGCTGATAGCTTTGTGTCCGATGTCATCGCACTCATAACACCTCTCTTTTGATTGCCCTTGAGTATGCAAAATGGCTCTGGTTTCTGCCATTCCCGACTGAGTCTTATTGGCTTCGGCTTGTAGCAGGAACAGCTTTAGCTCTTCGTACGTAAGACCTCTGCCCGTCGTATTTCGGGTCATAAATTCAACTGACTGTACTTCGGGGACGGTGGTCATAATAGCATTGAAAAACGCACCTCTTTTTTCTACCTCTGACAACGGCGTGACCTCTGACAAATTATCATAATTTCTGACAATCTCCTCGAATTTGTCACAAAATTCTGAAGCTTTCCCTTTATTCGAATAGTGTTTCAGATTGTATAATTGTTTTCGCAAGGTAGTGGAATTTACATTACTCTCGCATCTCTTGATTTCTCTGATTTTCTTGAGAATTTCTACTGGATCTTGTAACTGCATTACTTTGGAGTGATATTTTTGGTCCAAGTGATTTATCAAAATGTCTCTGACTTTATACCTTTGTTTTTCAATGATAGCTGCATCTAAATGTTTATCTATTGTATTTTCTGGATCAATTATATGAAGTAATTCGCGTGATCTTAACTCGGACGTGAAGTAGTCATGGAAATGTTCAAACTTTGTATTTATTGTCAATTGATAATCGCGTTTAGTGCCTGGATTTTTGTCAATCATTGCATATTTAAGAGTTTCTTTAACTTGGTTTGCCAGGTTGTCAGAGTCTTCCTTTTCTTGCGTTTTCTCATCTCTCAATTTCCTTATTTCTTCTTTTATGAGTCTTGTTATTTCATTGCTTAGCTCAACCCCCGTCTCCCTAGGCTCAGTTTCGTTTTCTTCCTCCTGCATGAGGCTTTCATCTCCCTGTTCCTCCATCTCACTATAATATTGGACCAGTTTTGCATACTCTGCTTTCATCTCGTCCCACTGTCTTTTGTTTTCCTTGTCTCGCTCCTCCATCATTTTCGTCTGTAAAACGAACGCTTCTCTTTGTCTCTCGAATTCTTTATTTATTTCTTTTCGCAACTTTTCCATGTTGGCAACGGCATTCTGCGCTTCGGTCAGTGCTCCTGCATACTGTTTCGAGCAGGATGCCTTAGCCACCAACATAATTTCCTCGAGCTTTGTTGCATCGAGAGTTTTCGAGGTTACATTTTTCGGCTCACCCATCTCTTTTTCGATCCTCTCCTTTTGAGTGAACCTACTCAATTCAATACTAATCGGATGGACCGATTTAATAGAGGGTAAGATTTTGTCCACTGAAGCCTGGTCTATTGGTTTTAATAATTTTTCCCTCATCTCATTCTCTCGTCTCTTCTCATCTCTATTCATCTCATTGCTCTTTCTGTCCGCATCTCTTTTCTCCGCATCTCTTTTCTCCGCATCTCTTTTCTCCGCATCTCTTCTCTCCGCATCTCTTTCCTCCGCATCTCGTTTATACGCATCGCTTTCCTCGGCTTCTTCAAGCACTTTTTGTAATTTTTCTGCCTCTCCCAGGGCCAGGTCTTCAATGTGGCTCTGACGGCGTTTCGCTCCTGGTATAACCATCCATGGGCCCTCTCCTGAATGTTGTTGAAACCATTCAGTCAACGCATCCCACTCTGCCTCATCCATTGTGCTTTTATCTGTTAAATAATCAATTTATTAGCACAAATGGATTTTAGTATACTGGAGCTGTGCTTCGAGTCTGGTTGACCGAACACAAGTATGGCCAGACTGAAACGAGTAACCGTATATGCCGCCCGAACACAAGACTACACATACAGCCACCCCAGTGACTCAAGCAGTGGATACGTGCACGGCACTTACCACCCCTCGAGTCACTCGCCTATGTCTTGGATTTTTCTTTTTATTTCATTTTCTTTGTTTCTCTAGTTCCCTCTTCCAAGACAAGTTTATTATAAATTTATCATATCGGATGGATTTTATTTTTATTTATATATATATATATATTTTCCAGATTATATTGTAAATATATAGTCAATTTCAGTTTGAATTTGACTTATGTTGTGTGCACACATTTTAAATAAATTTTATCCGTATCTATTACACACCTGCTTGGTACGGTTCATTTCGCTTCTCTACATGGAATAGTACTGTATCTTCACTGATGTTCAGTGTGACTTCTTCACCAGCATGGTTATCGTCAAGACGAAAAATTTGTCGGTATCTTTTGACAAAATTCGCCAATATCATCTCATCTCGAATTTCTGCAGAAATATTTTAATCATAGAGAATTGTCTCCTCTCATAATTCTATAGTTAAACGCATCTCTGTTCTTTTTGTCTCTTCTCATAATACTATAGTTAAACGCATCTCTGTTATTTTCTTTTTCATGCGCATGATGCATCGATCTCAAAATTTCCTTTCACAAAGAAAATATATCTACGTTCCGGGGCGCGCGTGCTCAACGCCTGCCTTGCATGCACATAGGATTGTATCCTTGCATTTCCACCGCATCGCGACTCTTTGTTTCTTTCTCTCTTTCATAGCATGTGTCTATGTGCATGCACACGCTCAGCGTCACATCTCTGTTTCTTTCTTGCCGAGTGTTTACGTCCTATGTATACACACTCCGGCGTCACATCTCTCTTCTTTCTCTTACCATATACGTGCGGGCCACCCCCTATGACATGCATAAGCCTGCGTCGTAGAAAATTCACTGCCCTTTGTTCCAAAGGGTTTTCTCAGCAAACTTCGACGCGTCTTAAGGACTTATAGAAAATTATTTTTAATTATTATTAGTATTATTATTATTATTATTTTTTTTTTTCTTTTCAATATTTCTATAAAATTCATGCGCTTATGTCCTTTCATTCAATTCGCGTGAACAATGAATTTAATCACATGCAATCATATACCCGAGTTTCTTTCTTTCTTACTTCCACTTCAATTTCGAACATATTATTCTCGTCTCAATAATTCGCATCTCAAAGGCCTGTCTACGCATCTCAATATTGTTCTTATTTTTACTTACGTTGATCCTGTTCAGGACAACTCCTTTCACCTCTTCCTTTGTTGTCCGTCATTTTATTGATCCGCTTCTATTGTTCCTTATTGTCTCTGCACCAACACTTTTCTCACTTAATTGTCACTTAATAATTCGCGCAGTGGAAGCGTGCTGGGCCCATAACCTGTCGGAATTGTGTAGGTTGGGTGCATGCAGTTTAAATAAATCTTAGTTATTCACTCTCTTTGTCGTCTTTTATTATGTCACACCAAACGTCTATTCTCGCCTAGGCGCGTCCTCAGACTGACCCGGCTTAGGCCCCATACAGAAGTATGAGAGTGGGGGAAGACCCTTTAACGCGTATATAGAATATACATATAGTGGTGTAAAGCCCTTAGTCGCTATATTTCTCACAAATCATTCTCATAATAAAATACTTTTTTTACAACCAAATTGATCACAATAAATATTGTCTAGTATCCAACGTATCATCAGGTTTAGATTGCACCGGTATTGTCACTGGCTTTACAAGAGCTACTTTTCATTGTGAAAAAATTCTTCCCGGTCTACATGTAGGAATTTTTATCTGAAGCTCTTGTGCAAATACCCTTTTTATAATAACTTTATGCCTACACACAGTATTCGTCTCGATCTATAATTCTTGTGCAATAATTTAAACTAAAAATTCTTCTGCTCGATGTAAGGAGGATCTCATAAAAAAAAACCGTATGAAGCTAATTCATTGCCTCGGTGCTGTGTTTAAGCTTACCTCTGACTGCTGCACAGTCATGACATTCCACGTTAATTATTCTTTCATCTTGTTCATTGATAGTCAATGTAACAGAATATCCCTGGTTTCGGACTCGGTGCTCAGGACATACTTTGCACTTTACTTTGCAAACATGCCCATCTCTTTGGAGGCAGACATAACCTATCGCTTGATCCCCGTAGGTTTTCTCGAGATGACCTAATGCGTAAATAATTGTCATGTCGTTTTTGATCTATTTTTTTAAAAGCACTTAGAAACGAATAATGCCTCAAGTAATACTTACATTGCAGCTTTTGAGTTGCGAATTTCGGTGGCGTGTTGAACTCATCACTGGATTTAATAAATTTTGACCTTTAAGTTAATAAACTTTGAATTTCGATGCTACTTCAATTATTATTTTTAAATATTTCTAAGCAAAAAAAAAATTTAATAATAACGGCTTCTACTGTTGTTATTCTACAAAAAGAATGTCAATTTTATCACTTTTGAAATTTATGGGAAAACCCAATTGAATTCGAATTCATCACAGAGAATTAAAAATGATTTCTTTATTTTTTTATTATTCAATTTTTTTTTAAAGCTGTACATAGCAAACAAGGCCATATTGATAATTTCAAATCTAAATCTACAAATACTTGCTCACTTATGTCTTGCTTTGTGGTAACATTTATATGGACAAAAATGTTTGCAGTCCCAAAAAGTATTTAATTTCGAGGTCAGAAAATGTATATAAGGGTGTGTCAAAAATGGACTCTTTTTTTTTCTTCGCTCCTGCCACTGAAATTTTAGGTTTTGATATGAAAGAGGCCCTCGTTCACGGAGGGCGCTGTATATAACTTGAAGTTTTAGAGGTCTCTCAACGAGGATTTAGGTTTCCCATCTAATTAACACGTAAAAAAAATGTTTTTCGTTCAAAATGATGTCAGGCAACCAAAAAATTGGCGATTTCTGTGTTTCTTGGCTTATTTCAAAGCATGACTCATCCCTTAAACGATGATAGGTCGTTCTTTGACTTACCGTGTCCCAATTTTTTTTACGCCGCACTTTTCGACCACTGTCTCAAGTTAACAAAATCTCCAGGGTATCAATAAGTCCAAAATGAATTGCTACAAGTATTGGTGTTTATTCGAATATAAATAATCAATTCCAAAAATTGGCAAAACGTACAAAAGGCCATAGCCGGGTAAGTAGGGGTGATCGGCCCCCGCACCGAATTGTTAAAAACTTTGGCGAAAAGTTGAGTCTGGTGGGTTACAAACTCACCCTAAATTTAAACCTTGTAACTGCACTGGGAACAGTGATAAAAATACAACTAGTATTTTACGAAAAGATTTTTTTCTCAGGATCTACTCGACCGATTTTTGTGAAAAAAATATATGTTGCGAACATATTTCAGGTCATTTCTAGGAAAAATCAAGAATTCTATCTCACCATCGGAAATACCAGAAAAAAATTATTTTATTTTTCGTGATTTTTTTTCGGTCATTCTCTCACGAGATACGACTACCATATTTTTTTTATAACTCATTAGACCCCTTTCTACTACATATATTTTTTTCAAGACGATCGAAGAGGTGGAGCATAGTTAAAAAAAATGAAACACACTTTTTTGCACGTTTTTGTTTTATTTTGGATGTCATAACTACCGCAAAATTTTCTCCGTGTAATTATTACCGAGTGTAATCGATGTTACTTGTCAGTTCTATCGAAAACTACTAAGACTACAACTACCATCATCAATGATGATAGCGACGATGATTAAGAAACGCAGAGACAACCTTCATCGGTCAGTGATGTACTAAATGACAAAACACCAAAAATTTATCGAAAGTATAATTACATTGTAAGAAGATTTAATAAAATTTGGATGAAACATGCGAAAAAAGTGATTTTTTTTAACTATGCTCCACCTCTTTAATCGTATTGAAAAAAATATATGTTGTAGAAGGGGGACTAATTGAGTTATGAAAAAAATATGGTAATTGTATCTCGTGAAAGAATGACCGAAAAAAAATCACGAAAAATAAAATAATTTTTTTCTGGTATTTTTGATAGTGGGATAGACTGCTTGATTTTTCCTAGAAATGACCTTGAATATGTTCGCAACATATATTTTTTTCACGAAAATCGGTAGAGTAAATCCTGAGAAAAAAAAATCTTTTCGAAAAATACTAGTTGTTTTTTTATCACTGTTCCTAGTGCAGTTACAAGGTTGAAATTTAGGGTGAGTTTGTAACCCATCAGACCCAACTTTTCGCCAAAGTTTGGAACAAATTGGTGCGGGGGCCGATCACCCCTACTTACCCGGCTATGGCCTTTCTCAAAATAAACATGGTTTTTTGAATAAAATCGAAAATACGGAAGACGGAATTCAATTTCATTAAAAAAAACTATGTTCATTTTGAGAAATTTTGTACGTTTTACTAATTTTTGGAATATATCGTTTTGTCACTCACCAACTTTTTAGCGGTGGACTAGGTGTTGAAAAATACAATATCCAATATACAGTATATCGACGTCAACCAGTCACATGAAAATACAAAAAAGCACTATTATCTACGCAAAATTACGATTATCTACGAGAACTTCTCTGAAAAAGTATGGACGTGTTTCAATTAATGTATCGATCGATACATTAATTGCATGGAACACGTCCATATTTTTTTATATAAGTTTTCGTAGATAATCGTAATTTTGTGTAGAAACTTGTAAAAATGCATAGTAACTATGCCTGCATCGTTTCTATGCATTTGTACGAGTTTCTACACAAAGTTACGATTATCTACGCCAAATTAAGTGGTTCGAACCACATGGAAATTGACGTAGAAACTCGTACAAATGCATAGAAACTATGCATGCATAGTTCTTATGCATTTGTATGAGATTCTACGCAAAATTACGATTATCTACGCAAAACTTATATGAAAAACTATTCACGTGTTCCAATTAATGTAGAACCGCATAGAAGTTGACGTAGAAACTCGTAAAAATGCATAGAAACTATTTTCACCAGGGGTGTTCCAGTGTTTACGCTCAATTTCAGTGTTAACTCTCAAGTTTGGAGTACGAAATGATCATCAAATTGAGTGTCCATTTCAAAGATGGGCACAACTAGCTACTTTCGAAACTAGCTACGACGAAGCTACACGATACAATTGTAACGGGTAACGAAAATTTCCTAGTTACTTCGATCCAAATGTAACGACATGCCTCTCGTGGTCGCTACTTTTTGTAGCGAGTAACGAAATTTTTTTCGCTACCCGCTACTTTTGTATCGAGTATCGAAATTTTTTTCGCTACCGGCTACTTTTGTATCGAGTACCGAAAATTTTTTCGCTACCCGCTACTTATGTATCGAGTAACGAAATTGTTTTCGCTACCCGCTACATTTGTATCGAGTATCGAACATTTTTTCGCTATCCGCTACTTATGTATCGAGTAACGAAATTGTTTTCGCTACCCGCTACATTTGTATCGAGTATCGAGAATTTTTTCGCTACCCGCTACTTTTGTATCGAGTATCGAAAATTTTTTTGCTACCCGCTACTTATGTATCGAGTAACGAAATTGTTTTCGCTACCCGCTACATTTGTATCGAGTATCGAACATTTTTTCGCTACCCGCTATTTTTGTATCGAGTATCGAAAACTTTTTCGCTACCCGCTACAAAAGTAACGAGTAGCGAAGTATCGAACCAAATTTCGTTACTTTTTTTTTTTTTTTTCCTGGAATCTAGTTCCGTAAACGTACAGCGATAACTATAACCCATTATTTGGAACACTCAAAAAATTTTTAGAATGATTCTCGATTTTGTGGGAGTTCATTGAATCTTTTTTTTGTTGTATAATTTTTATTTAAATTTATTTTTATTTTTATTTTTATTTTTTTTCTGGAATCTAGTTCCTTAAACGTACAGCGGTTACTATTACTTATTATTTGAAACATTCAAACGATTTTTAGAATGACTGTCGATTTTGTGGAAGTTCATCATATCTTTTTGTGTTTTTTGATTTTTTTTTTTACTGGAATCTAGTTCCTCAAACGTACAGCGATTAGAATTACCCATTATTCGGAACACTCAAAAAATTTTTAGAATGATTCTCGATTTTGTGGGAGTTCATCAAATCTTTTTTTTGTTTTAAAATTTTTTTTTAAATATATAGATATATATATTTTTTTCTGGAATCTAGTTCCTTAAACGCACAGCGATTACAATTACCCATTATTTCAAACACTCAAACAATTTTTAGGATGGCTCTCGATTTTGTGGGAGTTCATCAAGTCTTTTCTTTGGTTTTCAATTTTTTTTTTCTTTTTTTTCTGGAATCTGGTCCCTTAAACGTACAGCGGTTACAATTACCCATTATTTGAAACACTCAAACAATTTTTAGAATGATTCTCGAATCTGTGGGAGTTCATCAAATCTTTTTTTTTGTTTTTTATTTATTTATTTATTTATTTTTGTTTTTTCTGGAATCTAGTTCCTTAAACGTACAGCGGTTACAATTACCCATTATTTGAAACACTCAAACAATTTTTAGAATGACTCTCGATTTTGTGGAAGTTCATCGAATCTTTGTTTTTTTTTTTAATTTTTTTTTCCTGGAATCTAGTTCCTTAAACGTACAGCGGTTACAATTACCCATTATTTGAAACACTCAAACAATTTTTAGAATGATTCTTGAATCTGTGGGAGTTCATCAAATCTTTTTTTTTTATTTTTTTTTTCTGGAATCTAGTTCCTCAGACGTACAGCGATTGCAATGACCCATTATTTGGAACACTCAAAAAATTTTTAGAATGATTATCGATTTTGTGGGAGTTCATCAAATCTTTTTTTGTTTTTTATTTTTTATTTTTATTTTCTAGAATCTAGTTCCTTAAACGTACAGCGATTACAATTACCCATTATTTGAAACATTCAAAAAAATTTTAGAATGATTCTCGATTTTGTGGGAGTTCATCAAATCTTTTTTTTTTCTTTAAATTTTTGTTTTTTTTCCTGGAATCCAGTTCCTTAAACGTACAGCGGTTACAATTACCCATTATTTGAAACACTCAAACAATTTTTAGAATGATTCTTGAATCTGTGGGAGTTCATCAAATCTTTTTCTTGTTTTTTAATTTTTTTTTTTTTTCTGGAATCTAGTTCCTTAAACGTACAGCGGTTACTATTACTTATTATTTGAAACACTCAAAAAATTTTTAGAATGATTCTCGATTTTGTGGGAGTTCATCAAATCTTTTTTTTGTTTCTAAATTTTTTTTTAAATATATAGATATATTTTTTTTTTCTGGAATCTAGTTCCTTAAACGCACAGCGATTACAATTACCCATTATTTCAAACACTCAAACAATTTTTAGAATGATTCTCGATTCTGTGGGAGTTCATCATATCTTTTTTTTTGTTTTTCAATTTTTGTTTTTTTTTTTCTGTAATCAAGTTCCTCAAACGTACAGCGATTACAATGACCCATTATTTGGAACACTCAAAAAATTTTTAGAATGATTATCGATTTTGTGGGAGTTCATCAAATCTTTTTTTGTTTTTTATTTTTTATTTTTTTTTTTCTAGAATCTAGTTCCTTGAACGTACAGCGATTCAATTACCCATTATTTGGAACATTAAAAAAAATTTTAGAATGATTCTCGATTTTGTGGGAGTTCATCGAATCTTTTTTTTTAATTTTTTTTTTCGTGGAATCTAGTTCCTTAAACGTACAGCGGTTACAATTACCCATTATTTGAAACACTCAAACAATTTTTAGAATGATTCTTGAATCTGTGGGAGTTCATCAAATCTTTTTCTTGTTTTTTGATTTTTTTTTTTCTGGAATCTAGTTCCTTAAACGTACAGCGGTTACAATTACTTATTATTTTTAACACTCAAACAATTTTTAGAATGACTCTCGATTTTGTGGAAGTTCATCATATCTTTTTTTTGTTTTTTAATTTTTTTTTTTTACTGGAATCTAGTTCCTCAACCGTACAGCGATTACAATGACCCATTATTTGAAACACTCAAAAAATGTTTCGAATGATTCTCGATTTTGTGGGAGCCCTAGCGTATTGAGCGACCGCATGAAACCACCTTGGAAACCACCTAAAAACGACGGTGTTTTTGTGCCAAATTTATACCGACCAAACCACCGCGGAGACCACTGTCCCGGGGGTCCCAATTTTTCGAGTGGAGCTTACGGCAAAGTGGATTTCAAAATAACGACTGGCAAAACCACCGTAAAACGAGCACTGACACTCGAGCAGTCGTTTAATGGTCGTTTTAACGGTTGTCATTTGTACAAACCACCATGCCGTAAGCTCCGTTAAAAAAAGTGGGACCGTCGGGACCGTGGTTTGCACAGTGGTTTGGTCCGTATAAATTTGGCACAAAAACACCGTCGCTTTTACGGTGTTTTGTATGGTCGCACAGACTGCTAGGGAGTTCATCAAATCTTTTTTTGTTTTTTAATTTTTTTGTTTTTTATTTTTTTATTTTTTTTCTGGAATCTAGTTCCTTAAACGTACAGCGATTACAATTACCTATTATTTGAAACATTCAAAAAATGTTTAGAATGATTCTCGATTTTGTGGGAGTTCATCAAATCTTTTTTTGTTTTTAATTTTTTTTTCCTGGAATCTAGTTCCTTAAGGGGGGACAGTACTGAAATTGGATTTTTTTTTGTTTTTTATTTATTTATTTATTTTTTTCTGGAATCTAGTTCCTTAAACGTATAGCGGTTACAATTATCCATTATTTGAAACACTCAAACAATTTTTAGAATGACTCTCGATTTTGTGGAAGTTCATCAAATCTTTTTTTTTTTTTTAATTTTTTTTTTCTGGAATCTAGTTCCTTAAACGTACAGCGGTTACAATTACCCATTATTTGAAATAGTCCGGGAGCCAGCGACAGATTTTTGCGACCAATTTCCTCTCAGCCGATAATTCGTGAGATGATTAAGATAGTTGTATCTTGAACCGTAGCGATCGTCAGCTCGCGCACCATCGGTGGGTTGGGCGTCGGCGGCCTCCCACGCACGTAAAAAAAAAATATGTTTTCAATCATTTCCTCCCGGTTGTAAATTTGTGAGATTATAGTTGGCATAATACTTATTTGAAAAAAAAAAGTCAGCTGGCTATAACGCGGTGGATTATACGTCAGCTGCTCATACGAACATGAAAAAAAAAAAAAAAAAATTTCAATCATTTCCTCCCGGCTGAAAATTTGACAGATGATAGTTTATATGCTACTTTAAATAAAAAAAGGAGTCAGCTGGCTGTATGTCGGGGGAAAGATCGTCAGCTGACGCAGTGAAAGTGTCGCGCGGCAAGGTAGTGTGAGCGCCGCTCGCCTATTTAAATACACTAGCTGACGGGGTTTCCCCCGGCATACAGCCAGCTCCTACGGGCTATCTCGATGGAGATATACTCTCCCATGGTACAGTTTCACACAGCGAAAACTCTCATGCGGCGTAACTTGGTCCGCTTCAACTCTCAACAGACGCAACCATAGTCCGTTAGACTGTGTGGAGTTGGAGCGGGCCGAGCTGTGCCACGAAAGTTTCGCTGTGGCGAGTTACGCCAAGGGAGAATTTTTCTGTGTTGGCAAGCCCTGGCAGTTATTGCATGTCGAATTGGTGATGCGTTGAGTTTTTCCATGTTGAATTGGCAATATGTCCAGTTTAATCGGAGCAAGCCGATGGCGCATTGGGTTTTTCTGCACCAATTTAGTAATGGGCTGAGTTTGTCTGGGTCATGTCGCTTCATGGGATTTTTTTTTGTTTTACAGTGCAATGTGTCGAATTTTTCTGTGTTCAGTTGATTATGTGTGTGACTTTTGTGAGCAGAATTACGTGGGTCGGGTTGAGTCTGCATTCAGTTGGTATCTGTACAAACAAAGCTTTACCATTCCATCGCTAAGAAAAAAAACATAAAGCTCAGTATTATAAACAGACTATCGAAAAGCGTTGCTTATAATTTTATATCTTAGCGATGGTGCATTGTATCAAGGATCAAATACTCAAAGTTGTTCGGATAGGTCATACGAGCATTCTCAAAAATCGGGATATTTCATTAATAACATGTTTTGTACGCATGTAACATTTTGAAGTTTGCTAAGCTTATTAAGGGGGTCAGGTACCGAAAATTCCACATCCAGAACCTCTAACGGTAAAGACTCGCTGATTTTTGTCTTGATATCATTTCTCATATCAAAATACCTCACATTGATGAAATTTTGAAAAATTAATTTTTTCCCTGTTTTCAAAATAATTTTTTTCGAAACCGTTGAGATATCGAAAATCCCATCTGCTAGATTATTAATTGTGATAAGTGTTATATAATTTCGTCCAGGAAAAGTTTTATTACTTGATCATATCATAGAATTTTTTATATTCAGGCCATGGAATCCATTTTCTTCTTATTTATTATATTCTACCAATTAATTTATCATACATTTGGACAATTTTTGTGCCTTTAAATGGTATCTCCTCCTACAATTTTGAACTTTGAAGGTTATAGATTTTTCACACATTCTTTGGGTCACAATGAACAATCTAGCAGATGGAATTTTCGATACCTATCTCAACGGATTCGAAAAAAATTATTTTGAACACGGGGAAAAAATTAATTTTTCGAAATTTTATCAATGTGAGGTATTTTGATACGAGAAATGATATCAAGACCAAAATTAGCGAGTCTCTACCGTTAGCGGTTCTGGATGTGAAATTTTTGGTACCTGACCCCCTTAAGGATCTAATAAAAGAAATGCAAATGATATTTCATGTCTTAGTTGGTAGATTGGGGCCCCTTAATTTGTAATTAATGAAACCATCGCGTAATTGTACAAAATGTTTTGGCAAGACGAAATTCATCCCGTCAAAAGTTGTTTAATTCTAGCCTGAGCATAGCGGTGACCATGCATTCTAAGCTTTGACATAGAAGTTACATGGTAAAAATGTATGTACATATGTATAATGCTTTGCAAAAAGAAGCCAAATCCCCCTAAAAAACACCATAAATGGTGTACAAAAAGTTGAGACAAGTACATTTCCTTGCATCGTTTTGTCTATCCTTACAAAAATATGTCAAACATAAATAGTTGTAAAATGAATCCTCACAAAAAGTTCTCAAATAAATTCAAATCATCCAACTCAACAGTTGCCAAGTACATCCAGCATTTTTATTGTTTACATTGTTTATTAACCGTTTATAAGTAAGTCACAACGCCCGAAAACGTCTTGAAACGGGACAAAGGGATTTAATCTAAAAATGGATTGTTTGAAAAATTATTATTGAAAAAAAATTCGCATTGAAAAAAAAAATCGAACGAAGTACTTGACGAGTTCGTAACAGGTAGTCCGTACAGTAACTTTACATAACTCGCCAAGTACTTCGTTCGATTTTTTTTTTCAATGCGAATTTTTTTTTCAATAAAAATTTTTCAAACAATCCATTTTTAGATTAAGTCCCTTTGTCCCGTTTCAAGACGTTTTCGGGCGTTGTGACTTACTTATAAACGGTTAATATACAATTTAAACAATAAAAATGCTGGATGTACTTGGCAACTGTTGAGTTGGATGATTTGAATTTATTTAAGAACTTTTTGTGAGGATTCATTTTACAACTATTTATGTTTGACATATTTTTGTAAGGATAAACAAAACGATGCAAGGAAATGTACTTGTCTCAACTTTTTGTACACCATTTATGGTGTTTTTTAGGGGGATATATATATTACAGCTAGAGAGAAGGGGAGTTACGAGCAGCTGCCGCTTGGATACCCGGGGCCTTTGATATTTGTGTTTGGGTCCTTGTCAGTTTAGCAAAAAAAAATTTTTGTCCTTACAGTTTTAGAAAATGTATGTGTGTAAATATATGTATATATATACATATTTATTTGTTTATTTATTTAATAATTTTTAATACAACTAAAAATACTTTATTTCTGCGTGTGCAAGGAAGGAGCGTTATATCGAATAACTTTAAGTACGTTATTTCCTCCCGGTTGAAAATTTGTAAAATAATAGTTGACATAATCCTTGAAATAATAAAAAAAATCAGCTGGCTGTATGCCGGGGGAAACCCCATCAGCTAGTGTATTTAAATAGGCGAGCGGCGCTCACACTACCTTGCCGCGCGACACTTTCACTGCGTCAGCTGACGATCTTTCCCCCGACATACAGCCAGCTAACTCCTTTTTTTATTTAAAGTAGCATATAAACTATCATCTGTCAAATTTTCAGCCGGGAGGAAATGATTGAAATTTTTTTTTTTTTTTTCATGTTCGTATGAGCAGCTGACGTATAATCCACCGCGTTATAGCCAGCTGACTTTTTTTTTTCAAATAAGTATTATGCCAACTATAATCTCACAAATTTTCAACCGGGAGGAAATGATTGAAAACATATTTTTTTTTACGTGCGTGGGAGGCCGCCAACGCCCAACCCACCCACGGTCGCGCAGCTGACGATCGCTAGGGTTCAAGACACAACTATCTTAATCATCTGACGAATTATCAGCCGAGAGGAAATGATTGACAAAAATAGGTCGCTGGCTCCCGGACTAAAACACTCAAACAATTTTTAGAATGATTCTTGAATCTGTGGGAGTTCATCAAATCTTTTTTTTTAATTTTTTTTTCTCGAATCTAGTTCCTGAAATGTACAGCGATTACAATGACCCATTATTTGGAACACTCAAAAAATTTTTAGAATGATTCTCGATTTTGTGGGAGTTCATCAAATCTTTTTTTGTTTTTTATTTTTTATTTTTTTTTTTCTAGAATCTAGTTCCTTAAACGTACAGCGATTCAATTACCCATTATTTGGAACATTCAAAAAAATTTTAGAATGATTCTCGATTTTGTGGGAGTTCATCAAATCTTTTTTTTTTTTTAATTTTTTTTTTTTTCGTGGAATCTAGTTCCTTAAACGTACAGCGGTTACAATTACCCATTATTTGAAACACTCAAACAATTTTTAGAATGATTCTTGAATCTGTGGGAGTTCATCAAATCTTTTTCTTGTTTTTTAATTTTTTTTTTTTTTTTTTTCTGGAATCTAGTTCATTAAACGTACAGCGGTTACAATTACTTATTATTTTAAACACTCAAACAATTTTTAGAATGACTCTCGATTTTGTGGAAGTTCATCATATCTTTTTTTTGTTTTTTAATTTTTTTTTTTTACTGGAATCTAGTTCCCCAACCGTACAGCGATTACAATGACCCATTATTTGAAACACTTAAAAAATGTTTAGAATGATTCTCGATTTTGTGGGAGTTCATCAAATCTTTTTTTGTTTTTTTTTTTTTATTTTTTTTCTGGAATCTAGTATCTTAAACGTACAGCGATTACAATTACCTATTATTTGAAACATTCAAAAAATGTTTAGAATGATTCTCGATTTTGTGGGAGTTCATCAAATCTTTTTTTGTTTTTAATTTTTTTTTCCTGGAATCTAGTTCCTTAAGGGGGGACAGTACTGAAATTGGAATTTTTTTTGTTTGGATATGGATATTTTTCAAATCTTGACAACTTTTATGAAACTTTTGAACTAGAAACTGACCCAAACTCAGGGTATGTTGGTCAAATATTTTGTGAGTTATGGCTATTTTTCTAATTCTAAAGTATACTTCTTAAAAATGTTCCCTGCGCATACAGTGTTATCGCAGAGGGTTGAAATTTGTTCCTTGCACATATACTACCATAATCTAAAAATTTGCGGAAGGAATTTTCAAATTGACTTTATTTGGCTATTCAAGATATTACCAATGCAGAGGTATTTTTGAAAAATATGATTTGTCGTACATTATGTACCAGAAAATGAGTTCTATTGACACTACGCCAAATTCCTTCCAGCAATTTTAAGATAATGTGCCCTAGAATATGTGTTTCAAAGGGGAAAGTGATCGGACTAAAACTAATGCGCAGGAGATTTTTTGAATACCCAAAAATACAATTCCGAGATAAACGCGATTGAATGAATTTTTCTTGGAACAATTCTTAAGAAGCAAAAAGTGAATGGGAAAGGCTGAATTTTGTTCTGTGAAGATTCCTGACGAATAGTAGTTGATATTGGAATTTATTTACGGCCATTACAAGTTATCACTACTGGAAAAATTGTACAACTCACAAGAAGAGGGGCATAGATCCGGATGATGGATTCAGTTCAAACTCCTAGAAGTTACTTCTTGGGGCAAAAAATGAAACCTATGCTGTTCAATTCAATCTCATAGGTCTTTCTTCTCTGTACGAGCCCAAATTTGTTATATTATTGAGCGATTCATCGATTACCTGCGATGATCCAATATATGTCATTCTAATTGAACCCAATCACTCATGTTGATAAAAAGCAGTTGATTTACAATAAAAACATGTTTCTGTCTTACACAATGAAATTATCACAAGCCTCATCTTTAAAATTCACAATTTCTAGCGAAAGACGCCGCTGTCAAGTCTTTGTTGCTACATCGGATTATCAGGCTCCTTGACCGGCTTGTCATTATACAATCATTCTGTAATATATTTATACAATAAGCGATAAGCTCATTTGATTAATATTCATAGCTTACAAATTTCAAATAAGTGTAACGTGTCGCAAGACCCATCTGACACTTGCGAACAAGCGATATCCAACATCAGTTTCACTATCACTTTATTGACCTCGCCGTGGGGAGTCACCCTAAGGAGTTTTTGTTACTCGAAAATAGATACAAGTCGTCGTAAGTGCTTGACGGTATTTCGATTTTGTTGATTTTGAATCCCCCACATTTTTCTATGCCTCCAGTCGGCAGTATGTGAAAATCGATCATTTGGTGTACACACGTGGAGTT
Organism: Rhorus exstirpatorius; assembly: GCA_963564615.1. Taxonomy (NCBI): domain Eukaryota; kingdom Metazoa; phylum Arthropoda; class Insecta; order Hymenoptera; family Ichneumonidae; genus Rhorus; species Rhorus exstirpatorius. The sequence continues at coordinate 4,350,270 of OY751315.1, forward strand.
AAGGTATAAATAATCATCGATTTGATGTAGAATTAATAGCTCACAGTATATCCAAGGTAACTAATTATATTATAATCTCATTCATTGAAATAGATTTGCCCGTAAAATATACATTTTCGATACCTGACTTGCAGCTCTCACAATCAGTTTTGTGTTTACATATATTGTGAACAACAAACTATGTCCTTCGAAATGATAAAATCCCGGGAAAAAATGTTTATATATGAGTCAGGCATGAACCAGATATGTACAGATATGTTAAGATATGAACATATCTGGTTCATGCCTGATTTATGTATGATTATATATGATCATACATAAATTTATGTATGATTATATATGAACATAAATAACGTCATGTAAAATCGAATAGGGTTATATATAACTGTATATATGATTATATATGACCATACATAATATCATATATGAATATAGTTCCTATATAAATTCATGTATGTTTACATATCAACATGCATAACTTCATGTATAATCGTATATGATCATATGTAGCATTATATATGATCATATAAAACCATGTATAGTATTATATATGACCATGTAGATTACATATAAATTTATGTATGATTGTGTATGAACATACACAACATCATGTGTAATCCTATAGGATCATACATAACATTGCATATGAACATGTAGATCATGCTTATGATCCTATACGATTATCCATGAAGTTATGTATGTTGATATATAAACATACATGAATTTATATAGGAACTATATTCATATATTATGTTATGTATGGTCATATATAATTGCATATAAAGTTATATATGATACTATACGATTTTATATGATATTATGTATGGTCATACATACATTCATGTTTGATTATATATGACCATATATATTATAGATGAACATGTGGATCGTATATAAATTTATATTTATGGACCGTACAGCATAACAATATATATAATCGTTTAGGATTATATAAAACATATTATATGATCATATATGATCATATATACATTTCACAATCAAAAGCGGATGAATTCACTCTTTCATTTTCAAAATCCGACCCCAAATAAAATGTTTCTCATGAAGTCCATCAAAATCTGGAAAAAAATTATTTTTACAAATATAGATTCATCCGTTTTTGACCATTTATAGATCATTTGGCATGATCATACACGATTTGGTATGATCCACGACTTGATATGATCATCCATAACTTGATATGACCACACTGCAAATTCAAGTGTGTTATGTTACACGCAAAAGATGTGTAATTTTTTAAATAAAACGTGTAAATGGCATAATGTGTGTTAAACCAACACGCATATGCGTGTTATGCTACTTTCACACGCATTTTCTGTGTAACTTTACACGCACGGTCCGCATTAAACTTTTACACACTTTCTGATTCGTGTTAAAATAACACATTTATTGGTAAATCACACATTTTGCGACATTTTACAACTATTATTATCATTATTACATAATAAAAATTATTATTAAACAACATAATAACAATCATTATTAAACAAATCCATTTGTTAATTAACAATTGAATACATTTTTTCACTGCATATCACCTTTTTACTGAATGATATCACGCGATTCTATCCAGCCATATTACATAATAACAATTATTCTTAAACAAATCCATTTGTTAATTAACAATTGAATACATTTTTTTACTGCATATCACCTTTTTACTGAATAATATCACGCGATTCTATCCAGCCATATTACATAATAATAATAACAATTATTATTAAACAAATCCATTTGTTAATTAACAATTGAATAAATTTGTTCACCGTATATAACCTTTTTACTAAATATCACGCTTTTCTATCGAGCCCGGTGAGACAGTGCTTTTACATTAGAACTCGTACACTAATATCATTTAAATACAAGAAATCCATAAGGAATCAATAGCGTAGTGGTAGAGTGTCGCTCGTTAGGTAGGTCGTTAGGTAGGTCTCAGGTGAAATCTCAGGTAGGCTCAAAATTAATTTCGACGGAAGAACGTCCGGACCACGAAGCCGGAAACACTCGAAAAAAAAAAAATTCTCAAAAGCTTTAATTTTTTTTTAATGATTATTTAAGGATCGAAAGTGCTGAATTCGATCACCGCGGAGGATCGTGGGTTCAAATCCCGGTCAATGACTTTTTTTTTTTTTTTCAAAATTTACAGGATTTTCGAAAATAATGGAATAACAGTTTTCAACTCGTTCATCGATCATTCCTAATAGCTAATTAATAAATAATAAATAAACTATTACTACTACTAACACACTTGGATTTGGAGTGCATACATGACTTGATATGATCATACACGATTTGGTATGATCAGACATGGCCACTTTTCTGGCATGAGTCATACATGACTAGTTATATATGATCATGTATGATCAGTTATGATTATTTTTTCCCGGGATATTACTCCTCATTCTAAGAAACATTCTCGGGATGACTCGGAATGTGCTGTTTGCAATGTTCATTTTAAACATATGCTGAATACTAGAAGAAACATACTTTCTTCAGATATCGAGGTAATGAAAGCTCGGGCTTTGAGTGTAAACCGATTTGTACAGATAAACGATGCCATATGCAATTCATGCAGAGATCTGTAAGTCGGCAATCGAAAATGTATATATTACGTGCATATCTGTTTCAATAAATGAGATTATAATATAATTAGTTACCTTGGATATACTGTGAGCTATTAATTCTACGTCAGATCGATGATTATTTATACGCCTTGAATGAGTACGTTTACACGACGCTCTTATTCCGGTGTTACGAAAACCGGCGTAGTTAAATCAGGCGTTAAAGTGCGTGTAAACGGGTCCTAACACCCGCTTTACGATGTAAAACGGGTGGCAGGTACCGTGTAAACGCCTGGCTTAACTAAACCGGTTTTCGTAACACCGGATTTGGAGCGGCGTGTAAACGTACTCCATGAGTACGTTTACACGACGCTCTTATTCCGGTGTTACGAAAACCGGCGTAGTTAAATCAGGCGTTAAAGTGCGTGTAAACGGGTCCTAACACCCGCTTTATGAGGTAAAGCGGGCGTTAGGTACCGTGTAAACGCCTGGTTTAGCTAAACCGGTTTTCTTAACACCGGATTTAGAGCGTCGTGTAAACGTACTCATAGAGTACGTTTACACGACGCTCTTATTCCGGTGTTACGAAAACCGGCGTAGCTACATCAGGCGTTAAAGTGCGTGTAAACGGGTCCTAGCACCCGCTTTACCTCGTAAAGCGGGTGTTAGGACCCGTTTACACGCACTTTAACGCCTGATTTAGCTACGCCGGTTTTCGTAACACCAGAATAAGAGCGACGTGTAAACGTACTCAATGACGCTGCTACGTCTTTTCCTCATTAGTATTGATCATATAAAAAATCCACGAGCAATTTACAGCTGGGGCCGCACTTCGCAATATTTACCCGATTATTGTCTCTCGGGAAGCGAGAGTGGATTTATTTTTGTTTTGCTCAGGTCAGTGACCGATCGCAGAGTTCGTGTATGAGTACGTTTACACGACGCTCTAAATCCGGTGTTACGAAAACCGGTTTAGTTAAACCAGGCGTTTACACGGTACCTAACACCCGCTTTACGTCGTAAAGCGGGTGTTAGGACCCGTTTACACGCACTTTAACGCCTGATTTAACTACGCTGGTTTTCGTAACACCGGAATAAGAGCGTCGTGTAAACGTACTCAATGAGTACGTTTACACGCCGCTTCAAATCCGGTGTTACGAAAACCGGTTTAGTTAAACCAGGTGTTTACACGGTACCTAACACCCGCTTTACGTCGTAAAGCGGGTGTAAGGACCCGCTTACACGCACTTTAACGCCTGGTTTAACTATACCAGTTTTCGTAACACCGGTTTAGTTAAACCAGGAGTTTACACGGTACATAACACCCGCTTTACGTCTAAAGCGGGTGTTAGGACCCGTTTACACGCACTTTAACGCCTGATTTAACTACGCAGGTTTTCGTAACACCGGAATAAGAGCGTCGTGTAAACGTACTCACGGAGTACGTTTACACGCCGCTCCAAATCCGGTGTTACGAAAACCAGCTTAGTTAAGCCAGGCGTTTACACGGTACCTAACACCCGCTTTACCTCGTAAAGCGGGTGCTAGGACCCGTTTACACGCACTTTAACGCCTGATGTAGCTACGCCGGTTTTCGTAACACCGGAATAAGAGCGTCGTGTAAACGTACTCAATGAGTACGTTTACACGCCGCTCTAAATCCGGTGTTACGAAAACCGGTTTAGTTAAACCAGGCGTTTACACGGTACCTAACACCCGCTTTACGTCGTAAAGCGGGTGTTAGGACCCGTTTACACGCACTTTAACGCCTGATTTAACTACGCCGGTTTTCGTAACACCGGAATAAGAGCGTCGTGTAAACGTACTCAATGAGTACGTTTACACGTAAAGCGGGTGTTAGGACCCGTTTACACGCACTTTAACGCCTGATTTAACTTCGCAGGTTTTCGTAACACCGGAATAAGAGCGTCGTGTAAACGTACTCATTGAGTACGTTTACACGACGCTCTAAATCCGGTGTTACGAAAACCGGTTTAGTTAAACCAGGCGTTTACACGGCACCTAACACCCGATTTACCTCGTAAAGCGGGTGTTAGGACCCGTTTACACGCACTTTAACGCCTGGTTTAACTATACCAGTTTTCGTAACACCGGATTTGGAGCGTCGTGTAAACGTACTCAATGAGTACGTTTACACGACGCTCTTATTTCGGTGTTACGAAAACCGGTGTAGTTGAATCAGGCGTTAAAGTGCGTGTAAACGGGTCCTAACACCCGCTTTACGTCGTAAACGTAAACCAGTTTTCGTAACACCGGATTTGGAGCGGCGTGTAAACGTACTCATTGAGTACGTTTACACGACGCTCTTATTCCGGTGTTACGAAAACCGGCGTAGTTAAATCAGGCGTCAAAGTGCGTGTAAACGGGTTCTAACACCCGCTTTAGACGTAAAGCGGGTGTTATGTACCGTGTAAACGCCTGGTTTAACGAAACCGGTTTTCGTAACACCGGATTTGGAGCGTCGTGTAAACGTACTCAATGAGACTCGATAGGAAAGCCGGGAATAAGCGGATTTCATATAATGATTTAAAACATGCAGAAGGCCCAAGAATTTTATTTATTTTTAGAAATGGCCTCAGAGTACTAACCATGACTATGAGCTATAATGCTACGCGTTGGTTGACCCTTCATCATTGGCCATTTATAATGGATTTGGGGTCCAAGTTGGAGTCTTAATTTTGATAAGAAAAATTAAGATTGTTATTTTACTCTCGAGATGCGGGAGCAAAAATGCGAGGAATAAAATTTTACTTCTTTTAATTATGAATAGTCGTTTTGAAATTTGTCTGAGAAGAATAATAAAAGAGGAAATCTTTTAAAATCGGTTGATTTTAGAGAAGGTAAATTAATAAAAGGATTGACGCTAAATTGAACGAGTTTATGAAGTCGTTAGATTGGTCCCACAGTTAATTCGAGGATGAGAAGAGCTCAGTTTCGTTCTCTCGGTTGCTCACGTGTTCGTATCGTCACGTCGCGTGAGATGTATGATTGATCGAGCTTTGATCATCGAAGCTGCATCAGTACACGTCGCCACGTGTTGAGATTTTATTTAAGCACAGGCGTACTCAATGAGTACGCTCATGGATTTGAGACAAAAGGGTTCTCCAACAAAAAGGTACTTCTAACCAGGATCCAACTTCCGGTTGCGATAACCGGGGCTTCACGTGGTTTTAGGGGCCCTACCTGGGTTTTTGAGGGATTCTAAGACGATCACATGTCTCAAGATCCAACTTCTGGGCACAACGCCTAAGGCTTCACTCAAGACGGGTTCCCTAGTACCTGAAAGTATTTATTGAAGAACTAGTTGTCGAGTGATTCGTCTTGAGGAAGACAACCTGCTTGACGAGAGTTCTGCTCACCAATGATGATCGATTAATGAGAATGATGCTAGCGCGCGTGACCCTTAAATAGGATTTCGTGTACTGACCAGCGCAACGATCTGATTGACTTGTCAGTATCGAGTGGGATTTTGATGAAGAGTGTCACGAGCTTCTACGAATTTTTATTCGATTATAGTTCTGGGAATCTTAAATTCAGGTTGACCCACTTTAAGTGTCAATCACGTGTATACAGTCCGACCTCCAAATAAGAAACCAAAAGCCCCCAAGGGGAAGAGTTTTTCCTAGAATTCGGATGCCCCCACCAGGCGCGTGGCTGCACGCTCACTGCCTCTGTCTGTCTCTCTCACTCTTTTCCGCATGCGATCGAGCTCGGAGCTCGTGTCGTAGTGGGGGAAGTGCTTGAGCGAAAAACTGGGGAAGGTTTCTTATAGCCAGGTTTCTTATCTGGAGGTCGGACTGTAACACGTGAGTCACACGTGCGAGACATGGACGATGTCAAGGTTGGGAGACGTTATTGTGTCTCGCGGTTATTGGGGGGGGGGGGGGGGGGGGGGGGGAGGGTGCCGCTGGAAAGCGCTCCGTTACAGTATATTAAATTCCGCATAGTGATATTAAAATTAATATCACTCTATTAATTTAGCGATACGATGTGTATGAATTTACATTTCATGTACCATGTTTGTGAATTTCAATTACTTTGGTGCAGTAAAAATATCATAAATATATTAATATTTTTAACAGTTTGAGTAATTTAATAGCACCCTCAGGTAGTAGTACCCTTCCCAGTAAAAAATCTGGACGTCCTAGGACGTAATATGGACTAGGATAATATGGAATATTACGTCCTAGGACGTCCAGATTTTTAACTGGGTTGGGTAGTTCCTTCGTCATCCGTACATTCTTATGTATAATTTATGTGCATTATTCAGAAAGAGAAAATACGCTTATGACAAGTTATGAACACATAGGTACGACTCGAGCACCTTCTACATGAAACCAGAAAACGTGACGATTGCCATAAAGGAATGCGAAACTTTCTTTCTATTCGAGATGCCCCAATTGACGGCGGATCTAAAGACTCCTGAAGGTTCAATAATCAGAGAAGCTAACGCACGATACCAGTACATCACCATTGGAGGTGGTTCAAACAGAAAACTGGTCAGTGCTGAAACTCAGACTCCGAGGATACATTGTAAGCCCAGATCAACCTTTGTGCGTCACGAAAAGCGAAAGAACTGTGGAACGTTCATCAATAATTGGGTTATGCATGATAGTTACGACGGTTCTGAATTCACTGTGAATGGAAATAAACAAAATATGGTACGTCCATCAGATTCAATGGCCCAACTGATAAAAACTCAGGTAAGTTGATGATTAATTTCACGTCGAATTATTTTAAGAAGATTACCCACACGGCACAATGTATTTCAGAAATAATTCAGAAACGTTTCATTCGAAAAATGTAATATTTCATTGCAACATTTTAGATATGTGTCAGAAATATGTCCCCATCCGCGGAGATAACGAACGTTACATAGCTGATATATGTCAGAAATATGTCAGAAACATTTCGGTAATATGTCAGAAATTAGTCCATGTCCGCGGAGAAAATGAACTTTACATAGCTGACATGTGTCAGAAATATGTTAGAAACATTTCGGTAATATGTCAGAAATATTTCGACGATATATTTCAGAAATGTTTCTTCCCAAACATGCAATATGTCATTGCAACATTTCAGGAATATATCAGGAATATTCCGGTAATTTATATTTTATAATAAATATTTTGTTAGTTACATCTTCGGATTTTGTAATTTATCACATTATTTTGTCGTTGTTATAGGTCATAGAAGGATCACACCGAGAAAAAAACTCCTGCCCAGAATTCTCGATATGATTTTATTCTCCTTGACGGGGACTCGAACCTGCGACCTACCTACCTATCCCACCTATCTATCACACGCAACCCACTACGCTATCAACTGTTTATAAACTTTGTAAATTAATATGATGTATTTGACATGCCAAATAATACTTGATCAGTTGTATGTTGGGAGCTGCTCAAGGGATAGTGGTGGTGCCGTCTTCGACCCTTCATTTAGTATAACCATGTCAGTTTTGGTAAACTACAAAATTGAATGTGGTGAATCCAATATGGTGGATCAAAAATTCTAAAAATTCCATAATATAATATATACGTATCAATGGACGAATGCCAAAGGGGTGTAAGCACCTTTTTCGAAATTTTCGCGTTTGTACTGCCAGAAGGGCGTAAGTGCTATATTTGGTGGATATAAGGGAAAGAGATTTCTACAGCCAAACGGGCGTGGGGACCGGGGCACTTACACTCGTATAACAGTAAGAACTCAAAGAAATTGTAAAATCTGTCGAATCTTACTGCCAGAGGAGCGTATCTCCACTCCAAAAAAGCTTGTCACTTACGCCCCTGTGGCAGTATTAACGCGAAGGAATTGTAAAATCGGTCAAATCGTACTGCCAGAGGGGCTGGGTTCGCATAATATTCGAATAAACTGTGAAATCGGTCATAATATTTTTTCAAATTGTGAAATCGGTCATAACCCAGTAAACACGTATTATCGTGGCAATATAACATGGAAGTTACAGGTAATGTCACAGTGTTATTCTTGTGATACATAGGTGTTATATAACTTGGAAGTAACATTGTCATGTACCATTTGTTATATGCTGGTTACATAACTGGTATATAACGTTTTTACATTACAGTACTGTAAAAAAGTTTTGTAGCCCTTACGTAACATGCTTGTAACGGTGTAAGTGTACCTTTAGTGATATTTATGTAATGTTAATGGGGTGTACATTACGGTAATGTAACATGACTCTGTAACATTTACGTTACATGCTTGTAACAATGTGAGTGTACCATTGGTGATATTTATGTAACGTTAATAGGGTGTAACGTAGTCACATTACGGTAATGTAAAGTGACTCTGTAACGTTTACATAACATGCTTGTAACAATGTAAGTGTACCTTTGGTGAATTTATGTAACATTAATGGGGTGTAACATATTGACATTACAGTAATGTAACATGATTCTGTAACGTTTACATAACATGCTTGTAACAATGTGAGTGTACCATTAGTGATATTTGTGTAACGTTAATGGGGTGTAACTTAGTAACATTACGGTAATGTAACATGACTCTGTAACGTTTACATAACATTCTTGTAACAATGTGAGTGTGCCTTTGGTGAATTTATGTAACGTGAATGGGGTGTAACATAGTGACATTACAGTAATTTAACATGACTCTGTAACGTTTACATAACATGTTTGTAACAATGTGACCCTGGACGAAAAAAAAACATATGCCACACTATTATTGGAGTGTCTCATATATTATATTATGTCATTTTTAGAATTTTTGATGCGCCATATTGGATTCACTACATGCAATTTTGTTATTTTTTTTTCAAAACCGACATGGTTATACTTAATAAAGGGTGGAAGACGGGACCACCACCATTTTTTGAGTAGCTCGCAACATACAACTGATCAAAATTCTCTGGCGTGTCAAATACATGATCTGAATTACCAATCCACATAAACAGTTGATAGCGTAGTGGATAGCGTGTTAGGTAGATAGGTAGGATAGGTAGGTAGGTCGCAGGTTCGAGTCCCCGTCGGGGAGAATAAAATCGTGTCGAGAAATCCGGTCAGGATTCTTTTTTTTCAGTCTAACCCTTCCATGACCTATAACAACAAGAAAATAATATGATGAAATGAAAAATTTTTCAATAATAATCTTTTATTCCATCACATTACTTTAGAATATTGCAGCTATATAACTGTTATGAATTTGTTACATTACCTTGCAATCTAACTGTTACATACCGGGTATTGGGAACTCACAAATGTCACCCTGACCTCTGGCGGCCAAATTTCCAAGTCCTTCTCTCCAGTTGCTGCCTAATGATTACCATTGATTACCATGCGAATTTGTCACTTTTTAACAATAATTAAAAATCTGCTGCTTTATTACAAGAAATAAATCATAAATAAAGATCGAGAAGACATAGTCGATATTTAATGCGAGGGCATGAGATTTTCATCACACGCAGAATATGAATAATCGTTTTAGTTATGTCGTGTAAACACAAGCGACGTGACTTTCAATTTCATAACTTATGAAATATGGACAATAATTTATACATAAAACATTTTTCATGTCATGCTTGATATTTTAACTAATAATTTATTGTTCGAACGCATTTATTTAGCCGAAAAGTGACGGGAATTTTTTAAAAGATTTTGAGGTTAAGCATGGGATGTCATGTAGGTTCATTGTAATCCTTATGGCGATAATCACTTGATCCGTATCCAATTTGCGCAGTGGATTCTATCCACGCATAATCCTCAACGGTAATAAACCCCATTGTCAAATCTTACTACAAAAATCCCATTTTGCCGAAAAATATGCGATAATCCAGTGTTTACAACTGTTCCCTATGCTGCCCCATGCTAACTAGAGCTGGCTACTGGCAACGAACTGGAGAGAAGAGGCCATATTGGATAGGCCCCGCCTCCGTGTTGATTCCCAATATAACACGTGTTGTATAACATCCCGCGAAAAAAAAATCAAATCTGATCATACATGATCGTATATAACTAGTCATGTATGACTCATGCCAGAAAAGTGGCCATGTCTGATCATACCAAATCGTGTATGATCATACCAAATCGTGTATGATCATATCAAATCGTCTATGATCATATCAAGTCATGTATGCACTGCAAATCCAAGTGCTTAGTAGTAGTAATAGTTTATTTATTGTTTATGAATTAGCTATTAGGAATGATCGATGAACGAGCTTAAAACTGTTATTCCATTATTTTCGAAAATCCTGTAAATTTTGAAAAAAAAAAAAGTCATTGACCGGGACTTGAACCCACGATCCTCCGCAGTAATCGAATTCAGCACTTTCGATCCTTAAGGTAGTTCTATCGCTGCAGACTAGTCAATTAGCTATAAATGTCTAAATGATGATTCCTAAAAATATTGGATATATGGGTTAAAATTAATAAATATTAAATAAGCTTACCCAGGTGAATACAATTAATCAACGGTTTATTATAAATAATTACGTAACTAGTAAAATAGTAATTGCAGCGACTCAAGTATTACTAGATCTCGTATGATATTTACGTGTGGCAACGTTGCGTTTTCTTTCTCTTTTCATTCTCGTGCCCTCTCATTCTCTCGCCCGCTCTATTGACGTTGACGCGGAGAGGTTATGTTGTTCGACTTGTCAAATACCGCTTTCGTTTCGATATCGCGTTGCCACATTTTTTCACCGTCACGACATTATGCCATAAGTTGTGTATCACTACCCGGATGCTCGTATTAAAATCAGTATAGCTTAAAAAATTGGTCGACAATCATATTTTTTTTTAGGCCCGTTAGATTTTTACGTGTTTAATGAATCTAAGTCTCGTTTTTTGTAAGAATCTTTTGGATTTTCGATAAGATATATCGTTTTAAAGTGACCGGAAATCGGTTCTTCTATATGCCGAAGCAAATTTGCCTTGAGGAACTGGCATTTTCAAGTATTAATTTCTCCGTAATTAGGTCGATAAGGGGCATTGACGTTTCGCGAAATGAATAAATATATTAAAATTGAAGATATAAAAAAAAAAAATTTAAATCTTATGGATTAGTTACCACGATAGAACTACCTTAAATAATAATTGAAAAAAAAATTAAAGATTTTGAGAATTTTTTTTTTTTACGGGTTTGTGCCTACCTGAGATTTCACCTGAGACCTACCTAACGACCTACCTAACGAGCGACACTCTACCACTACGCTATTGATTCCTTATGAATTTCTTGTATTTAAGGTAGTTCTATCGTGGTAACTAATCCATAAGATTTAATTTTTTTTTTTTTTATATCTTCAATTTTAATATATTTATTCATTTCGCGAAACGTCAATACCCCTTATCGACCTAATTACGGAGAAATTAATACTTGAAAATGCCAGTTCCTCAAGGCAAATTTGCTTCGGCATATAGAAGAACCGATTTCCGGTCACTTTAAAACGATATATCTTATCGAAAATCCAAAAGATTCTTACAAAAAACGAGACTTAGATTCATTAAACACGTAAAAATCTAACGGGCCTAAAAAAAAATATGATTGTCGACCAATTTTTTAAGCTATACTGATATTAATACGAGCATCCGGGTAGTGATACACAACTTATGGCATAATGTCGTGACGGTGAAAAAATGTGGCAACGCGATATCGAAACGAAAGCGGTATTTGACAAGTCGAACAACATAACCTCTCCGCGTCAACGTCAATAGAGCGGGCGAGAGAGTGAGAGGGCACGAGAATGAAAAGAGAAAGAAAACGCAACGTTGCCACGCGTAAATATCATACGAGATCTAGTAATACTTGAGTCGTTGCAATTACTATTTTACTAGTTACATAATTATTTATAATAAACCGTTGATTAATTGTATTCACCTGGGTAAGCTTATTTAATATTTATTAATTTTAACCCATATATCCAATATTTTTAGGAATCATCATTTAGACATTTATAGCTAATTGACTAGTCTGCAGCGATAGAACTACCTTAAATGATATTAGTATACGAGTTCTAATGAAAAAGCACTGTCTCACCGGGCTCGATAGAAGTGCGTGATATTCAGTAAAAAGGTGATATACAGTGAACAAATTTATTCAATTGTTAATTAACAAATGGATTTGTTTAATAATAATTGTTATTATGTAATATGGCTGGATAGAATCGCGTGATATTATTCAGTAAAAAGGTGATATGCAGTGAAAAAATTTATTCAATTGTTAATTAACAAATGGATTTGTTTAATAATGATTGTTATTGTGTTGTTTAATAGTAAATGTTGTTTAATAATAATTTTTATTATGTAATAATGATAATAATAGTTGTAAAATGTCGCAAAATGTGTGATTTACCAATAAATGTGTTATTTTAACACGAATCATAAAGTGTGTAAAGGTTTAATGCGGACCGTGCGTGTAAAGTTACACAGAAAATGCGGGTAAAAGTAGCATAACACGCATATGTGTGTTGCTTTGAAACACATTATGCCATTTACACGTGTTATTTAAAAAATTACACATCTTTTGCGTGTAACATAACACACTTGGATTTGCAGTGTGGTCATATGAAGTTGTGGATGATCATATCAAGTCGTGGATGATCATATCAAGTCGTGTATGATCATGCCAAATGATCTATAAATGGTCAAAAACGGATGAATCTATATTTGTAAAAATAATTTTTTTTCCAGATTTTGATGGACTTCATGAGAAACATTTTATTTGGGGTCGGATTTTGAAAACGAAAGAGTGAATTCATCCGCTTTTGATTGTGAAATGTATACATGATCATATATGATCATATATGATCATATATAATGTTTTATATAATCCTAAACGATTATATATATTGTTATGCTGTATAGTCCATAAATATAAATTTATATACGATCCACATGTTCATCTATAATATATATGGTCATATATAATCAAACATGAATGTATGTATGACCATACAGAATATCATATAAAATCGTATAGGATCTTATATAACTTTATATGCAATTATATATGACCATACATAACATCATATATGAATATAGTTCCTATATAAATTCATGTATGTTTGTATATCAACGTACATAACTTCATGTATGATCCTATACGATTATACATGATGTTGTGTATGTTCATACACAATCATGCATAAATGTATATATGATATATACATGTTCATATCTAATGTTATATGCTTATATATAATCAAACATAAATGTATATATGATCTACATGGTCATATATAATACTATACATAGTTATATATGATCATATATAATGCTACATATGATCATATACGATTATACATGAAGTTATGTATGTTGATATATAAACATACATGAATTTATATAGGAACTATATTCATATATGATGTTATGTATGGTCATATATAATTGCATATAAAGTTATATATGATCCTATACGATTTTATATGATGTTATGTATGGTCATATATAATCATATATACAGTTATATATAATCCTATTCGATTTTACATGACGTTATGTATGTTCATATATAATCATACATACATTTATGTATGATCATATATAATCATACATAAATCAGGCATGAACCAGATATGTTCATATCTGAACATATCTGAACATATCTGGTTCATGCCTGACTCATATATAAACATTTTTTCCCGGGATGTTATATTGCTGAGTGGGAAATTTCTACTTATATGTAACTGCTACATGTACTATCCGGGTAACATTACTTGTTACTTTCGGTTACATTACCTTTACATTGCGACTACATCACTGTGTTTCCTGGGAATCTTTAAATAAATTATGCAATCGCGAAATCTTACTGCCAGTGAATAGTATCTGCACCGCAAAAAAGTTTGTCGCTTACGTCCCTCTGGCAGTACGATTTGACCTATTTCAAAATTTCTTCAAGTTATTACTGCAACAGGGGCGTGAGCAACAATTTTTTTTAGGAAGCCTTAGGAAGCCTTTTCGAGTCCTTACTGCCGTACGGGCGTAAGCGCCCCGGCACTGACGCCCGTTTGGCTGTAGAAATCTCGTTCCCTTAAGCCCGCCAAGTGTAGCACTTACGCCCTTCTGGCAGTAACCAAATTGGCGCTTACGCCTCTTTGGCATTAGTCTATCGATATGTTATATTATATCCTGAAACGTCGCTCAAATTCCTAAAATGTTGTGTTTCAATCGATGAATTTCCGGAACCATTCCGAAATACTGAAAATGAAATATTTTCTTCAAAATATTTCCGATATATCCCAGAAATATTGAAAATATTTTATTACGATTGATATATTTCAGACACACTCTGGAAATATTTAAAAGTTAGGCTATTATGAATCTGAAACATTGAAATAATTCGAAACATTTCTGAAATGCTTCGTGGTGAGTGGGAATGATGTATATGGCTAATTCCACCATTCCTCGCACAGCATTTCGGGTTGAAAATTTTGATTTCTTTGCCATTCTCATATCTTATTATATGTTATAAGAAGTGAGTATTTGCAAAATTATAGCTTCGTTACTCTATACCCAGTGAACACAGTTATGTTGCAGCAATGTAACGGCGATGTTACCGATTGAAACAGGTAATATTACCTCGATGTTACATGTAACTTACATGTAAGTTACAATTTCCTACTCATCAATATAACTATGTTATATAACGTGTTATATACCCGGTATGTAACAGTTATATTGCAAGGTAATGTAACAAAAGTCATAACAGTTATATAACTGCAATATTCTAAAGTAATATGATAAAATTAAAGATTGTTATTATTAAACAATTTTTTTATTTCATCATATTATTTTGTCGTCGTTATAGGTCGTGGAAGGATAACACTGAAAAAAAAAGAATCCTGCAAGGATTTCTCGACAGGATTTTATTCTCCCCGACAGGGACTTGAACCTGCAACCTACCCATCTATCCTACCTATCTACCTAACACGCTACCTACTACGCTAGCAACTGATTATGGACTTTGCTAATTCACAACATGTATTTGAGACGCCAGAGAATAGTTTATCAGTTGTACGTTGCGAACTACTCAAAAGATGGTGGTGGTTCCGTCTTCCACCTTTTATTTAGTACAACCATGTCAGTTTTGGAAAAAAAATACAAAATTGAATGTGGCGAATCGAATATGGCAGAAACACTTTAGGAAACGTGCAGTCACTTCCCCAACATGTCTTTGCAAACTGTATTTTCTCCAGGGTCACATTATTATAAGCATGTTATGCAAGCGTTACCGAGTCATGTTACATTACTGTTATGTTACTACGTTACACCCCATTAACGCTACATAAATATTAGCAAAGGTACACTCACATTGTTATAAGCATGTTATGTAAACGTAACAGAGGCATGTTACATTACCGTAATGTTACTAAGTTACACCCCATTAACGTTACATAAATATCACCAAAGTACACTCACATTGTTACAAGCATTTTATGTAAACGTTGCAGAATCATGTTACTTTACTGAAATGTTACTACGTTATACCCCATTAACGTTACATAAATATCACCAAAGATACACTGACATTGTTACAAGCATGTTATGTAAACGTTACAGAGTCATGTTACATCACTGTTACGTTACTACGTTACACCCCATTAACGTTACATAAATATCACCAAAGGTACACTCACATTGTTATAAACATGTTACGTAATGGCTACAAAACTCTATTATATTACTGTAACGTCAAAATGTTACATACCAGTTATGTAACCAGCATATAACAAATGTTACATAACATGTTACTTCCACGTTATATACCAGCTATGTATCACAATAATAACATTGTGACATAACCTGTAACTTCCATGTTATATTGCCGCAATATAACGTGTTCACTTAGTAGGCTTTTGAGAAAAAAAATATTTAGTATTTGCAGGTATAGGAAAAATAACTTTGTTACATCATTGCTCAGACTTTACGACTAGTTAAAAAAAAAATTTAAATATATTTTTTTACGTAAAAAAGTACAAATTTTCAGAAAAAAATATCAGTTTTCCCCTGGCGGTAGAATCTACCCCACAAAAACGTGTTTAAATTTAAAAATCTGTGTTTTGAAGGCGAGCACTGTAAACAATTTTTTTTCCCCTAAAGCTTATGTTATTTTCCGTAGTTAAAAAAATCGACAGCGTGGGATGAGCCGATGATCATCATCGAATAAATTATGCCATTTTTTTAGGTTTTTTCCGAAACATATATTTTTTTTCCAAAACTAAATCCAATTTACGTAAGAAAAGTCCAATGGTTATTTCAGCTACTGCTGATATGTTCCGAGAAATGACTTTTCTTATATTCGATATTTTTTCCACAAT
Organism: Rhorus exstirpatorius; assembly: GCA_963564615.1. NCBI lineage: Eukaryota > Metazoa > Arthropoda > Insecta > Hymenoptera > Ichneumonidae > Rhorus > Rhorus exstirpatorius. The sequence goes on from OY751315.1 coordinate 4,367,166, forward strand.
TCATGCATGCATAAAATTCATATCTCGGAAACTACTGGTTGTAGTCAGCATCATTATAGGACCTTTAGTATCTCAAATTTGCTCATACTTCCGAAAAAAATAAAGCAATTGAAAAAACGATGATTCGCTCTCATCATTTTCATCATCATTTTATTTAAAAATTTTTCATTTTTCTGATAGTGCTCTTTGTTGAGTCTTTCTTCTTTAATGAAATATTGTAGAAAAAAAGCCAACGAGTAGTTCGAGAGAGAGATCTGTGAGGATATTGGATAAGCGGGTTGAGAATAATAATAACGAAGACTGATTACGATAAAAAAAAATGATCTGATATCTTTTATTTAACAAAGAGATATTTAGCAAGAAATAGTTGACGAGAATAAACTTTGGATTGTCAGTGCTACTTCGCATAGCGTTGGAGACGAACTGAACGAAGCGAGACCGCGTCCTCGCTCTGCTCTTTGCATAGCGCCTCACGCGTTGTATACCGGTAGCTTGTCGAACAGTCACTGATAATGTCGGACTCTTCTCGAACCATTCCAACACTTCCGCCGTTTGAGTAGAGTCAGAGTTCCTTCACCCCGATATCTTCCCTCAGTTTACAAAAGCTATTCTTTGGTAACGCCTTCGTAAATATGTCGGCCTTCTGTTCCTCGGTTCGAAGGTATTCAACTTGAAGTTCGCCATTTTGAACTTTCTCTCTCACAAAGTGGAACCGTACGTCGATGTGTTTCGTCCTCTTATGAAACTCGGGATTCCTCACCAGCCTTATTGAACTTTGGTTGTCCACGTAGATAATCGTTGCCTCTTTGCAAGGATGCTCGATCTCGGATAACAGTCTTCGCAACCATATCCCTTCTCTTGACGTAATCGACGCAGCTACGTACTCAGCCTCCGTAGTGCTGAGCGTTACGAGTTTTTGGCGTTGACTTGCCCAAGTCACGGGGCCACCAGCCAGCTCGAAAACGTAGCCGGTTGTGGATCTTCTCGTTTCCACATCCCCTGCGAAGTCTGCGTCGGAGTACCCTCTCAGTCTCAGACCACTGTCCTCGCCTCGATATTCGATCCCGTACTCAACCGTCCCGGCGACGTACGAAATGATGCGCTTTACTGCACGCCAATGTTCCTTACTATGTCGATTCAGAAATTTGCTCACCAAATTTACAGCGTATGAAATGTCAGGACGAGACACAATCGACAGGAACATTAGAGACCCCACTGCCTCTCGATAAGGAACTTTTTCGCCTTCTTCTCCTTCGGGCAGCGGCTGTAGCCTCGATCCCGCTTCACACGGCACACCTGTCGACTTCGCATCGACCATCTCGAACCTCTCGAGTATTTTCTTCGCGTATAAACTCTGATGCACGAAGACCGTTCTCGTTGTTCTGTCTCGTTCAATTTGCATTCCCACGAACAGACTTGCGTCCCCGATCGTTATTTTGAACTCCTTTTTTAGGTGTCCGAGAACGACGTCGATCACTTCCTTATTTCTTGCTGCTACCAGGCCATCGTCGATAAAAAGGGCCAGGTAAACGATGCTTTCTCCCACTCTCCCGACGAAGATGCACTTGTCCGCACTTGTTTCCTCGAACTTGAATTTCCGTAAGAACGTGCTGTACTCCCGGTTCCAACAACGAGGGGACTGTTTCAAGCCGTACAGTGATTTTTCGAGACGACACACTTTGTTTTCTCGATCTCCTTTCTTTACCGGTAATCCGTCGGGTAATTCCATGAAGATTTCTTCGTCGAGTGTTCCGTACAGAAACGCCGTCTGTACGTCGAACTGAGAAAGCTCCAAATCTTTTGCTGCTACGACAGACAAAAGCACACGCAACGAGTCGTATCGCACGACCGGAGCGAACGTTTCGGTGAAGTCCACGCCTTCTCTTTGCATGAAACCTCTCGCGACGAGTCGAGCCTTAAATCGACGAATTTCCCCTTTTTCGTCTTTAAGTACTTTAAAAACCCACCGGGAATCTATCGTCTTCATCCTTGGTTGTCTTTCAATTAACGACCACGTTGCATTTTCGCGATGTGATTCGAGCTCTGAATCAACGGCTTCGCGCCATTTTCTCGACTCCCTGCTTCGTAGAGCTTCTTCGTAGGTTACCGGTATCTCACACTCAGCGACGTTTGTTTCGAACCTTGACGGCCTTCGAATGAGACTTCGATCTCTTAACTGTACCCTTTCATCATCGGCAGCTTCGCGCTGTTCCTCTTGCGGTTGGATTTCGTCTTCTCCCTCCGCTTGCTCGAACACCTCGTCGTCATCTTCTTCTTCCTCCACTGGAGCTTGAACGATTCCCTCGTTCTCTTCGTTTTTCGGTAGCATCAACTCACGTGACTCGTCCTTCGCAGGCGAAACCGATGGTCCGATGACCTCGTGAAATGTTATATCACGCGACACTGTCACTTCCTTGCTCACAGGGTCGAAAACACGGTAATTCGAAGAATTACTCTCATAGCCGACGAGAACCATTTTCTTTGCACGAGCGTCCAGTTTCTTCAGATGTTGCTTCGGTACATTAACGTACGCCTCCGAGCCAAATATTCTCAGATGCGACAGATCCGGCTTTACACCGAACCACTCTTCATACGGAGTTTTTCCTTGCTTCGCGCTTGACGCACCAGCCCGGTTTATCAGGTACACGGCCGTATGGCACGCTTCCGCCCAGAGACATTTGGGGAGATTCTTCGCCAGCAACATTGTCCGCGCACTCTCGATTATCGTACGATTGTCTCTCTCGGACTTCCCGTTCTGCTGGGGCGTGTACGGGGCGGTGAACTCTCTTTGGATTCCTCGCGAATCCGTGTAAACCTCCATTGCCCGATTTTTAAACTCCGTACCGTTGCCTGACCGAAGAACATGCATCGGCCTGCCAAATTTGTTTTCGATAAGTTTGTCGAACTTCTTGAATTTATCTAGCACGTCACTTTTGTGTCTCAGGAAATATATATGGCGAAAGCTTATCGCATCGTCTTTAAATGTCAATAAAAACCGCGCACCACCGAGAGACGCTTCGGACATCGGTCCGCACACATCCGCGTGGATCACTTCTCCCGGGACTGTATTTGCGCGCACTCGCGTTTTCCTAAACACTTTTCGATGTGATTTCCCTTCCTGACACGAGCCACAAAAGTTTTCTGAATTTTCCGACAACTCGACGCCTTTAACTAGATTTTCTTTTACCAAGTTTCGCACCGTTTGGCCGTTCACATGTCCTAGTCTCTCATGCCAAATTTGAAAACTCGTTTTCACAACGTTGGCCTCACTGCCGTTGTTTGCGCACTTGGTTTTAAAAATCATACGATAGACTTTATTGTCCAGCTTCACACCGTAACCAACTGCGAACCCATTATTATCGATACGCACGCCGTTTCCCCGAAAAAACACTCCGAGGCCTTTTTCCGCACAAACGCCGATCGAGAATAAATTTTTCGTCATGTCCGGGACGTATAATACGTTTTCAATACGCGACGTTATCCACCCGCTGTCCACGAACTTTTCGATTCCTAATGTACTGATTCCCGCGATACGACACTCTTTGCTGTCTCCGAGAGACACCGTGTTACCCACCGGTAACTCGCGATAGTCACTTAACCAGTCCCGTCGGTAAGTGACATGACGCGACGCTCCACTGTCGGTCAACCAGCTATCGTTCTTATCGATTGCGAGTATCTCACTGACGACCTTTTTCGGGATTTTAAACAACGCGCTTTCACCGGTACTTTCGCAGACCGTCGCGCACGTGTTCTCAGCGACAAAAGCACAATCACTCGAGTTATTCCCGCTATTTTCACTGCCCTTGGGTTTACCTTTGCAGTGGATCCAGTGGCGGATTTACACATTTCCCAAGTATAGGCTGGTAAATTTTTGCCGCCCTTACCTCGAAAATTGTCAGTTCCTAGATTATTTTTACAATCCAAAAATGTTATTGAAATTGCACAAGAAATAGTTTTTGGGTATATTTCTGAGCTAATAAAAGCTCAATCATGTACGAATAATAAGGCGGGGTAATGAACCAGAAATAAGTGTCAATCCGTTATTCAATTATTTCAGGAAACTATCAACCGAGGCTTTGATTATTGAAGTGCGGGACCGTTAAAAATCAGGACACTCGTGTCTCGTGTTATACGGGATAGAAAAAGATAGGATATAAGAAAACACGTGCGAGTGATACGTAACGTTGTTCATACATTGTCATACAAAGTGTGGGCAGAGGCCGATTACTGGTTGTAGGCTGCGAACTGGGTGTTTTACCATAGAATATAATACGAAAGCCCACGACCAAGATTTTTGTCTCATAGCAACCCGGCTAAAACCTTTTGTTATCGATAGATTATACGACCCTGAACTCAGAAATGCAGTATTCAGACATTTTGCGGGTAGCGTTCGATCCAGGCGAATTTTCAAAACTGTCAACAAATTGAGCCGACCTGATCCATAGCAACCCGTCTGATTTCCGGAACGTAGTTAGATGGTAGTCCTGAGGTACCAAAGACACGTTTTTCAGACACCAGTAGCGTAGCGTGTGTCCAGTAGACCATTTTGAAAAAAATGAGACAAAAAATGGATGTATAGCATCCCATCTGAAAATCATTTTTATAAGTAGACTGGCGTAAGTTGATGCGAAAAAAAAACAGTTTTCAGAAAAAAATCGTGTCACCACACATGTTCGGAGCATTTTGAAACTGTCAACAAATTTAGCCAACCTAATCCATAGCATCTCGTCTGAAAACTGTTGCACATGATAAAATAAGTTACGTAGATATAGAAAAAATTATTATCAGATGAATTGAGTGTAGCAGCTAACCTATCAGACAACTTTTAGATAGCGAAGAATCGTAAAATACCCGTATTCATGCTCGTATTCATGCTGCACTCCTAAAACTTCTTGATAATGATTACAAAAGCAGTTACCTTATACAGTTAAACGAAACTTGAAGGATTTTTTAAATAAATTGTACAAAATGGGACAGTGATAAATATTTATATATTTATTCATCGAACATTTCAATCACTATCGGAGTCATCATAATCGTCGTTGTCGTCGTCACTCGCCAGGTCGCTATCTATGTCAGTATCGTTATCTAGAAAATAATTATCATTAGTCAAAATCAATCACCTCTTCGTAAAAATTTGATGAACAAAGTGATTTCAACAATACCCGTGGATGTCGATTCATCGTCAATAATAACGTCGCTCAATTCGGGAAGTTGTTCACCGAAGAACTACGAAAATTCTAAATGGCCCTCGTTGTTAATCCACCCAAAGTCGGTCGCATTCGAATTTGTTGGGGTCTTCGAGTGAGCGTTGCGCCACATCTCCGCTATTATACTTGGTGCGTAAGAGATGTTGTTCGAGTTCCGTTTTGCACGGTGGCAGATTGCAGGCATCATAATTAGCTAGATTTAGACTGAGAGCAGTTGAAGACTCGTGTCCTCTTTTGATTTTATATGTTTTGGAAAAAATGTGTAGCCTAGCCAAATCCACGTTATTAATTTTTTTCTCATTATACAATCGGCACGTGAATTCTTGCAAAATTTGTAAGGTATCCTCGGCATTTGTGCCTAAATCCGCGAAAGCTTTCTGGTAGTGAATAGAATTTCTGAGGATTTCTAATGGCCTTTTTTTCTCTTGCGATAAAATGAGGGATTATAATCGCACCCTGTCATCGCATGATAACCGGGTAAAGCTTTTGATAATGACGATCCCAATGTTTCATACAGCAGCGAACCATCAATATAACGGCGATTATTACTCACACCGACATCCATCCAAATTTTGATCTTGCCTTTTATAACCTCGATATTCCCAAGCATAATTATTAAAATATCAGTGTCGCAGCATCGAATGGACACTGTAGCTCGTTTATTTATCTGACAGACATGGTAAACCATCTTCGTATCAGCTTTCTCATGCTCTGGACAGGAAAGATCCTCGTTAACTGTTTGTTTAATGGCACCATTTCCAACAGAATATTCGTAACACATGTCGTGATTAATACGTATGGTTTTTTCGCCGATAATACGTGCCATATCCGGCTCTGACTAGTTATCGGAGGGTAATAAGTGAATAAATAGCCCATCTTGACATAGGACCGTAACAAGTGTTGGGGCGTTGCAAACAACCCCGGAACGTTTCTTTTCAAAATGCTCCGAACATGTGTGGTGACACGATTTTTTTCTGAAAACTGTTGTTTTCGCATCAACTTACGCCAGTCTACTTATAAAAATGATTTTCAGACGGGATGCTATACATCCATTTTTTTGTCTCATTTTTTTCAAAATGGCTACTGGACACACGCTACGCTACTGGTATCTGAAAAACGTGTTTTTGGTACCTCAGGACTACCATCTAACTACGTTCCGGAAATCAGACGGGTTACTATGGATCAGGTCGGCTCAATTTGTTGACAGTTTTGAAAATTCGCCTGGATCGAACGCTACGCGCAAAATGTCTGAATACTGCATTTCTGAGTTCAGGGTCGTATAATCTATCGATTACAAAAGATTTAGCCGAGTTGCTATGGATCAGGTTGGCTCAATTTGTTAACATCTTTGAAAATTCGTCCAGGTCGAACGCTACGCGCAAAATGTCTGAAAACTCAATTTTTTGAAATAAAATACCAAACACTATGTACGTTTTCAATATCAGACGGGATGCTATACATCCGCCTGCCTATTTTTTTGACATAGCAGAAATGGCCCCCCACGAAAATGCTACACTTTTGAACGTTACTACCCACTTAGTCTGCTTCAGGATCATATTATCTGTCAATTTTATAAGGTTTTAGCCGGGTTGCTATGAGACATGGTTTTGGTCGTGGGCTCTCGTACTAATATAAAAGTTTGCGATACCGTTCAATGTACAATGAAAGGGAAGAGGGAAAAGTCATTGGAAAGATGTCTTGTATACTTCTTTCTGCAAAACATCAGAAAACCGTCTTGCAAAAATCTTTTTGATTTCTGTAAAAAAAAATCTAAAAAAAAAAAATTTGGCTAAAAAAAATCGAGAAAATTCGGCCCCAAATTTGCCGCCCCTAAAATCTGCCGCCCTAGGCTCAAGCCTACTCAGCCTGCTGGTAAATCCGCCACTGAGTGGATCGCGAAATGGCCGAGCTCTTGACACTTATAGCACCGAACTTTGGATTTATCACCTTTTTTTTGTTTTTCGTGTCCTTGTTCTCCGAATTTTTCACTGCCACGAACGCACTCTCACTATTGTCATTCGCTGACAACCGTGCTTCTTCACGACGCAGCCGTTCCTCCAGATTCTCAAGAGTTTGCATATCTGGCGGCATGTTGTCCCATGCGGTCAGGAAATTCGAGTATTTGGGCGTAAGACTTCCTAAAATCTTAGCCATTATCGTCACGTCCGAGACTGTCTCTCCTATGTCGATCAACTGCGCCGCCATGTTGTTCCCTTTCGCGACGTGCTGAGTGATCGAGTCGTTACCGTCCATCCTGTACTCGTACAGCTTTGTCGAGAGCATTAATTTGTTTGAAGCGGATTTTTGTTCGTGAATTGATGCCAGCTTCCTCCACATTTCGCACGCGGTCTCACAAATTAATAGCGATCTCATTTGTTCCGACTCGAGCGTTGACGACAATAGGAACATGGCGCGCGCATTCTCAACGTCCCACGCCTCGCTCTCGGGTTCGTTACCGGCCGGCCTCACCTTTGTACCGTTCACGATTCCCCATATGCGATGCGCTAAAAATAATGCTCGCATCTGAAATTTCCAGCCTTGATAATCATGACCGTCAAATTTCGTGACATTCTTTGTAGTGATTGCCTCGGACATCGTGGATTCGTTTTCCTCGCTTCTCGCGAACGGATTCTCAAAGAAAAAGGAACTTCCGGTTTCACCACGTGACTCTCACACCGCGTGTTTCACACACCGGTATTTTTATCGCGTTTCCCACCCGATATTTTACACCGCGCTTCGCGCACGATATTTTTACACCGCGTTTCACACCCGGCACGTTTCTCACGTTGCGCTTCTCGCGTTTTGCGCTTCGCATGCACTTCAGTTCTCTCACGACTGCCACACGATGGCCACCGCTTTTTTTTTTTTTTTTTTTTTTTGCTTACCAATTCCACAGATCTCTCGCAGTCCGCGTGTCTGGGCCCATAACCTGTTGAGTCTTTCTTCTTTAATGAAATATTGTAGAAGAAAAGCCAACGAGTAGTTCGAGAGAGAGATCTGTGAGGATATTGGATAAGCGGGTTGAGAATAATAATTACAAAGACTGATTACGATGAAAAAAAATGATCTGATATCTTTTATTTAACAAAGAGATATTTAGCAAGAAATAGTTGACGAGAATAAACTTTGGATTGTCAGTGCTACTTCGCATAGCGTTGGAGACGAACTGAACGAAGCGAGACCGCGTCCTCGCTCTGCTCTTTGCATAGCGCCTCACGCGTTGTATACCGGTAGCTTGTCGAACAGTCACTGATAATGTCGGACTCTTCTCGAACCACTCCAACACTCTTTAACAATTCAAAAATAAAAAAGCGTTTTTAAATTTGGCGTACTGTGACGACTATGGCATTGGGGCGGAGTGGAACTTGGAACTTTTTTGCGACTGCACACGGCAAAGGGCCATCTGACACGGTCTAGGTGGGACTGTGAAACGCCTGGCGAGGAAGAAAAGTCTGCAATTTGGTACAAAAGAAACAATTTTGCAGCGGGCAAAAAACAATTTGAAAAATATTAAATTCGTATATCGATTAACAGAGGAATACGATTCACATCGAAAATTTTTAGAACCTCGTTTTTCGAGTGGAATGACGGTCAAAGGCACATTATCATTTCACCCTGTAATTCCAACAGGATATAAGCTACTTAACTGTAAAAGATACAGCGGTTGTGCTGAGTATAAAAAAATTAAAACATTTCCTTGAATACCACTATTTTATCTTAAATTAATTTTAAAAAATATAAAAATGACGATTTTTCGAAATTTCATATTTCGGAATGTATAAGTAGTAACTCAATTCAGACTTTTTTTATGTCTCATTAGCTTAAGTAATGAAAAAAGATAATTTTTGAAAATTCGTCATTTTTATATTTTTTAAAATTAATTGAAGATAAAACAATGGTATTCAAGGAAATATTTTTTTTTTATACTCAGCATAACGACTGTATCTTTTACAGTTAAGTAGCTTATATCCTGTTGGAATTACAGGGTGAAATGATAATGTGCCTTTGACCGTCATTGCACTCGAAAAACGAGGTTCCAAAAATTTTCGATGAGCATCGTATTCCTCTGTTGATCGTACCAAATTGCAGACTTTTCTTCCTCGCCAGGCGTTTCACAGTCCCACCTAGACCGTGTCGGATGGCCCTTTGCCGTGTGCAGTCGCAAAAAAGTTCCACTCCGCCTCAATGCCATGGTCAACACAGAGTGTGGTACGCCAAATTTAAAAACGCTTTTTTTTTTGACTTGTTGAGGAGCACGATCAGAAAAATTTTAAAATTTTTTAATAAAATGATGATGAAAATGATGAGAGCGAACCATCGTCTTTTCAATTGCGTTATTATTTTTCAGAAGTATGAGCCAATTTGAGATACTAAAGGTCCTATAATGATGCTGACTACAACCAGTAGTTTCCGAGATATGAATTTTATGAATGCATGAATTGCGGAAAAAATGTCAAATATAAGAAAAATCATATCTCGGAACATATTGGCAGTAACTGAAATAACTATAGGACTTTTCTTACGTTAATTGGATTTAGTTTTGGAAAAAAAATTTATGTTTCAGAAAAAACCTAAAAAGAATGGCATAATTTATTCGATGATGATCATCGGCTCATCCCACTCTGTCGATTTTTTCAACTACGGAAAATAACATAAACTTTACGGAGAAAAAAAAAAATTTGTTCACAGTGCTCGCCTTCAAAACACAGATTTTGAAATTTAAACACGTTTTTGTAGGGTAGATACTACCTCCAGGGATAAACTGATATTTTTTTCTGAAAATTTGGACTTTTTTACGTAGAAAAATATAATAAATTTTTTTTTAAACTGGTCGTAAGGACTGAGCAATGATGTAACAAAGTTATTTTTCCTAAACATGGAAATACTAAATTTTTTTTTCTCTAAAGCCTAAAGAGTATCGAGGCTATAGTTTTGCAAATTATCACATCTTATAACATATAATAAGATGTGAGAATGGCAAAGGAATCAAATTTTTGAACCCGAAATGCTGTTCGAGGAATGGTGGCCAACTTCGTATCGAATTTGATTATGAATATAATCACACTGCAGATTAAAGCTCGGTCTACAATTGACGCATACGTTCCCGTTCCCGTTCCCGTAGAGAGTTCAAATATACGAAACGTATAGTACCGTCTACAACTGAACGCGCACGCAACGCACCCGTTCCCGTACCCGTAGAATATCGGATATTTTATATTTTACAAACGTTCGACCAATCATGAGAGACTATATGTTTCTAGACCATACAAGCTAGTTGTCCCTATGGTCCCTATACAACTTAATCGCTTTTCATTGGTCACACGCTTCTAGTGTACGTTCAATTGTAGACTAGCGCATTCTATTCTACGTAAACGGGAACGGGAACGGGAACGTATGCGTCAATTGTAGACCGAGCTTTAGGCTGCATTCGTCTTGGGCGCTTACACGCTTTGAGCGCTCACGTTTATATACGTCAACTATTAGTTGAAAGCGCTTTACACGCTTTCAGCGCTTTCAACTAATAGTCGGTGCATGTAAACTTGAGTGCTCGAAGCGCGTAAGCGCCCAAGACGAATGCAGCCTAAGATGTCAAATTGTCACTCGAGGCTCGCCGAAAAAATTGCAAAATGATACAAATGTTATGTAATATTAACCCGTAAACGCCACACTAGTGCAAATTTGCACCACCTAAAATTTCATTTTTGTGAGTTTTTGAACATTTTTGTTCTGATTTTGTCGTATTTTCACTGAATGAATAATATTTATCGCATTTGAAATTATGACCTTCGGATTCCTGAGAAACTATTACCCCAAAAAACACTGGTTATCGAATAGTTTTAGATTATTTATATAAGAGTTATAGTACATTGAAAATGCAAAATCCCAAATCGCACTAGTGTGGCATGTATGTATGCTCAATAGAGGTGTGGTTTTTACGGGTTAAATATGTCTGAAATATTTTGGAAGTGTAGGACTTGTTCGATTGCAAATTGTATCCATCAGAAATGTTTCCAAAATATCAAAAATTTTATAATGCAATTGAGATATTTCAGAAATATTTCCGAAATACCAAAAATGTTACATTGCAATTGACATATTTGAGAAATATTTCGGAAATATCGAAAATGTTATTTTGCAATTGTCATATTTCGAAAACATTTCGAAAATATCGAAAATGTTATATTGCAATTGACATATTTCAGAAATATTTCGGAAATATCCACAATGATATATTGTAATTAACATATTTCAGAAATATTTCGGAAATATGCAAATAATTATATTGCAATTGACATATTCTGGAAACATTTAAGAAATATCCAAAATTTTATATTGCAATTGACGTATTTCAGGAATATTTCGGAAATATCCAAAATGTTATATTGCAATTGACATATTTCAGAAATATTTCGGAAATATGCAAAATATTATATTGCAATTGACATATTCCAGAAACATTTCAGAAATATCGAAAATGTTATATTGCAATTGACATATTTCAGGAATATTCCGGAAATATCCAAAATGTTATATTGCAATTGACAAATTTCGGATACATTTCAGAAATATCGAAAATGTTATATTGGAATTGGAATATTTCAGAAATATTTCGGATATATCGAAAATGTTCTATTGCAATTGACATATTTCAGAAATATTTCGGAAATATCCAAAATGTTATATTGCAATTGACATATTTCGAAAAAACTTCAGAAATATCGAAAATGTTATACTGCAATTGACATATTTCGGAAACACTTCAGAAAAATCGGAAATGTTATATTGCAATTGACATATTTCAGAAATATTTCGGAAATATCCAAAATTTTATATTGCAATTGACATATTTCGGAGGTATTTTATAAATATCGAAAATGCATTGCAATTAAAATATTTCAGAAATATTTCGGAAAATCCAAAATGTTATATTGCAATTGACATATTTCTGAAGCATTTCAGAAATGTTCAAAATGCTATATTGCAATCGACATATTCAGGTACATTTCAGAAATATTTCTAAGTTATGTTATGAATCTGAAACGTTGAAACATTTCTGAAATATTTCGTGCCGTAAAGGTATCTACATAATAAATTATAATTCTCTGAATTTTTTAGCCATGTATTTGAAAATGGTTCTGTATCAGTATGACCCATACAGCACCGAAATGTTGCAGCAACGTTGCTGCAATATAACTTTGCAATATTGGCAATGTTGCAGTTTTATTGCGCAATGTTGCTGCAACCTTGCTGCAATGTTGTAGCAATGTCTCAATGTCCGCTTTATATTGCATAACATCTGCAATGTTGCTGCAATGTTACAATCTCTACCATTCATTGCGTATCATTACGCGGGTCAAATTGACAAAATATAGTTTATTATCTAAAAATTAGCAATTAGGAATGATCGACGAATGAATTCAATAGTGTTATTCCATTATTGTTAAAAATCCTGGAAATAAAAAAAAAATGACTGACCGGGATTCGAACCCTCTATCCTTCAATCGGCGAATTCAGCACTTTCAATCCTCAAATAATTATTAGAAAAAAAAATTAACGCCCGAAGATTTTTTTTTTAACGATTGTTTCCGGCTCCGTAGTCCGGACGTTATTCCGTCGAAATTAACTTTGATTGTACCTGAGATTTTAACTGAGACCTACCTCATGACCTACGTAACGACCGACATTCTACCACTACGCTATTGATTCCTTAGGATTTTCGTGCATTTGAATGGTATTAGTCTACGAGTTCGAATGAAAACGCGCTGTCTTACTGGGCTGGATAGAACAGCTAGGCCAGTCATTAAAGACAATCAATTCACAATAATTCCAAAATTTTTCAAACTTTAATGTAAGGTCAGAAATGATATAAAAACAAACTATAAAATTTTGCAACCTTCTCCGAAGTCCGGAACATTGTTAAAAATGCAATAAATGATATTTTGCTGTATACTCGTGGAAAAAATTCTAAAAGTTCTGCAAACTGGGAGTAGTATTAAATATATTATTTCATATCATGTATCAAGTTTGCAACCAATTGAAGGGTACGGAACATTTTTTTTTTATCAAAATTATTGTTTTTTTACAATAAAATGACGAAAAAAATTCCAAAAGTTTGGCAAACTTGAAAGATACATCGGAAAAATATATCGAACAGTTTTACAAATTTGCAACCTTTTACGTTCACCGGAACATGTTTATTTATCATTTTTTTGATTCATGGTAATTTTTTCGAGCAAGGTGGTCTCGAAATAATTACAAAAGTTTTGAAACTTGGTTGCAAACTTTGAAAACATCTATTCTGATGCATTTACAAATTTGCAACCTCATACGCGATCCGGAACTTAACGCAATTTGCAAAAATCTAATTTTCGGATTCTTTCACCCTCGGAAAAATTGCAAAAGTTCTGCAAATCGGGCGAATGACATAGTTTACTGAGTAGTAGAGCTAGGCCGGTTCCCCACCATGCCGCCATCTTGTTATTCATGCCGCCATTTTCTGCGGGTTCGTGTCCGGACTAACTGCAGATTCCTGCGCCCTGCCCCCCCTTGTTTCCAACGGCTGGTAAGGTAGATATCTGTGGATACGATCCCTACATATCTGCAGCCGGTAAGGTAGATATCTGTGGGATGAGATCCTACATATATGCAGACTCCTGCGTCATAATGCAGGTTTCCCACGGTCGGTAAGGTAGATACTCGATAACTTCGTGGAAGATTCCGACGTATCCAACCCAGGGTTACCCGCGCTCGGCATGCTAGATTCCCCCGCTTACCCGTCGCAGATTATTGCTACCCCCACCCGCGGGGTCTCATGACGCCCGATATTGGGAAACTGGACAAAATCTTAAAAAGACATCTCACGTCAATGTTTGGATGGTTCTGCACGTCGCCGAGAGATGGCGCTGATATTCAAAGGCTAAAAGGCGGTAAATTTGAATCCCGGACAAAATAATCGATATGTTTAGCCTTTGAATAGCAGCGTCATCTTCCGCGGGAGTCCCTACGTATTCAACCCGGCCATCGGTAAGATAGATTCCTGAGGTTCGTGTCCGGACTAAGCGATGTTCGGATGGTTTTACACGTCGCCGAGAGATGGCGCTGATATTCAAAGGCTAAAAGGCGGTAAATTTGAATCCCGGACAAAATAATAGATATTTCAAAAAATCGATAATTTTAGCCTATAATATCATATAATATCAGCGCCATCTTCCGCGGGATATTACCCCTGCAGATCCAACCTGGCCATCGGTAAGGTAGATTCCTGAGGTTCGTGTCCGGACTAAGCGATGTTTGGATGGTTCTGGACGTCGCCGAGAGATGGCGTTGAAATTCAAAGGCTAAGGGGGTGGTAAATTTGAATCCTGGAAAAAATAATCGATATTTCATAAAATCAATAATTTTAGCCTTTGAATATCAGCGCCATCTTCTGCAGGGGATATGAGCTCTGCGTGTCCAACCCAACCATCGGTAAGGTGGATTCCTGAGGTTCGTGTCCGGACTAAGCGATATTTGGATGGTTCTGCATATCACCAAGAGATGGCTCTGATATTCAAAGGTCGAAAAGCGATACATTTAAATGATACAGAAATGAGAAGTTTCCTGGAAAAAATAATTAATATTTCAAAAAAATTCGAAATTTTAAGCTTTGAATATCAGCGGGAAATTTGAACTGGGATATGGTATAAATGTGTGATCATATTGATAGAAACGAACTCCATGAACTCGGTATGAGATAAAATCGTTTTTATTTGAAGTTGCATATACATTCTTTACACGCTCATTTCATTGGGGTAAGTGATTCGTTTCGGAAAGTGTTTTAGACATCGTAGACACTCGGTAACTTCAAGGTCTTGGGTGTCTCACGCGCGTCTTCTTACATCCCCACTCACGGGCTTGTAGTCCACCATTCGATCGTGTAAGATCATGCAGTAGGCCGTAGTTCCAGCGGGGAAATTGACTCTAGTCTCCAGTTCCAGGCGAACATCGACTGGAGCTAGTTTAAGCGCGTCGTTCTGTTTCGAGCAATCGATCACGATAATCGGAGCATGTGTGAGAAAGTCTTTCTTCGTCAGCAGGGGTTCCGAGTTCCTGTCATAATACACATTCTGGAAGTTGGTATACATCTCGTACAAGAGCGCATACTGATTTCGTGTCAGATCGAGATTCAGACTGCTGTACGGATAGCATTGTGAGTTGAGAAACAGTTTCACGCTGGTGATGTTGCAGTGATCGAAGCGGCTAGCGTTTACATTTTTTACTCCTCTTCGATTGGTCTGGAAGGCCAAAATGATGAAACGCGGTTTCTCAAGCTGATTGGACGTTTTTACAGTCCAAATGTGTTTTGTTGTGCTGGGGAGAGTGGGATACTCATACAACTCCCAGCATCGAAACGGCATCACGATATCCTTATCAATATGGCTGAGCAGGCGTATCTTGCGCTTGGCCGTTAGCGTCACGTAGGGCATCATCCACTCGATTCTGGCTAGTTCAATCTTGAAATCCTCGTAGGATCCATCTTCCAGAGCTGTTTGCACAACGGCGTTCAAATCGTTTCTCGATCTCGTGAGAATCAGCTCATGCTTTGTATTAATAACGATTTTTCGATAGTCCTCGGCGAAGCCTAGAATCATCGCGAGGGGTATGGATACATCGAAGTACCCGCTATCATCGGTTAGTTGGTTGGTCTCTTCGACATTCAGCCAGCCTGCGTTTTCAATTAGGGTCCATATTCGTCAAACTCGACGTAGATGGCGCCAAAGTTCTAGGATCTTTTGCGAGCGTAAAATCAAATTCTCTATGTGTACAAAAAATGTCAAAGGATTTTCGTAATAACGTTAACAACGGTGATAATAAATACAATAGCTGGACAGTTTCTCAATTAAGAGAGGAATTGAAAAAACGTGGTGCGCGTCTCACAGGACGAAAAAGAGACCTACAAGAGCGGTAAGTATCGTCTTTAATATTGTACTGTGCGTAGTGGAATTGAGGTTATGTATCAAATTGATTAATGTTATTGTATTTTTTAATACAGATTGACGTATTATGATCAAAATTTTAATTTCGTCTTACAAAATAATAATTTGTGTGAAACAAACGACGATGGGAATCACTTTTGGACACCGCATGAAACTGATTATCGCGACATCAATGCTGATTCTGTACTTCCACCGATCACCAAAAATCATGTCTCGTACTTTTTGGACAGGTAAGAAATCATTTGATATATATTAAGAAACTTTTATTTGAATAAAGAAACACTATTATAAAATATGCCTTCAATATTTTTATTGTATGCTTTCAGATTCTCTGTGCACACTGACTTGGGAAAAGAAATGTACGAAAATGAATATTTACTTTGTGCACGTATGGCGATGCCATCAAATGCATGGATATTCGTAAGGGTGCATGGATATTCGTAAATATTTGCATGTCACAAATGCGAAAAACTATGCAATACACTGTGGACATCAAACTCTCGATTGTTGGAAGTATTGAAAGTACACATTGCGAATGTGCTGTCGGCCACGGTGACACGGCACATTGCAAGCATGTAGCTGTTTTGTTGTGGGCAATTGAACAAATGGTTCGAGAAAAAAAAATCATTACCCGCGCAGTGTGTACACAGCAGCTGCAGTCATTCCATGTGCCTAGCAAACGATACTTTGGGAGTCCTGTAAAAGCGGACCAAATGCCTGAAAGCAAGAAAAAGAAAAAAGAAAAATCTAGCCATCGATCACTGGAAATTGATTGTGTGCCATCGTCCGCAGAATACAACAATCGTGTTCGGAATCTGTGTATAAATTTTTCAGGATTATATCCTAACGGTGATATGCCAATCTTACACACATACGAACCAGCTAATTTATACGCTTTAAACCGGGACCATTGGTATTTTCCGGGCGACCGAGAAACACAGCTTTTGCAGGAACTTCAACTTTCAAACATAACTGATCACGACATACAGACAATAGAATTAGAAAATCGAGATCAACATTCAAATAAAAAATGGCATGAATATCGTCGTTATAGAATAACAGCAAGCAATTTTTATCGTTGCTCTAAATCCCGGCTCATTGATCAACAACGTCGAATGGCCCGAAGTATTTTAAATCCAAAACCATTCAAGACGAAAGCAACTGTCCATGGCCAACAATGGGAATCATTCGCTAGAAACCTTTGCGGAGCTACCTATGGATATTCTATAAAACCATGTGGCTTGTGCGTCAGTAAAACTCATGCCTACTTGGGAGCATCCCCCGATGGCCTTGTCGGCGATGATATAGTGATTGAGATAAAGTGTCCGTTTAATCAACGATTTTCTGTAATCGATGAAAACACAATCCCTTTCTTGTACAAAGATCCGAAAACTCAGGAACTGCTATTAAGCGAAGACCATCCCTATTTTTATCAAATTCAGGGACAGATGTTTGTGACGAATAGGCATTCAGCCAAACTCATTGTGTTCACATTTTTGCAATTTGCTGTGATAAATGTCCCGCGAAATGACGATATGATAAGAGAAATGTTATATGGACTAGAGAGATTTTATGAAGATGGACTAAAGGCCGAAATTTATGAAGAGTTTATATACAAAAACTATAGCAATACGTTTATACGAGAATAAGATGTTCATTAAAAATGTGACTTAATCGATATAATAAAAGCAATAAATATATAGAAATTGTGTATTTTATTCCATATTAATTAAAAATATTATTTACAAATGAAACAGGTAGTACAGTATGTTGATGCGCGCTTAGAAAATCTATATGCAATTATTCTTAATTTACAAATTTTGTTTCCTTTCCATAGGAGAGGTACAAAAAATCACTCAAGCTTCTTTTCTCATTATACATTCTCGGAAATTACACAACATGAAACACACAGAGAAGATTTTCGATGATAAGCTCCTATAACTGCTTTTCAAAGGCGTTTGCAGAATTTTATAAGTCTTCGTTAAACCAATGATTCGTTCAATATGGACACGCTTCGCGGCTAATTTTCTGTCGCACACGACTGTCATACCGGGCAACTGCGATTTACCTTTTAAAAAATGTGGAATGTTCACTGCAACACCCTGTGGTGCACAAATGTCTTGGACATTAAAGCCACGATCAGCCATAATACTATCTCCTTTCTCAAATTTTTTTATCAAATTAGATCGTTCGAAGATTTGCCTATCGCTAGTACTACCAGCATAGCTTGGCGAATGATAAGATAATAAACCATCAGGAGTAGCTCCGACAAGAATTTTAAATGTGTTCGTGTGCTTGTATGTGCTAAAGCTCGATTGTTGTGCCACAGGGTTTTTTGGTCTTTCGATTGGCACTTCAGTGGCATCTATAATGATGCGAGTAGACGGATATGAATTTTGAAAACTTTTAGGCATATAAAAATCTACAATTTCACGAGAAGGCCATGTATCCAACAAAGACCACAATTGGTCAATAAAATCGATCCACGAATGAAAAACGTTTGAAACAGTACTTTCGCTAATAGCAATGAACCGATGAAGCTCATAATCAGCTGCATTCCTTCGTAATTTCATCAAGGTCAAAAGAAACATATCTTCGTATTTCATGTTATTAATATTTGACCATTTAAATTTCATTTTATCTACATAGGGACTCAAAGTGTAATAAACCAACATAAATTTATTAAATGTCTCCAACCCAGTATAAAAATGTATGCCTTTGTCGTCGTTAATAAACATTTCGAATGTATAATAAGGGGCTGCTGCTTGAGTGCTAATACTTTTAAACAATTTTTGTTCAATTATACCGTCGACTTGAATAGAAACATCATGTTTCAAAATATCTACACTCGTGCATTCCGCTGTGGTATTTTCAACTATTATTTGATGACTGTCATTTATACATTCCTCGGCGTTGCCAACATCAAACAACATTGGTGGTATTTCTTCGATTAAAGGACTTATCTGCATTTCTTTGTCGGCCAGTTGAACAGTATTACATTCCGTAGCAGTGTCATGAATGGTTGATGATATATCAATTGGATCCGTAGGGCGACTCTTGGATTCCTGGGGGACGTTATTTGAAGTGTTCATCTTTGACGAAATGAAATCCATCCCAAACAGCTTTCGCTGAATCTTCTTGATTTTATTCTTAGCGTCAACTGTAGGTTTCAGCTTCTCGGTAGGCACAGCATTACTCTTTAACGCTTTCCTTACTCGTTCACAGCCTACAAATTATGTGTATGTTTTATACATGCATATAATTTATACCAACAAAAGTCTCTGGAGAAAAATAAATAGTTTATTATCATTTACCTGACCAAGCACTCGCTCTACTTTCAATAAAGCACTCGTTTTTGAAGTGTTCCTCACACAGTCTTGTTGTCAATGTGCTTTTAAACGATTCACTTATTGCTTTTTCCCACTGCTTTCGACGATCTTCGTTTTTCGGAAAACGAAAATTGCCATTTTTTTTACAATGACGTACGCAACACTTTGTCATTTTTTATATATTTACTTTTCCAAATAATATTTATTGGACACAAGCACGGACACGAGGCACACGACAGGTTGCAAGGGTTACAATAAAATAAGGTTATGTTGGCCAGCTATATGTATGATATCAATCATGAATATATCTGAGGCAATATTTGTGCAATAATAAAAAAAAAATTAAGTTGTGCACAATTGAGCCATGCATAAATTTTCTATCACGACGAGAAATGAGTGATTCGATCAATAATTCATTAAGGTATATGTTATTTAATTATTAAGAGTACATTTAAGAATTGAATCTTCCCGCCTCTGTGGAACCAGTAGCAGTGCTGCCCTCAACTACGCAAGGGTCTCAGTGAAGACCCTAATTGTTGCACTCTGACCCGGACTCAACGACGCGTACCCCTTCATCAGACATGTCAATCCAACATTCTTGTTTCGATCGATCTCTATAGCATTGATCTCATAACGAATCTCCTCGAAAAGATGTAAGATAGCGTTGTTCACGAGCTTTGTTAATGCGACGTTTCCCCCGTTTGCTTTAACCAATTTTCCGCACACATGCAGTGAGCTTCGTGAGGGCAAGAGGCACAGGTCCTGATGCTGTATGGATATACGTATCTCATCACTGTTATTGTACGCTGACGCGGTGTATGGTTGATGCGAATGAATCTCGTAATGCGTTACGGATTCGTCGAAGATGACGGGAGACTGTACGTGCAGAGCGTCTTCCATAGCAACAAAATAGTACACACGTTACTTCCTTTCAACTTGGAGTCCGAGACTTCGCAGGAACTGAATGTTGCGACGTGTTATCGTCTTCGGCACTCGTTGTCGACTGATCGGTAGATGACATGATGATTCTCTTTTATATCCTTGTCCAATCTTCTTCTCAAAGACGATACCCATTATTTCGTTTCCTTGATATGCAGCCTGATTGTAATCGTTTCACCTCGAAAATTCACCAGCTCACCATCCTGGTCGACTATGCGTATTTGCACGTGATCAACGACCTTGGCGATGATCGGGAGGTAAATGACTTGTGACGGGACTTCGATGACCTTATATCCTGACGGTACAGCCGGAAAGAATTCGTGGATCATGTGAACCTTGCGCCCGTTGATGTACGCTCCTGAAGTGATATTACACTCAACTCGCAGTACGTTGACCTTGAGAATACATACAGGCAATTCTGAGCTGTGAGTCGTGTTACGCGATAGCTCGCGCTGAGTGAAACCGAGGAGATGAGCGATGGAGTCTTTCGGTCGAAAATCAACGACGTGAGTGCACTTCAGCGTACTACGCAGCGTATTGTTGTTGGGTTTGAGACTGAGAGAAATACCTTTTGGTTCAAGAACCTCCCGCAAATATACATCAATGTCTTCAATCTCATAACTTCCAGTCGGTAGCACAATCACTTCATCACCCACGTAAAACTTGTTTTTACCCGTATCGATATTGGGAATAGAGTTGAATGATAGAAACTCCACCAGTCCGAGAACGTAGTTCTTGCTGGGTGAAAGCTCGATGGGAGGGAAGTATTGTGCTTCGAGTACTGAGGATGTGTCGGACAGGCTGAGAGTCAATGAATCTCCCATGACAGATCGTGCTCGACTGGTTTAATATACACACACTACAAGCTCTTATATAAGAATTTCAGGCAAAGATGTCCGCACTCGTACGTGTTGTAATCCTGATATTTCGCGTGATTGTACTTGATGTTTTTGACTCGGAGGTATTCCATCAGATCCCGAGGTGGTTGAAGATCTCCAAAACTGTCGAAGTACACGACGTCGTTGGCATTTTTTCGATAGGCCACCCAGTGTGTCCCCGCTCCATCAGCATCATCGAGATTAATAATGGCTGATTCGCGGTAATGAGGTCCTCCCGTAGGTAAAGCGTTTCTCATGAATACACCGCGAAAATGTGGAATTTTTCGAGCATACTTGTGTAGATCAACATCCGTTAGTGCCCGAGCTGGCAATCGGACTTTTTTTTTGCTTGTTTTGTAGATGTAAGCCGAACCCTTTCTTGTACGGCTTCAGGTAGAGACCTTTACCAAGTGCGATAGCTTCAATGGTTCTATTGTGTCGCTGACTCTCCCCCAACTGATGCTTGGCAGCGCTTGCATCATTTACTGCTTTCACTATACCCGCAGCGCCACCTGCCAGCACCCCCGTCGCGCTTAGTCCAGCAAACATGGGGATGAGGAACGGTAAGAATCCACCGACTTTATTAGGAACTGATATTACGCGCGGCATGCGCACGTTGCTCCGTCCACCGGCTCTCTTCACAACGTCACGAGCCTTACTCAGCGCTGAGCGAATAATCTCACGCGAGTTGCTTCCGGTTGACTTCGAGGCAGCCCTCACTATCCTTGAGAGCGTGATCGTAGACTTCTTCTTCTTTTTCATACCCATACCGAGTTTGGATTTTAGCTTCATGGTGTTTGCTATTGCGTAAGCTGCAACCTTCTCACTCACATCGGCGTCCCTTGTCAAGACACGTTGCAAGGCTTTCTCAGCTAACACTCGATCAGCCTTGTTGCGCGCTTCAACGCTGTCGCGATTCTGTGAGTAGGCAATATCGTGCTCCTTGCAGGCTGCGTCCAGAGGATTTACGCCAGGGTCGCCGCGAGCGACGCGTTTCGCTAGTTTTGTACCTGGTCCACAGTACTGATAGCCCGGTATATGAAGCTCGACAGGCAGCTTGTTGATAAGACTGTTCAGGAGACCTCTGCCCATAACGCTGGTCAGTCAACGAATGAAGCTGCTGGGTATATAAGAGCTCCTATTTATACTCTAGAGTTCAGTACGTTATGGACTTCCGAGAGCAGTCACGCAAGCTGCCAGTGGCGAATTTCGATACTCTCGCTGAGCAGCGTCAAAGAGGTTGCAAACGACATGGTGAATTACTGCCAGACAGTATTCGAGCAGTCTTCTGCGGCCCGTCGAATTGCGGCAAGACTAACGCACTGCTCTCTCTCATCACACATCCCAATGGACTACGTTTCGAAAACGTCTATGTATACTCCAAGTCTCTGAATCAGCCAAAGTACAAGTTTCTCGAGAAATTGATCAGCCCTGTGCAGGGTGTCGATAACCTTGCCTTCAGCGAACACGATCGAGTTGTCTCACCCGAGGATGCTCATCCCAACTCAATCATCATATTTGACGATATAGCCTGCGAGAAGCAAGACAACGTTAAAGCCTTCTACTGTATGGGTAGGCATAAAAACGTTGATTGCTTCTACCTGTGCCAGTCGTATGCTCAGATTCCGAAACATCTGGTGCGCGATAACGTTAACCTGCTAGCGATATTTCGACAAGACGATGTGAATCTCAAACATATCTATGACGATCATGTGAATATGGATATGTCATACTCGCAGTTCAGAGGTTTGTGCTCAACATGTTGGAATGATGACAATCATGGATTTCTAGTGATCGACAAGGATCGTAGAGGACTCGATAGCGGTAGATACAGGAAGGGTTTCGACTGCTTTGCTATAAGTATATCGAACACACCTCGAGAAACTGTCAGTACGTGATAGATAATCGAAGCGATAGCACGATGACTGAGTTCCGTCGAGAAAAAAATACTCTCTGCCAGATGGAAAAGCTGCGGGATGCGATTAAACGCAAATATGTGCTTCTCAGAACGAACAAGCAGAGTATGGAAAAAGCACTCAATGAAAATTTCAAACCGATCATTAACCCGCTGGAACGACTCGTAAGCGCTACCGACACAAACGTGCGTGAAATCAAGGATGAAATTAGGAACTTAAATCCAAAGGAGGAGGAGGTTAACAGTCAAGAGTTGGAAGGCTCATTTAAAACTGCATACGATGATGATGATGATGAGGAGGAGGAGGGGAAGATATACTCTACGGTTGACAAGTATCTGCGATTACTCAGCAAAAATCGGAAAAAGTATCTCGATACGACTTACGGAGTTCGCAAGCTGCTCGATGGTACATTGATGATTGGTGATTCACCGATGAGTTTTGATAAAGAGTATGTGAATGTTGGTGATAGCAAATATCTAGCCAATATCGGCCTGCTCGAACTGCTCTTCAGAAAACAACCTGATGCGGATCTTATAAGTGCTGAAGATCAGAGTAATTATGGAAGAATCATACAAATTACGAATGCACACAAGAAACATTACAGTCCAGACGAGACCGTTCACAGACAAAACACCAACAAGTTCAAAAACTATATAGCACCATTGATTGGTGCTTCACCAGCTCGAAAGAGCGGTAAAGCATTGTCTCGGTACAAAATTGCTAGGAGAGATACACGAATGGATTACGTGTACTGGGACGATCCTAACGAGCTGATTGATCGACTACGTCTGCTGCTCGCTTCACGATCAGCTGGAAATCCAAGTCACATCAACGAGATTCTCTCAATCATTGAAGAGTTGCGTGAGGCTGTAATTGTTCAATAATAATGGGGATGTGAGTGGGAGGAGGCTCAGTCGAACGATAAGCGTCAACGTGTTCGGTCAACAGCTAGATCGAGCTAAGGGTGCACAAGGTCCTCCAGGCTTCGGATTCAAGCTTACTCCAGACAACCACTACAATATCGATAATAAAAGGCTGTGCAACGTTGCTGATTCAAACGATCCGCATGAAGCTGTCAATCTGGGTGTTGTAAAACGTCTGATTCAGCAGGAATTGCTTGAAGTTTATCACATCGTAGCTCGACAGAGAGAGGATTTCGATAAGCTGAAGGCAAAGATTCTAAAAGATCAACTGAACGAGAGACTGGTATATAACACTGCAATCGTCGATACACAAAATGGAGCATCAGAGGTTGGTGGAAGAGCTGCATAAGCCCGCTCGTCGCAACTATCCACGTCGCAAGTTCATCGTGCGAGGTTTCGATGAGACCTGGCAAGCTGATCTTGTCGAGATGCAACCCTACGCTCGAGAGAACGCAGGTGTTCGATACTTGCTCACAATCATCGACGTGCTGTCCAAGTTTGCCTGGGCTGTGCCTGTGAAGCGAAAAACTGGTAAAGATGTCATGATTGCCATGGATTCGGTGCTTCGTCAAGATCGAGTACCCACGAATCTGCAGACTGACAATGGCAAAGAATTCTACAATGCGAGCTTCCAGGATCTCATGAAACGATACCGCATCAATCACTACTCAACGTATAGCAATCTCAAGGCATCTATCGTCGAGCGTTTCAATCGAACACTCAAGAACAAGATGTGGCAGAAATTCAGCCTGCGTGGTACTTACAAGTGGCTTGACATTTTGCCGGCTCTCGTAGCAGCCTATAACGACACCAAGCATCGAACTATCAGGATGAAGCCGAGGGAAGTCACAGCGGCCAGCATGCTGATCCCACGTTTGTCGTGCGATAATCGACGCCGCAGAGCACCCAAGTTCAAAATCGGTGACAAGGTACGAGTTAGCAAGAACAAACACGTTTTCGAGATAGGCTACACACCCAACTGGACAACTGAAATTTTCACCGTGAATCGAGTACTACCAACGAAGCCAACGACGTACAAGCTGAAGGACTATCAGGAGGAAACCATCGCCGGAGGCTTCTACGAAGAGGAGCTTCTGAAAGCACGGTATCCCGACGTTTATCTCGTGGAGAAAGTGCTCAAGAAACGTGGAGATCGAGCATATGTTAAGTGGTTGGGATTCGACAATTCGCACAATAGCTGGATAAATAAGGTTGATTTATAAATAAAGAGACAATGTTCATATGTAAAACGAGGTAATATTTATTTTATTTATCACCATTATATATAAAATTTATATTTTTATATATATTTATTTATTTGACCAATTCTTTGGTACTATCGATGGTAAATTCGATCTGATGTATCGCACCGCCAAGGAATGTCAGGAACAATTCTCCGACTGATACCGACTGTACCATTTGGCCGAACGTGGTATTATCTTTCTCCAATGCGGTCGAGATACGTTTTGGCAGAAATACTTGACAATCATCATCGAGGCTGGCAACAACTTTCAATCCGTACTTCGTCGTGACTTGTCGCAATTCCGTGATTTTGTACTTCTGCTGCACCTTCAGATCGTTGAGTTTTTTCGTTGGGAGAAAATCTCCGAGAAGAGCGATCTTGTTAAGCTTTGTAACGTCCATCGTGAGCGTCTGATGGAAACCGCTGTGAGCTCTGCGTTCATATAGGAGCTATCCCCTCTACCATCGTGGCGCTGATTGGTCAACTCCCTCCACAGACGTATGAGCTCATCGTTCATATGGGGACTACCCCCTCCACCAGCGTGGTACCGATTCGTCAAATCCATCCACAGGCATTAGAGCTCACCGCTCATATGGGAGCTGCCCCCTCCACCATCTTGACGCTGATTGGTTAAGTCTTTTCACAGACGTATGAGCTCATCTTTCATATAGGAGCTACCCCCTCCACCATCGGGACGCTGATTGGTTGAACCCCTCCACTGTCGCGATTGCATACCCCCTCCATCGGTATGGATACATCCTCACCCGGTAGTTCTAGCACCACAGACTGAATCTTGTAATGTCCCCATGGCAGCGTGTCCGTCGTATCGGACAGGAGAAATCGTTTGTCATCGTGAGGACTGAGCGCTATCTTAACCTGCTTCTCGGTGTACACTCTGTGCAGTCGAGATCTGATGATGCGCTGCTCTCGACACTTTGATATTTTCTGCAAGAGGCACTGCATGAAGTCATCGAAGGTGATGGTCACTTCCACGACTCGCGTCTTCACCCATTTCACCCTCTTGATGTGATCACGACCCTCGACTCGTACGCTATACATTTTACTGCACAAGCCCACAAATTCCGTCATGATTCGTCCGTTGCATTCATCCTTCATGAGTCCGACGACTTTCTTATTGACTCGCGGCATCTCGAATTGGTTGTCAGCTGCATAATCCGAGGTATCGAATCTCAGGATATCCTGCTTTATGATGTCGTAGATGTCAGGGCAGCGAATCTCGTAGAGGAGACTATCCGTATCGGTGTAAAGGAGTTTGCAGCGATCACCGAATCTCTCACGCATGTAGTCGTAGTGGAATTCGTAGACAAGAATCTTGGACAGGTCCAGCACGCTGAGTCCCACGTAGACCGGTTTGCTGAGGTAGACCTCCGTTTTCGCGAGCTGTACGGCTACGAGGTTCTCATCAAAGATGGAGCAGCTGTGGAAGTTGGGTTTCGCAATCAGCGCTTCAGCTCCATAGCGCCCACCCCAGTGTGTCACGAGTTTAACGTCCACGTGCTTGCGAACATTCTCCATAGTTTTTCCGAACACCGCGTTATTCATAAGTTTAAAGAAATTCTTCTCGAACTCGTTTCGCGCCTTCTTCCTCATATCGCTGTTCAGATCGATGTAGGGTTTGAGCCATGTGCTCTGCTTGAATTTGAGCACTCTATGAATGCGTGTGAGTTTTAATCCGTATCTGAGAGCCTGCTTCAAACTCCTGTAGTGCAGGATGTAGCAGGTCTTGGGTTCGAGGGTAGTCATGAGCAGAGTTGGGCAATTTTGTAATTAATTACACTCTGAATACAAATTGCAATTGTAATTAGTATTTAAATTTTTTCAAAATACTAATTACAATAGTAATTTGTATTTAGATTTTTTCTAATTACAAATTACAATTAATTAGTATTTGAATTTTTTTCTAATTATAAATTAGAAGTAATTAGTATTTAGAATCTTTTCTAATTACAAATTAAAAATCTAATTTGTATTTAGATTTTTTCTAATTACAAATTACAATTGTAATTAGTATTTAGATTTTTTTCTAATTACAAATTAAAAGTAATTAGTATTGAAATTTTTTTCTAATTACAAATTAAAAGTATTTAATATTTAGATTTTTTTCTAAATACAAATTGAAAGTATTTAATATTTAGATTTTCTTCTAAATACAAAATACAAGTATTTAGTATTTACATTTTTTTCCTAAATACAAAATACAAGTATTTAGTATTTAGATTTTTTTCCTAAATACAAATGAAAAGTATTTAGTATTTAGAATTTTTTCTAAATACAAATTGAAAGTATTTAAATTGTATGTATGTATGTATATTTATTGTTCCCTAACGGGTTACAAGTTTTTGAAAAGGTTATCTCCTTCCTTTCTCCTTACATCCTTTTATCCTCTTTCACATTCTTTTCCACATCTCTTATTCCCATTCCACATATCCCATTCCACATATCCCATTCCACATATCCCATTCCACATATCCCATTCCACATATCCCATTCCACATATCCCATTCCACATATCCCGTTCTCTCTCCTCTCTCATCCATCCATTCTTATCCTCATCCTCCGCTCGCTATTTTCTCTCGTCTCGCTCGCACGTCTCGCTCGCACCCCTCGCTCGCTCGCCCTATCCGCACGCTCGTCCCTCTCCCTCCTTTTCTCTCCTCTTTCTCCTTCATTTCCGTTTTCTTAACCTACTCTTATTCTACCGCCTGTCCCTCCTCGCGCCGACTTCCGTTTCCTCTCTTTCACTCCAATCCTTCATTCACACCTGTTCTCCCTCCCTTTCCTCCTCTTCTATTCCTACTTCCCCTCTAATCCTCTCCAGCTCCTTCATCCATTCCTCCCCCCCTCCCCCTTCATCCAGAATCTCTCTAATCTTCTCCCCCATCCCCCGCTCGTCCCCCTCGCCGCCTCTACACCTCTCTAGCACGTGCTCCCACGACTCCTCATCTCCCCCGCATACTCTACACACTTTATCTTCCTCTCTCTCCCAATACCTACCCTCTCTCATCTCATTTCCCATTCTGAACCTTGCTATCCGTTTGCATCTTTCTTCGCTCCATCCCTTCTTCAGGTACCTTGGTATCCCCTCTGCTCTTACCTCCCTATACCACCTATTATATTTCGATCTCACTATTTTCTTTCTTCTCTCCCTTTCCTGTCCTCTACGATCCTTTTTTTCTATCTTCTCGTATCCTCCTTCTCCCTGTTCTTCCTCTTGCTCCTTCCCTCCTGCACCCCTATCTAAAAATTCTTTCCTTCCCTTCTCCCAGCTCGATATCTCCCCCACCCTTTCTCTTCCCCGCTCCGTTATCTCTTCCCAGCACGCCCTCGCCAATTCACTCCCCTCCCCACTCCTCAGCTTCTCCTCAAATTTCCACGCTCTTCTTCCTGCCCTCGTTCTCAGCTTATCCCTCTTTGCCTCTTCTCTCACCATATATCCCGGCGACCTCCAGTCTATACCCAACGTCCACCTGATATATCTTTCCTGCACTCTCTCTATTTCCTCCCTTTCTTCCCAACCCCATATCTCTGCGCCGTATCCCATCACTGTCCACACCAGTGTATCAAACAACCACATCCTTCTCTCCCATTTCTTCCCAAACTTCCTCTTTCCTATCCCCCATACCTGTTTCATCACCACCCCCGCCTTTCTAACCCTGTCCTTTATATGTGCTTCCTGTCCCCCATTTCTCTTAAATACATACCCCAGGTATTTAAATTCCTTCACCTCCTCTATTCTCTTCCCTTTCCATCTCCAATTCCCCCTCTTGTATCTCCCTCCCCCCTTCCTAAATCTCATGATCTTCGTTTTTCCCACATTCACTTCCAATTTCCTTTTCTCAAAATACTTCTCTAATCTCCTGATCATACTCTCCATCTCCTCCTCGTTTTCCGCTACCACCACCACATCATCCGCATATGCCAACGTGCAAATCCTTCGTTCCCCTACTTTTACTCCTCCCCACCTTCCCTTCTTCAGCTCTTCCTCCATATCTGCCGTCAACATATTAAATAATATGGGACTCATCGGACACCCCCGTCTCACCCCTTTCGCCGTCCAGAAGCCCTCTCCTATCTCTCCCCCCACCTTCACTCTACTTACTGTCTCTTCGTATACCTCTTCTATCCTCTCCCTTAGGCCCTTTCTCACTCCTCTCCTCTCTAACGCCTCCCACAGTACCCGCCTGTCCACCGAATCGAACGCCGCCTTCAAATCCACAAACAACGCCACCAACTTCCCCTTCGTTTTTCTGACCTGCCTGTTCACCAAATAATTCAGTACGTATACGTTGTCAATTGTCCCCACGCCCTTTCTAAACCCTGTCTGGTTCGGTGGTATCATTCCTCTTCCCTCTACTTCCTCCTCCAATCTCCTCGCTAGTACCGTCGTGTATATTTTATACAGCGCCGGCATTAGCGTCACTCCCCTGTAATCCTCCACTCTTATTCCCTCTCCTTTCTTTACTATCGGTGCTATTATTCCATCTTTCCATCCTTGCGGCCATCCCTCCCCCCTCCATACCCTT
The DNA here is from genome assembly GCA_963564615.1 of Rhorus exstirpatorius. Taxonomy (NCBI): domain Eukaryota; kingdom Metazoa; phylum Arthropoda; class Insecta; order Hymenoptera; family Ichneumonidae; genus Rhorus; species Rhorus exstirpatorius. Next base: position 4,397,124 of record OY751315.1, read on the forward strand.
CTACATATTTCCCACGCCATTTCCAACGTCCTTTCCCCCCCGCACTTCTATGCCTCGCTCGGTAATTCATCCGCTCCCATTGCCTTTCCCTCTCTCGTCTTTCTCAGTGCTTTCCTGATTTCTTCTTTGCTCAACTCCTCCTCCCTCCCTTCCCTCGCCTCCCTTTCCGTCCCCGCCATCACCCTATTCCCTACTCCCCCCAGCAGTCCCATGAAATATTCTTTCCACTCTTCCTTCGTTATCCTCTCATCCACTCTCTTTCCCCCTTTTCTCCCCCTATTTACTATCTCCCATACTTTGCTCTCCGTCCTAGCCTCCGCCACCTCCCTTATTAGCCTCTCTTGCTCCTCTCGCTTTTTTCTCTCGCACATCTCCCTATACTCCTTTTTCCCTTCTCTGTAGTTCTCCCTCGTACCTTCTCCCTTTCTCCATTTCCTCAGTTCCCTCCTGACTCCCTCTTTCTTCTCCCTGCTCTCCCCATCCCACCATCCTTCCCTTCGCTGCCTCCCCTCCCTTCCCCCTTCCTCCTCACTCTTCTTCATCACCTTTTTCATTTCCTCCCCTATCTTATCTACCATTTCCTGTATTCCCTCTCCCTTCAATTCTACCTCCTCCATCCTTGCTGAATACTCCTCTTTCATTTTATCTGACCATTTTCCACTCCCTATCTTTCTTTCCTGCCTCTTCTCCTCTCTTCTCCTCGCCTTTCCCGTCTTCACCGTCACTATCAACGGATGATGATCCGACTCCACTGCGTCTCCCACTACCATACTCTCTATTCCCTCTCTCGTATCTTCATCTCCTATCACATAATCTATCACCGTCTCACCCCTTCCCCCTGTGTACGTATATTCTCCCTCTTCATCTCCCTTTATATTCCCATTAAAATCTCCCATCCTACTTCTTCTATCATCTTCGTCAGCCTCCTTCCCTCCCCATTTACCTTTTTGTTCTTCGAGTGCCTTCCCCCCTCCCTCTCCTCTCTCTCTAGTCCCTCCACTCTTCCCCCTTCCTCACCCGTCCTCGCATTCCAATCTCCTCCTACTATCACCCTCTCCCCCACCCTCTGCACTTCCATCCATCCCCTCACGTTTTCTACTTTCTTTTCCATATCTCCGTTTACATAAACTGCTATCACAATCCAAATCTCCTCTCCTGCCTTTATCTTTTGTGCCATCAACCCCTCTTCTTCTCCCCCCCCCTCGATCTCCCCCCCACTCATTTCTTCTCTCACCCCTATCACCATTCCCCCACTCGCCCTACCCTTCCTGTTCTTCTTCTTCGTCCATTGCGTCTTCCATTCATACCCTGTCGGCAGCTTTCTTCTTACCCCACGCCATCCTTTCTCTTCCACCCATGTTTCCATTAACACTATCACCTCCCACTGACTTATCTCCTTCCAAAATTCTTTGTCTTTGTTCGACAGCCCCGCTACATTCCAGAATCCCATCTTCCATTTTTTCTCCCTTCCCCCCCCTCTTGTCACCCTTTCTCCTTCCTCCTCGTGCCTCCCCTATTTGTTTTTTCCCTCCCCATTTCCTGTCATTTTCTCCCTTTCCCTCCCTCTTTCCCTTCCCCTTCCGTCTCTTAGCACCTCTCTTTGTTCATCCCACCACCATATCTCTCCATTAACGTCTATCCTCCCGTTACTAACTCTTACCCTCTTCCCCTTGCTTCTCTCTTCGTCTCCTATCCTTCTCAGCCGCCATTGTATACTTCTCTCCTTCCATGTTAAATCCTCCTCTATTCTCTCCTTCCTTCCTTTTAGCTCCCTCTTATTCCTCATCACCTCCCTCTTTGCCTCCACGCTCTCCATTTTGACCTCCAGCATTCCCTCCTTTCTGTTCCCCCCTCTTCTTCCGATCTCCCTAGCCTCTGCGATTTTTCCCTTTACCCCTATCCCCTCTATTATCCTTAGTGCCGTCCCCATCGCTGACCCTTCTACTTCCACTCCTTTTATAATTACATTCCTTCTCTTTTCCTCCCTTTCTGTCATCTCTATCTTATGTTCCAGCTCCTTCACGCGTCTCCTCATCTCTTCCCTTTCCCCTGCCCTATTCTCACCCACTGTTTGCTCTCCTACCCTTCTTTCTATCTCCCTTTCCATCCTTTCTATCCTTTCCTTCCAATCCTCCACTCTTCCCTCTCGCCCCTCCATGGTGCGGTTGACCTGGACGCTGAGAACTATGGCTCGATTAACCTGAAATCCAAGAACTACGACGTGTTCAACCTGGACCCCAAGAACTATGGCGCGAACGAACTGGACAGCAAGAACTATGGTGCAATCGACCGGGACGCAAAAAAATATGACGCAATCAACCTGGACGCCAAGCAATACAGTGCGATCGACCTGAATGGCAAAAACGATGACGCGATCAACCTGGACAGCAAGAACTATGGTGCGATCGACCTGGACGCCAAGAACTATGGTGCGATCGACCTGGATGCCAAGAACTATGGTGCGATCAACCTGGACGCCAATAACTATGACGCGATCAACCTGGACACCAATAACTATGACGCGATTGACCCGGACCGCAAAAACTATGGTGCGATCGACCTGGACGCCACGAAGTATGGCGCGATCGACCTGGACGCAAAAAAATATGACGCAATCAACCTGGACGCCAAGAACTATAGTGCGATCGATCTAGACGGCAAAAACTATGACGTGATCAGCCTGGACAGCAAGAACTATGGTGCGATCGACCTGGACGCCATGAAGTATAGCGCGATCGACCTGGATGCCAAAAACTATAGCGTGATCAACCTGGATGCCATGAAACATGGCGCGATCAACTTGGACGCTAAGAACTATGGTGCGGTTGACCTGGACGCCGAGAACTATGGCTTGATTGACCTAAAATCCAAGAACTACGACGTGATCAACCTGGACCCCAATAAATATAGCGCGATCGACCTGGACGCCAGAAACTATGGCGCGGTCGACCTGTACACGGTAAACCATGGCACGTTCGACCTGGACGCGGAAAACTATTGCGCTGTCGACCTGGACTCCAAGAGTTATCACGTGATCAACCTGGGCGCCAAGAACTGTGGCACGATCGACCTGGACAGCAAGAACTATGGTGCGACCGACCTGGATGCCAGCTACAGCGTGATCGTCCTCGCAATGACCCAAATAGTCAGAAATACCCATACGGTCTAAGAAATGAAACTTGTGATTTTTAATTATCTCGATAAAAATCTTTAAATACAATCAAAAGTTGTTGTAATTAGCTTGGGAAATGATATCAATTACATTTTCGAATTATACATAGGTAAAAAAATCTTGTTAATTACATTTGGGTATTGTATTTACAGTAAAATTTCATGCTAAATACAATTGTAACTTGTAACTAGTCAAAAACCTGAACTCTAAATACTTTTAATTTGTATATAGAAGATAATTTAAATACTTTCAATTTGTATTTAGAAAAAATTCTAAATACTAAATACTTTTCATTTGTATTTAGGAAAAAATCTAAATACTAAATACTTGTATTTTGTATTTAGAAGAAAATCTAAATATTCAATACTTTCAATTTGTATTTAGAAAAAAATCTAAATATTAAATACTTTTAATTTGTAATTAGAAAAAAATTTCAATACTAATTACTTTTAATTTGTAATTAGAAAAAAATCTAAATACTAATTACAATTGTAATTTGTAATTAGAAAAAATTTAAATACAAATTACTTTTAATTTGTAATTAGAAAAAATTTAAATACAAATTACTTTTAATTTGTAATTAGAAAAAATTTAAATACAAATTACATTTGTAATTTGTAATTAGAAAAGATTTTCATTACTAATTACTTCTAATTTGTAATTAGAAAAAAATTTAAATACTCATTAATTGTAATTTATAATTAGAAATTGTCTAAATACTAATTACAATTGTAATTAGTATTTAAAAAAAAATTAATTATAAATTACGATTGTAATTTGTAATTAGACTGTAATTAATTACCGAAAGTAATTAATTATGCCCAACACTGGTCATGAGCTTAGTTTGCTTCGAGTCGGGTGCGCTCTTGTGTTCGGGGCAAAGAGGTAGGTCTCTGTGCGCATCGTGACAATCCTCGGGGTACTCGAGATCGACCTCGAGAATGTATCCCACTGGAGAATCATCAGAGATGTCGCGCACGTCAACAGTCTCGACCCATTCGAAGCCTCCGTAGGGAAGGGGTTCCATCATCGCCCAACCGTAGAGGTTGTTCACGTCATAGTACATAAGATACTTGCTCTCCGCATGTGGATCGTAATCACTCATGTACTTGTTGTTGGCGCGGGCATAACGATTGCAGCACTGGCTCACTCCGCCTCGTACTCCACGCTCAACGAACAAGTGCATTTCCAAGTCGGTGAGAAGCGCCAATTCCATCCTCGTGTATTTCAACATAGCGTCCCATGAGAAGCCCGGTGTGGTATAGTAGTGGGCAGGATCTAAGTCGTAAGCTTTGATAGCATTGTCGCGGAAATTCTCGAAGACGTCGGCCAAGAGTAGGACATCAGTTTTCAGGTAGAGATCCGAGTATGCTCCCAAGTCAGTGATGTTGAACTCTCGCCACACTCTCAGTGCATGCTCATAGTCCTCATTCGAGACAGTGCTGTCGTTCAAAGTACTATAAAAATCCTCTCGCGATGGTAGCTCCTTTTCATCCAATCTGGCGAATGAGTTGACATGCTCGTAGGGGAATACGCCTTTCCTTGTAAGTAGCTCGAACTTGGAGTCGGGGAGATGCGGGAACTCGTGTCGCACGATCTTCAATTCCTCCAAGTACGAAGCTAGTTTCTCCAACGATGAGGCCATGAATCGGAATGAGTCGATGAATCGTAAATTGAAATCGCTGCCCTCGATGTGCTTCGTGAACGAGATATATCGTTCTTTGGTTTGCGGAAGCACATCTACTCGACCTTTGAAGCAAGTAGCGATTTCTCGTATGATGAAGTGTGAGTCGTAGCCGGAAAGATTGTGGAAGACAACAGGTATGGTTCGTGAGTCCCGATAATTGAGATTGCACTCGTTGTGAGCTGGACCTCTGTATCTGGAAATAAAGCGCAAAAAATAAGAATAAAGTCAGAATAATTTGAGGATAGTGTACTTGCCTTCCCGTCAGATGACAGTGATCCCTCACTCTGCCGTTGGGTGGTAATGATTTTTCACATATGTGACAGACGGCTGCATAGCGAAATTTCCTCTCCTGCTGCGTCGTCAGTCTCTCCATAGGACGAGGATTTCTATAAATGTTCTCGAGATCGTTGACCAGTTTTTCCAGTTCTCGAACGAACCATTCGGCAGGCTTCGTTCCTCTGTGGCTGTGATATCCCCATAGCGTATCATCATAGCTACACTTTAAGTAGTATCCCACGCTGAACGCTTCGTGCTTCTGATACGCATTCTCATCTCGAGTGGGTTTGAGCAGACACTCAAAGTCTGCGTAAACGATGAACGGTACTCGCTCTTTGTTGCAGTGATTCTTAAAGTGGAGCGTGCTGTTTCCACATTTCGGCATCTTAACTCTACACTTATTGACTTTTTTGCAATCATTCTCGTGCGCGATCAACTTGTCTTCAGTACGGAAGTAGTGGAGACATCGATCACAGACATGATGCTTATGGTTACGCTTAGATAGCTGACTCGATACTAAGCGAGACAAGTCTTTTATCCATACATAATGACGTTTCGAAGATGTATTATCATCATCGTCATCCTCCTCCTCGTCCTCCTCCTCTTCATTCACATAGTTTTCTTGTATGAGAAGGAGATTGACGTGTTGATTTTTTTTCTCGGACGTTACATGAAGGGGTGCGATCTCGAATTTTTGCCTCTGTTTCTTGAGAATGTACACGTTGACCGATACATCATTCTGTTTCTCGAATTTAGAAATCTGTCTCGGCATCACGGGAAATTCAAAACCATCAAAATTCAGCTCTGTATCAAACTTTCGATACTCGGAAACACGATCCGAATGGATGACCGGATGCATCGCAGACAGTATAGCCCACTTGAAACACATATCGTCATCGTTTCTCACGTTAACGCACGCCTTTTTGTTTAGTATTTTTTCAGGCAGCTTCACATAAGAGCTACCTCGCATTGGATTCAACTTGTTAATGTTTACAGTCAGGTTAATGATGGAATGCAGCGACCATCCTGAACCTTCCTGCTCAAATTCCTCCATATCCCTCTGAATGGGATTCTGAATGTTTGCAACGAACCATTCATTCACATCGGTTGTTATGAAAATGGGCTCGGCTTTTGTGCTGAAGTGTTTCATTTCCACTATTTCCTTCTCGTTTCTCAATATAACAAATTTCGCGGCTAGCACTGCGTATACTTTCACCGCGCTTCTCTCACTCTTCAATATATGCTTGATTTTCAATTTGAAATGAGTCAGACAGTCCTCCATAAATGATCACACTTCCACATGTTTCAAATTCGTAATGGTACCCGTCTTGATACGTTTTTTGAATGAAGTTCTTAGATCTGACCATCGCACTCGGTTGTCAAGTTTTTCGCGACTCTGTACGCCAGCACCACGCTTCAACAAGCATTCCAATTTAATCTCAACCCCCCTCAGGACTCCGATTGTGAAGAGGAACTTTTGTTTCTCTGGAACAGTGGTTGCAGGGGCATCTTCCAACGATTTTATTACCTTAGCGAGACGTTTCATCCATTCGTGAATCTGCGAGGAACTTTGTTTCTGTGCAAGCTCCAGCACTTCATCCCAGCTCTCTATGATTTCCTTGCAGAGCCAAGCAGACATTATGACTGTTCACTCCAACGATTCGGAATGTGACTGCTCGTTCGTTTAGTCTCGTATTTATACCCGTTACAGTCTAGCTGGAAGAGTGCTGTTGTTCTCAGGCTTAGCGCTGATTGGCTGCTTTTCTCGGGGCTTAGCGCTGATTGGCTGCTATTCTTAGACTTTAGCGCTGATTGGTTGTCCGGTCGTTGAGGGAAAAGGAGATGTGGTGGGAATTGAAGAGCAGTGGGGGGGAGCAAATATCGGGTATATAAGAGCGAAGACAACGGCAACCGGCATCAATTTTACAATGGAGTTCGTCGTGGACTTCCAAGGTTTTAAGCAACCTATCAACGAATTCGTATATAAAGAAGTGGCAGTAGTTGCCGTTGAGGTTGAGGCCATGCCATCGGTCTATCTGTTTGAGGCGCCTCATGAGTGGAGTTATCTGGCTGCTAAATACAAAAGTGAGAATCTGTGGCTTGAGAAAAACTATCACGGCATTCCCTGGAATAGTGGTGATATACCCTACGAGGAAGTCGATGAGTCGCTCCACCACCTTCTACGAGGCGCCAGCAAGATTCACGTCAAGGGTCTCGAGAAAAAAAGATATCTGCAGAAAATTCTACCAAACGTGGAGAATCTTGAAGACCGAGGATGTCCATCGCTGCAAAAGCTGCGTGAAGACATCACTATCGCATGCACCAATCATCCAGACTTATGGAGTCCGCACTGCGCAGCTTACAACGCGGACGCTTTGAAAACATGGCTACTCCAGTCGTATCAAGACTCCCCAAGCACCGAATGTAATCCCGACCTTTCGCTTAAAGACTACTATAATCAGTGCACTTGCACATTGTACGAGTGAATAAATAAAAAGTTAACCCCGATTACATATGGAAAATTATTTATTAAAAAAATATGAAATTTTTTTTATACGTTTCGTGTATTTTCTAATGCTCGTAGAAGTCGCTTGCTGGGAGTGGTTGGTCTCATCGGTTGCGTTCTCTTGTGGATAAATGGATCGATCTTGGTAGAAGATTTTTACAAAATACAATATTTTAATACTCATAGGAGTCGCTTGCTACAGGTGATTGGTCTCATCAGCTAAGTTTTTTGTGGATAAATATGTCGATCTTGGCAAGATATACTGTGTAATTCAGACGAGGAAAAATTCAAGGGTTGGTTGGGGTAATATGGGTCGGTTGGGGTAATATGGGTCGGTTGGGGTAATATGGGTCGGTTGGGGTAATATGGGTCGGTTGGGGTAATATGGGTCGGTTGGGGTAATATGGGTCGGTCGGGGGTGGTATGGGTCGGTTGGGTTGGTTGGGGTTAGGATGGGGTGAGTGAACTCTCATATATATATAATTTATTTCAAGAGAGACTTACCTCGTTCGCTCCATACCCGAACTGCATATGCCTTCTTGCTCGAGTTGTATGCCTTATATATAGGATCCAGAAGCATGAAGTATATGAACTCTCCTGAGCTGAAATCGCTTAAGAAAAATTACCGGAGAATCTGAGGCAAGACTTGAAGATGCCGCGAAACATTGATGGATTTTCGGATTATCGGGATTTTGTCCAGGAAACTTCCCATTTCTTTGCGCGGGAAACGTCAGCTCATTCAAATTTCCGTTATTTGAATGGTCTTACATGACACCGGAAGATGGCGCTGATATTCAAAGGCTATAATTATTGATTTTTTTTGGAATATCGATTATTTTATCCGGGATTCAAATTTACCACCTTTTAGCCTTTGAATATCAGCGTCATCTCTCGGCGACGTGCAGAACCATCCAAATATCTCTTAGTCCGGACACAAACCTCAGGAATCTACCTTACCGATGGTTGGGTTGGATACGCAGGGTTCATATCCCGCGGAAGATGACGCTGATATTCAAAGGCTAAACTTATCGATTTTTTGAAATATTGATCATTTTGTCCGGGATTCAAATTTACCGCCTTTTAGCCTTTGAATATCAGCGCCATCTCTCGGCGATGGTGCTGATATGGTGGTGATAGGCGATGATTACTACCTGCGTTGCTATGGTTACGCGGCCAAGGTCATTGTGCCACGCTGCTAACGTACAGTAACGGCCAGTAGGCTGAGATTTTTCGTATGGAAAGTGTCTTGTGCTGCATTTGGGCTTTTTCGGATGGAAAGCGACTTGTTAGTCCAGTCAATCCGTGCTCAAAAAGGGGGTAACCGTGCATTTTGGAAAGACAGCAATTTTTGTTGTATCGTAGGGGGTCATCCGTGAGTGTAAAACCGAGTTTTTGGGACGGGGGTGTTTTCATTTGGCTGTCACATCCGCTTCAAAATTTCATGATATAATATTACAATTAAACTCTATAAATACGTTTCGACTTCGGAACGAAACTTTCACGGGAACGGATGTGACTTCGCGATCCCACGGATCGACAGTCTTATCAGCACATTCTTTTGGTAAGCAAATGCGAGTCCCCGCGAGCTCAAGGAGAACTCAAGGGTATACACGGGCCGATCAAAATTGCCACATTTGCAAAAATTGTCCTGGCGGGACCCAGCGGCGAGCTAGAGTTCCCCGCTGTGTCGCGTCAGTACTGAGTTGTACCAAGTTGCGAAAGCACGCTCAGACAAATACTCCGGCTCTTAGCTTGTCGTGGCGGCCTTAAGCCCGTGAAGATCTCGCGGTGGCTCGCATAGACCATCAGTCTATAGTCGATATCCTTGTTGTGTTGTTACCCCCTTTCAATTGCTATTTCCATTAAAGTTTTACTTATCAAAATATTCACTTCAACCGAATCTCCCGGCCTTAACTTCAGTTAGACACTATAAGTAGTGACAATAAGTTTAGTGACTATAAGTTAGTGACAATAAGTTAGTGACAATAAGTGCCATAAGCGTCATTAATACAAATTTTGGGATTTTATACCGTTTTCTTCTGTTCTTCGTACAAAGTAAGTCCCCGCTCTGCGGCATTATATTAATCTATATACATATATATCGTCCTACTTGGATAAGGTGTCAGCGAGTGAGAACGCGGGCGAGCGCGGCTGACGTAGTGCGGCCACTCTCACCTTACTTCTTCCTCTCTCCTTCGCGGGGCACCCAGCTACTGTATTTCATTTCCCCTATCTGATTTTACATGTACCAAGATACATGAATAAATCTAAATATTATCAACCCATATTAATATATCATTTAATCCGTCAGATCACCCCTTCCTTATTTCAGAGCGTGACCGGGCCCGTATGGGACGGAGTAGAAGCGCCGAATAAAAATTATTAAATAGAAAATAAATACAAACGAAATTATAGTTTGCAGTGCCTTTTGCACGTAACAAACTTTTTGGTGGCAGCGGTGGGATACTGCTTCTACCTCTCACGCCCTGATTGTGGAACTGGTGATCTTGACATTCGTAATATAAAAAAGAAAAGTAAAGTTAAACGCATTGTTTCGGTCTCTCCTATTGGCAATCAACTTTCTCTCAATCGCAGTCGATTCTTCGTGAATGAATATCTAAGTATTATCCAATATGGCTCAAGACACTTTGTCGGAGGACGTATCCGAAATGTTGGCCCACTCGATAAGGGACATTTCCACTATGATAGGGGGAATGAACTTGTCGAATCGATTGGCCAGCATCCCGGAATTTGATGGGACTAATATTCCCCTCAGGGATTTCCTCCAAAATGTTCAAAATTCGGCAGCGTTTGTTGGGGTAGGCGGACAGGCAGAATTCGTTGCGTCGGTCCTAAACAAATTACGCGGAGACGCGCGCGCTTGTGTCCAAGGAGAATCGATCTCGACCGTGTCTCGTCTAATAGCAGTTTTAAAGGAAGGCTTATCGCGTTCGCGTAGCTACGATGATTGCATGTCCGATTTTTCACGCTTGCGTCTTAACCAAGGTGAATCCTTTCGCGGGTTGTATAATCGCACTCGCGCACTTATCGGAATTACTCGAAATGCTTGGAAGTCGGAGTACGAACAAGATCTACCCGCCGTACTCGAAGGCCCTCTCAATAAAACTGCCCTTAAGGCATTTAGACGCGCGTTACCAACTCGTCTCGCGGAATTGCTAGTGGTCGCGAATCCTACCACACTTAAGGCCGCGATCGAAATTGCGGAAGAGCTTTCCGATTGTAGCTCGAGTCCCGATGTGAACATATCAAAAGGGCTCGATCGAACGCGAAATTCGTCGTCGGATACTCTCGCACTAGTTGCAAGAGAGCATCCAAAAACTCGAGATTCGCGCTCTCCATCGCCTGCACAGTCTCGTGGTGCTCCCTCCTCGAAGTCTCGTTCCTCAAGTCCCAGACCTCCGGGAATATTAAAATTTAAGGAAACGGAGCTTCCATGGTCCAAGAATCAGTCAGAAAGCTCGGGGTCGGGTTGTGATCGTCGGTATTGCTGCTCACGTGGCACGGGATGTGCTTGTTGCCCTTGGAATAAATGGCGTCCTGGTGCAGAGCCTAAGGACGCTGGGTGCAACCAACGTTACTGTTGCCGTCGGAACGGTGGCTGTGAATGTTGCCCATGGACCGAGCGTGGCTTACGCTCGGCAAGGAACCCTAGAAATTCCTCTCCGCATGATCACTCTGGTAGGTCTCGTTCTCAAAGTCCGGAGTCTTTAAACTCGAAAGGGGCTCGCCGTCGCGATATGGCGAGCCAGACAAATACTCGTATCGCAACATCCGAAACGCAGAAACCCTCTGTAACCTTCCAGGTACCGAGGAAGTAAGATCGCGAATTTACTCGGAAGTAGAAGGTAGTTACGAGCCGAATTCTTCAGTATCTGACTCCGAAGATGGCGTAGAGTCCCCTGTAATTAAATTATCAGCTCCCGAACTCGCGCGCGGAACCGAAGAGTTCTTCTGCGATTCTGGATCTGGATTGAACTTTATTAAGCTACACGCTCTTTGTGATGACGTTCCGTATGATCCCGCGAAGTGTCGGGAATTTACAGGGCCCTCGGGGGAAAAATCGCGGACGCTCGGGACAGTAGAATTAAATATCAATGACAGATCTCACACTTTCCACGTTGTTAAGGAATTCGCGACGGATAGTAACGGATTAATCGGTAAGCCCTTTTTGCGTAAAGAAAAGGCTGAACTCTCGTTTCATCATAATGCGTTATTAATCGCAAGCGATCCAATACGTCCCCGCCCATTTCTTACCAACAAGATGAAGCTGGTAGGTTCTCTGAAACCTGTAAAAAGGGTCTTTACTATCAAGGCTCGATCGCGAGTAAAATTGCCAATAGAAGTGGTAAACACCGACCTTGCTGAGGGTTATCTACCTCGTATAAGCACCTCCGATGGTGTCTATATAGGGGATGCGTTAGTCTCCCAGCAACGTGGGTTGTGCCACGTACTGGCGGTTAATACCCGCGACCGAGATGTCAACGTCGAAGTCACCCCACAAGAAATTATCCCTTGTGACTTATACGAACCTGACTTTGATATGACGAAGGCTAGTTCAGAATCCTCAGATGATGACGCGACACCACCGATTGATCGGGTAGAAGCCGTGCTTCAAGCCCTGAGATTGAACGCGTTAAACGAAATGGAGCGACTGCATGTCTGCCGAATTGTCGAGGAAAATGTAGACAGATTCAAGCTACCGGGAGACAAACTCTCGTGTACCGATCGCGTTGCTCACAAAATCCACACGCTGGATGATTTACCAATTAACGCGCGACAATATCGATTCCCTACGATTTATCGGGAAGAACTTGAATCTCAGGTCTGTAAGAAACTCGATAATGAAATAATCATACCATCGCAATCGCCTTACAATTCTCCGGTATGGATAGTACCGAAGAAGCCAGACTCCCAAGGGCGTCCGCGAATGCGAATGGTTATCGATTTTCGGAGACTGAACGAAAAAACGATTTCCGATGCTTACCCACTGCCCAATATAGTAGATATATTGGACCGGTTGGGAAAAGCGCGGTATTTTTCCACCTTTGATTTGGCTAGCGGATTCCAACAAATTCCAATGGATCCTCGAGATCGGGCGAAAACGGCTTTTTCAACGCCCAATGGACATTACGAATACGTTCGGATGCCTGAGGGATTGAAAAATGCTCCTGCCACCTTCCAGCGCTTAATGGATAATGTATTGCGCGGTCTTCAAGGTGCCGAACTATTCGTATACCTTGATGACATCGTGATATTTGCCACTACGCTGGAAGAGCATGAAAAGAAGGTTCGCCGTCTCATGAATCGATTGCGAGAAGCTAATCTCGTCCTTGAGCCGGATAAATGTGAATTCCTCAAAAAGGAGGTCCTTTATCTTGGCCATATTATAGGACGAGAAGGTGTTCGACCGGATCCACGTAAACTCGAGGCAGTAAAAAAATTTCCGACGCCTCGGACCCTGAAAAATGTTCGTCAATTTCTTGGACTAGCCGGGTACTATCGCCGCTTTATTGAAGGATTTTCCGGTCGTGCAAAGCCTCTCTCGGATCTTCTTAAGAAAGGGAAATCATTCGAATGGGGCCCACAACAACGTCGAAGCTTCCGTGAATTGCGGAAGGCTCTCTGCATGGAGCCCATTCTCCAGTATCCCGATTTCAACCGACCTTTCACGCTCACTACTGATGCATCCGACTATGCTATCGGCGCTGTGTTGGGACAAGAGCGAGATGGATTCGATTTACCTATCGCGTATTACTCGCGGATTCTCTCGAAAGCCGAGATGAATTACGGTACGACCGAGAAAGAATGTCTCGCGGTGGTACAAGCTTTGGAGAATTTTCAGCCCTATTTATATGGCCGAAAATTCAAATTAATCTCCGACCATGAGCCCCTTAAATGGATCGGTTCTACTAAAGATCCAGGTAAGAGGTTGATTCGATGGAGATTGGGCTTGCAAAATTACGATTATGAGTTTGTCTATAAACCTGGTCGATTGAATATCAACGCGGATGCTCTTTCACGAAATCCGATTAATCCTCTCAGCTCTGATTCGAGTGAATCGGAGGGCCGTGAGGTCGTAAAAGTCTTGCCAATACAAGGAGGTAAGCGTGGTGGAGTCAGACCGAGGCTGCACTCGGATCCGCAGTTATCGCAAAAGCCGTCGGGGAAATTAATACCCCCCGTGTCTCAACGGAACCCGAGACTTCCTAATCAGCTAGAGGTCAGTGCCATTGCGACTCGCACGCGGGCCAGGAGAAACCCTGACGCCCTTGGTCGAGCGATACCGCAAACTTCAGAAGCATCTGGCACAAGCTCTGCTGACGAGGAACGACCCATACAGCGATTACATCGTAGTATGTTGCCAGCTCCCCTCCTTCCTCCAAAACGTCCTTCTGCAAGGCTAAAGTTCTCTTCCACTCAATCAAAGAAACCTAATCCCGATGCGGAAGAGGTACAAATTCCTGCCTCGGTACAGGAAAGAAATACGATCGTGGTCGCGAGCCCACCGGCCAGCGACAGCGATAGCTCCCCTGTGGAAGAAATGATAAGCGACGCGGATAGCACCGTGCCCGCTGGCTTACAACAATCATTTCAGAAATTTCATGAATCTGTAACTCAGCTAGGAAGTAAATATCAGGGCGAAGAAACCTCGCCATCGGACTTGGAAGAAACGATCCTTCCCGGTCACATATCAGATGGTGAGGAAATTGATCCGGAAGTTCAGGAAATATTCAATGAACTAGACCCGTTCGATGATCAAACGGGCGACGTCGAATTAGCGCAACGCATAAAAAGATTATCTGAGCGCATGCAGGCGGTGACCGAGGAGGAGCTCTTACGTAGAACGAGCCTTATCGGTCCCCGAGGCCCCCGAGTAGGCGAGGTGGAGCGGGGAGGCGATAAAGCAAGGGAGAAACTCGAGCGGCCGGCGGCAGCATCTACGATGCTGCACGAGGTGTCGTGCGAGAAACTCCCGAGCGCTGTCTCCCCCTCTTCCCCTCTTTCCTCGGGGTCCACTATTGCTCCAACTATATCGGGTGAAGCCAGCTGTGAACGACCTACGGCTGTTCCCCTTGCCTCAGTCCCTGCGAGCCGCACTTCGGTGCATGGAGGGGCTTCCCTATGTCAAGCTAAGCCAAACGAAGAGGTCTCGCAGCTGAGCGGACCACTGCCATCTTCTGCTCCCCCTGCTCGCAATCCTAGTGCCTCGACACGATCCATCTCTCATCCTCTCTCCTCCCGTTCCGCGAAGAACGCGAGCACAGTAGAAGAGGAAATTATGCTCGTCGACGATGTAGGTTACGTTTTCCCTTTTCCCGTGGCTGCGAATCAGAAATCTTCGCAACACGAAATCAATCCGATTCCGCGAGGCAAGGAGGAGAAAACCAAAGATCTTTCCGCATTGTCGTCGATAACGGGCACCCGAGAGTGCTTGACGTACCGTCGCGATAACTATGTGCATTTTATTTCCTCCGATGGAGAGTTCACTACCCCGATCGGAAAAATATTGTCCGATCTGGGAATCGTCGATTCTCATTCCATTAAAAATAAAAATTTGGAGATAGGACAAGTCGCGACGACACGACACGGCCTTAATCAGATTTTCAGCGTAGTAATAAAACGCAGATATTACGATGATACCCTGAGCGAGAACATCCAGTCGGGGCTGGAAAATCTTAGGAGAGAATTGTCACGCTCCGGGATAAAAACCCTACGCATTGCGCGTCACGGGGATTTTCCCGATGATTTACCATCTGGCAGATTGCTGCAGATAATACACGAAGTTTTTCAAGCTGCGGGTATTGTCGTGGTAATTTGTTACGGGAAAATAAAATTACCATCTCCTGAGGAGCGGGAGGGCATATTACAAGAATTTCACTCCAGCCTTATAGGTGGGCACAAAGGGGTGACCAAAACGTATCGACGAATCCGAGAGAGGTTCTATTGGCCTACCCTTCGGAACGACGTACAAAATTTTATACGTCGCTGCAAGGGCTGTCAAGAACAAAAGCTAGTGCGAGCGAAAACACGAGAGCCTATGCTCATTACCGACACTCCGGCCGATACCTTTGACAAGGTCTCTCTCGACACCGTTGGTCCGCTCCCTATTACTCCTCACGGTAATAGACATATTTTAACAATGCAGGATAACTTATCAAAGTATTGCCTCGCAGAGCCAATCCCTGATCTGAAGGCAACAACAGTCGCCGAGGCATTGGTTCGCCGATTATTTAATCAATTCGGCGCGCCACGGGCTATCCTTTCTGATCGCGGTACGGCATTTACGAATCAGTTGCTGCGTGAAATTTCTAAAATCTTTAAAATTCATCAGCTAACTACGTCAGGATATCGTCCGCAAACTAACGGTGCGCTGGAACGTAGCCACATAGTTCTCACAGAATATATCAAACACTATGCGAATACTTTCGATGACTGAGATCGGTTGTCACCATTCGCTGAATTTTCCTATAACACGAGCGTTCACGAGGCGACGAATTTCACACCTCATGAGCTTGTGTATGGAAAATTGGCCCGTCAGCCGAGTCAATTCCCCTCAGATGACAAGATTCCCACGAGCAACTCCTTCCTCGCTGAACTCATCAAGCGCTTGTCCGAGATTCGAGAAATTGCCGGGGAGAATATTATTCGGTCGAAAAATCGTTCAAAGGGGTATTACGATCGGAAATGTAGACCATTCCCGGGGAAAATTGGGGATTCGGTTTATGTATTAAAGGAGCCGCGGAGGGGGAAATTTGATTGCCAATACCACGGCCCTTATAAGATCATTCAAATATCTGATAAGAGTAACGTTATTTTAGAAACCGAAAAGGGCGAAAGATTTCGCAAGCACGTGGATAAAATAAAACTCGCTTATTTATGATACCGAATCACTCGACGGAACTCCGCTCATCCAACATGTCACGAGCGCAGCTCACCGTGTGGATGTTCATCTATGGCCTCACCATGGTCGCCGCCAACCGGACTTACCACGTAACGCCGATCGAGAACTGCCCGGGGCTCTACTACGAGAGGCAGGCTATGGTGCAGCTACAACAAGGAGATTGGAGAATGACTGTGTACATCGACGTAGCCAACTTCGCTCAAGCATTCCCCAACGATGAGCAATTGCTAACACAGGTGCAAGAGGATTGTACCAAAGTTAACACCCCACTCGCATGTAGCGAGCTGACCAGAAAGAAGTACTTATTCTCCCGATTCGATTACGCCCGAGAGCTAATTGGCGAATTATGGACGTTGAGTGACCACTCGGAGATTCAACCGATCCAACGCCCATACACGATAAGGAAAAGATCAGCTCCATTCGGGTTCATTGGAAGCGTCAGCAAATCTCTTTTTGGGACCCTGACCGAGGACGACGCTATCTATCTCAATGGTCAGATTGACCGACTCTTCAACGACCAAACCCGCATCACTCAGCTGATCGAGAAGCAGATGCATATCATCTCCACGAACCTACAAGATCTTCACCGCGAACACCTTGCGGAGTCCAAACGCGTAAACGATGTTTTCGGGTTCGTACTAAAGATGCATCAGGATTTGGAAAAGTATAACAATCATTCAGCTCTCGTCCAGTATAACTTGACAATAGTAAATTATGCGATGCGAGTGGAATCAAAACTAGAACGCTATATCCATGCCTGCCGGCAATACATCCGAGCCATCCTCACTGCAAGGAAGGGCCAACTCGACCCGAGCGTCCTTACTACGAAGCAGCTGACTACGGTCGCCAAGGAGGCACAGCTACGTATCGGTGGGTTGGAATTTCCGCTACCCTCCGATCATTTACGCCCGGAAATTCTCGCTTCACTCGTTCGCACCGATCTTCTGTCGCACAAGGATCGCGTCCTGATAGTGGTACACATACCGCTACTTGATCGCACAATATACGATCTCTATCGGATTTGTCCATGGCCTGTGCCACAGAACTTTCATAACGGAACAGGATCTGCGTTCATAACACCCGAAGCTCCTTACATAGCTGTCGCTGCGGATCATCGAACTTACTACCTTGCCGATGATGGGTACAGAGTCTCCTGCAAGGAGGTGGAACATCGCCTTATCTGCCCTGGAGGGACTCCTGTGCACGAGATAGCCACGTCCACGGCGTGCGAACTGCACATGCTATTGAACCCCTCCGAAGACGTATTGCGGCGATGCGATGTAAGGATACATCCATACCACCGGAATCACTGGGTACACCTATCCGTTCAAGGAGGTTGGCTTTACTCTCTTGAACATCCATTGACCATACAGATAACCTGCCCTGATACGCCGAGGCAGGAGGTAGAAATAGTTGGTGCAGGAATCATACAACTGCAACCTAATTGCATTGGAACGACTCCTACAATCACCCTCACCAGCATAAGGACGTACGAAAGCAGTAAACAATATCTCTACCAGCCTGGCATCTCACTCAACGTGTCTATCCTCACTCCGACTATGGAAAGAGAAGAAACGAGAGCGGTGCTGAGCTCGCTGTTCACGCGTCGAGGCGATAAGCACCTTTCGGGATATCCAAACCCGAGAGCGGAAGGAGAGTCATTGTATGACATAGAACAACAGCTGCAGACCATAGGCGAGCATCGGCGAGAAAAAGACCGACAACATCTCCTCATTCTCGCCAGTTTTGCAGGGCAGGTCAGCATTGTATTCGGAATAATGTTCTATCTCGCTCGCGGTCGATTGGCTTACGTGCTCATACGTATCGTACGAACTCTAACATCTTGCCAAAGGAAGAGAGGTATAGAGGGAACCGGCGTCGACTCCCAGCCTCCCCATGTGTATGCTGCACCAAGCACCTCACCGCCCAACGCAAGCGTGGCCCTGCCGGGTGACGAAAATCCAACACCTAGACAACGGAAC
Source organism: Rhorus exstirpatorius (assembly GCA_963564615.1). NCBI lineage: Eukaryota > Metazoa > Arthropoda > Insecta > Hymenoptera > Ichneumonidae > Rhorus > Rhorus exstirpatorius. The sequence continues at coordinate 4,415,670 of OY751315.1, forward strand.
ACAGTTTCAACGTTTCCCGTCCCCCGCCAGGAACCCATGGTGGCCTAGATGAACTACAAGACTATCATGCCAACAGAGAAGAGGTCGACGAGGACGCCGACAACCCGGGGGGGGGGGGGGATAGATGTCACATCCGCTTCAAAATTTCATGATATAATATTACAATTAAACTCTATAAATACGTTTCGACTTCGGAACGAAACTTTCACGGGAACGGATGTGACTTCGCGATCCCACGGATCGACAGTCTTATCAGCACATTCTTTTGGTAAGCAAATGCGAGTCCCCGCGAGCTCAAGGAGAACTCAAGGGTATACACGGGCCGATCAAAATTGCCACATTTGCAAAAATTGTCCTGGCGGGACCCAGCGGCGAGCTAGAGTTCCCCGCTGTGTCGCGTCAGTACTGAGTTGTACCAAGTTGCGAAAGCACGCTCAGACAAATACTCCGGCTCTTAGCTTGTCGTGGCGGCCTTAAGCCCGTGAAGATCTCGCGGTGGCTCGCATAGACCATCAGTCTATAGTCGATATCCTTGTTGTGTTGTTACCCCCTTTCAATTGCTATTTCCATTAAAGTTTTACTTATCAAAATATTCACTTCAACCGAATCTCCCGGCCTTAAATTCAGTTAGACACTATAAGTAGTGACAATAAGTTTAGTGACTATAAGTTAGTGACAATAAGTTAGTGACAATAAGTGCCATAAGCGTCATTAATACAAATTTTGGGATTTTATACCGTTTTCTTCTGTTCTTCGTACAAAGTAAGTCCCCGCTCTGCGGCATTATATTAATCTATATACATATATATCGTCCTACTTGGATAAGGTGTCAGCGAGTGAGAACGCGGGCGAGCGCGGCTGACGTAGTGCGGCCACTCTCACCTTACTTCTTCCTCTCTCCTTCGCGGGGCACCCAGCTACTGTATTTCATTTCCCCTATCTGATTTTACATGTACCAAGATACATGAATAAATCTAAATATTATCAACCCATATTAATATATCATTTAATCCGTCAGATCACCCCTTCCTTATTTCAGAGCGTGACCGGGCCCGTATGGGACGGAGTAGAAGCGCCCAATAAAAATTATTAAATAGAAAATAAATACAAACGAAATTATAGTTTGCAGTGCCTTTTGCACGTAACATGGCCACCATCTTGAAATTAAAGGTGTAATTCTTTTTTTTTATTTATCTCCGTAACCGTGAGGCTGAAAAAAAATTTTCAGATCATGTTTGTAGCTTATGCAATTATCTATAACTTTTCTTCAGAACTTTTTCGTCTAAGATCAATAATAAAACAGTTATGAGCAGGAAAAGACGACAAATAAGGAGATAAAATACTTTAAGGATGTATTGGACGTACCTTCCCAACCAAAAGTGACTTTCGTCGACAATATTGCATACTTTATGATAAGATAAAGATTAGAAAAAAATTCATCTACAATGAAGATGATAAGAAGATTAATTTTAAATAATAATAATTCAAAAAAGTTATCAATAAATTGTTTAAACAAAACATTGTTTAACAAAATTTTAGGGAAAGTTTTTTTTTAACGCGTGAAATTAATTCGTTGACTTTTCTAACTACGAATGAATTTTTTTTCTAAATTTTCTTATTATTTTGAAATTTGGTTTTCGACAAATTTTTAATTTTTAAAAATGAAATAAAAATCGTAAATTTTGGATATGTTTTCGTAAAAATGTTGTATATTACAATTAAGAAGTTTCCAGGGCATTGAACGAATAGTTTCGTAAATAAAACCTTTACAAATTTCTGAAAACCGTAATTTCAAAAGATAAGAAAATAAATAAAAAAGTTCATGTGTAGTCAGAAAAGCCAACGAACTCATTTCACACGACAAAAAAAAACATTCTCTAAAAATTTGTTAAACAATGTTTTGTTTAAACAATTAATTGATAACTTTTGGGCATTATAATTATTAAAATGTAATCTTCTTATGGTCTTTATTGTGGTTGAATTTTTTCCGATTTATATCTTATCATAAAGTACGCAATATTGTCGACGAAAGTCACTTTTGGTAGGGGAAGGTACGTCCAATACATCCTTAAGATGAGATAACTCAGAAATTTCAGATTCTATGATAAAAATGCTGCTCAGCTTTTTAATAGAGCATTTCTAAACAAAAAATTCGAGCCACTTACTTTTTTCATTCGGTTTGTTTTTATCGTAGAATCTGAAATTTCTGAGTTATCTCACCTTAAGGGATCATTTCAGTGTGACCGCCCGAAAAATCACTGATTTTCGCGATTTTTTTTTTTCATGGTTAGGATATCCTAATCGGTCTGGGTTTTTTTTTTTTTTAAATTAAAGCAGCGATGAAGAATACAAAATGATTTTTGTTGCGGTGATGTTTTAGTTTTTTATTATTGTTATTAATTATCAAAAATTTTATAAAAAAAAAGAGTCCTAATCGGTGTCCACTTTTCTGGGCTCAATTTTGATCTGAAACAAAAATTTCAAAAAGATTATTAATCTGTAGGAAAGCCGCTATCGTCCTATGGAGGCTTTAAAAAAAAAAAATTTTTTTTGACAAAATGGCGGCGGTTTGAACAAAAAGTAGTGAATTTGGCCTTTTTTTCGACAGTTTTTCGAGAGAAAAAATAGGAAGTTTAAAAAAAAAAGCTTCCATAGGACGATAGAGAATGACAAGAAGAATGTTCCGTAAAACTTTGAAATCGATAGCTTGAAAACTCTTCTCTCGGCAGCAGACACCGTTTTGAAAAACACCATTCCGAGAAAAATTAATAACAATAATAAACAGCTAAAAAATCACCGCAACAAAAATCATTTTGTATTCTTCATCGCTGCTTTAATTTATTTAAAAAAACCCAGACCAATTAGGATATCCTAACCATGAAAAAAAAATCGCGAAAATCAGTGATTTTTCGGGCGGTCACACTGAGATGATCCCTTAAAGTATTTCATCTCCTTATTTGTCGTCTTTTTCTGCTCATAATGTTTTTATTATTGATCTTAGGCGAAAAAGCTATGGAAGAAAGTTATAGATAATTATCTATAACTTTCTTCCATAAAAATGCTCTTTAAAAAATTTTTGTCAGTCTCAGGGTTACGGAGATAAATAAAAAAAGATGTACACCCCTAATTTCAAGATGGCGGACGAATGACAACACCCGCCCGTGCCGAAAACTCGGTTCTACACTCACAGCTGCCCCCCCCCCCCCTACGATACAAAAACAAAAAAAATTGCTGGCTACCCAAAACGCACGGTCCAATCACGGATTGACTGATAAATATTGACTGATAAATATTTAAAAAAATGCACGTCTGGAATGTCATCGGAATATACCATGGAACTCAAAGAAAATTATGATGATCCAGGACCCTCCTGCATTAAAAAATTCAGATGCTCATAATTGCTTCTCTTTGTATATATGCATTCGATAAAATTTAAATAAACCAGATTTACAGTATCATTAATTACGCAGATTGTTACATTCAACATGCATTCAAAGTTTTATCGCTAACTTGTAAGGTTTTAACAATTATGAATTGACCTCATATTTTAAAAAAAGCTATCGTTTACCAACAACACATTCGATATGTCTATCCTCAACTTGTTGAGTCAGAATCAAATTTTTCTTGTTTTTATCTCCTAGCCGTAGTTTCCAAAATTGTTTATCACTTGACATTTAGAAGATATGAAAAACATAATACAGAAATTATTTCAGGTATTCAATTTTTCATTATCTTTTAAACGTATTAGATAGATCCACCAAGTTCATATTTTCCAGCGATATAACTTTGTATTTAAAATAAATCAATAACTATACCATTCACATGCTAATCTTTGAAATTGTTTGTGACAAAATTCGTTGCTAATAGAGGTTAGCATGGTACAATTCTTACAACAGTACAGGTGATTACTGCCAAAAATTAATTCTGTTGGGCTTATTTAAACCGGACATAGGTTTTTTCAGGTATGTATTTTTTTATAAGCAAAACGAATCTCAGGGTTAGGTACACTGTTACTTAGCAACGTATTGTCGTTCACTGTGTATAAAAATTTACCTTTCACTTTCATTAATGCTTACTTACTTTGTTACGAATATTTGATATCCTCATACTTTAGTTTTGAAACTCTTATCATGTCTATTTATGTAATTATGAGCAGCCATTACAAGAATATACTACGATATAAAGAAACTGCAGTTGCTTTATGATTTGTAGTGCTAAAAAAACGCATATATTTTCAGCTATACAATAAAAAAGTACAGAAAAAAATAGGCAAATGAAACTTGAGAAATGCCCTGTTAGTAATGTGTAATATAAAAGAAACATCGCTATTTTATGCTACGAATCATGTCTCCCGTTTTTGCGCTTTAAATTTTTTATTCAAAATAAAAATTAAAAAGATACTTACCGTTGTTGCTTCCTTATGGCACAAGTTTTATCATGGCAAAAAAATAGTTCAGTTTTCAATGTTAATGTGTCTAACATGTTCCAAAACGTCCGAACATCACATTTATCGGAAGGTTCCGGTTGGCGTACGGGGTTGCAAATTTGAATACTAACATTGTTGGAAATTTAGCCAGTTAACACGACGATGTGCGGGATGCGAGAAAAAGGAAGAATTAAGAGGAGGAAATAGGAGCCACGTCCGTTCTGTTTATTTTGCCGATTGAGACTGAGGGTCTCTGGCCTACGGAACGATACAAGTGTATTGTTTTGTGTGTATTGGTGTATGTGTTTGTGCTGTTTGAATAAATGTATGTGTGCATGAGTTTGGTCGTCGTCGATAAATATATTTCAATACATATATTTCAATATTTCCCCTCAACGGCGACATTTATGCTTCTAGTTCCATTTCTTTAGGCCGATGTTCTCGCAGAGTTTCTTTAGTTTGCCAGCTCCGATGGCCTTCATCCTTCGTGAGTATGTCTGCCTCGTTGAATTCGGTGGAACAGTATTTAATTGTGACGATTCCTGCTTCTTGCAGCTCTCTAGTATAGAAGTGTTTGGTTTCAATGTGTTTTGTCCGGTTTGTGAATCCGCCAGTTTTAAAGCGGCTTATGCAGCTTTGGTTATCTTCATAAATGACGGTTGGACTTGCCTGGTTTTTTCCAAAACTTTTAAGTAGCTTCCGCATCCATACCGTTTCTTGGCAAGTTTCTGCCAACGCTATGAGTTCTGCTTCCGTTGAAGATAATGCCACACATCCTTGCTTGCGACAAGCCCAGCTTACTGCTCCGCCGTTTAACTTGAGTATATATCCGCTGTTGGATTTTCGGTCTCCTCGATCTTCAGCCCAATTTGCATCTGCGAATCCTTTTAGCTCTGACATTTGTCCGTTATTTTTTTCACTCAATCGTAATTCATAATCGATCGTTTCCTTCAGGTATCTTGCAACCCGTTTTACCTCCATCCAGTCAATTCTTTTTGGAGCTTCAATATGTTGACTCAGGATTGCAACTGGTGCCGCAATATCCGGTCTTGTGTTCACTGCGACGTACAGCCAGGCTCCTATCATTCTGCGATAATTTTCGTTGACGATCGTTGGTGATTCTTCTCGAAGTTTCCAGTATCCAGTGTCTATGGGGATATTCGATCCTTTTGCTTCCAATATATTTCCGTATCCGAGTATCCTTTTAATGTAATCCTGCTGACGAATGTAGAAGTGTCCTTCGTCATCTCTTCGTACCTGGATTCCGAGATAGCACTGGAGGTCGCCAAGGTCTACGATCTTGAATTGTGCGTTCAATGTGTCCTTCACTTCTTCGATCATTTTTGACGACCTGCAGGCTACGATGATGTCGTCAACGTATACTGCAATATACATTGTTTCTTTTTCGCCATATGTTTTAATGTAGAGGCAAGGGTCGGCGTCGCTTCGGCGGAAACTGTGTTTTTTCAACACTTCGTTGAGCCGGTCGTTCCAAACTTTAGCCGATTGTTCAAGTCCGTATATGCTTCGTTTCAATCTGCACCCATAGTGTTCTTTACCAGAAAATTCGTACCCTGGCGGTTGCCTCATGTAGATTTCTTCAGTAATTACGCCGTTTAAAAAAGCTGTTTTTGCATCAAGATGCTTTACCTTGTAGTTTTGTTCACCGGCGATTGAAAGAAGAACTCTTAGCGTGCTGTGTCTGACAACAGGTGCGAAAACCTCGTTATAGTCAATTCCGTATTTTTGAGAGAATCCTTGTGCCACTAATCTGGCTTTGTAATGATCTGGGCATCCGTCTGCGTGTTTCTTCAATTTATATACCCATTTACAACCAATTAATTTCTTTCCAGGCGGTACCTTCTGCAATTCCCAAGTCCTGTTATCGGTCAGGGATTTTATCTCGTCCTCCATTGCTTGTCTCCATTTGTCGGCCTCTGGACTCGATAATGCTTCCTCCCGGCTTAACGGTTCCTCCTTCTCGAGGGCTACGTTTGCCTTGGATGAACGTGTGGTTTTTTTAGGTGGTTTAGTATTTTCTTCCTCGTCGTGGCTGTCCTTACTATAATCAGCATCGTCGTCCGCCGGATCGTACAGAGTCTCGTCGTCCGTTGGATCATAGAAAGTTTCCTCTTCCGTATCCGAAATGACGATGACACTATTGTCGTTCGTGTTCTCGCTACCAGTACTGTTTGTTGGCTGCATGGGCTGTTGGACTTCCCGCTCGTGTTTTTCGGATGATTCTGGCTGTGGGTCCATTGGTTTGTCTGTTGATCTTTCGTTTGTCAGTTTTATCGTGGTATCCTCTAAGTTTTGTTCATTTTCCACGAATATGACATCTCTGCTGATGATAACTTTGTTTGTCTCTCGATCGAGGAGCCGGTACGCTTTGGATTCTCGTGGATAACCAATGAATATATACTCTCGTGCCTTTGTATCGAGTTTCTTTCGCGTTTCCTTTGGCACGTGCGCGTACGCTTTGCAACCGAACGGGCGTAAATTACTTACATCGGGTTTTTCTCCATTCCAAAGCTGGTACGGGGTTTGATTTTTGCATCTTGTCGGCAATCTGTTTTGCAGATAGTTGGCAGTGGTGACCGCCTCACCCCAATAACTATTTGGTAGCTTAGCGTCGAAAAGCATGCTTCTTGCAGCCTCCTTCAGCGTCCTGTTTTTTCGCTCAGCTATACCGTTTTGCTGAGGGGAGTGTGGGGCCGTCAACTGCATTTGGATTACCTCTTCACGCAAGTAATCCGTCAGCTGGTTCGATAGGTACTCTCGTCCACGATCGGTCCTGATAATTTGAGGCTTTCTGTTAAATTTTGTTTTTGCATATGCAATGAAATCCTTTAATGCTTGTGCTGCTTCTGACTTCTCTTTCAGTAAAACGACTTGAGTATATCAACTGTAATCATCTATCAAAGTCATTAAATACCTTCTTTTTCCGGGTGTCATCGTTTGCATCGGTCCGCAAAGATCTGAGTGGATGGTCTGCAACGGTTCGCTCGTTGTATTTGACGATTCTTTCGAAAATGGTTTTCGTGCTATTTTACCCTTAATACAACTCTCGCAACAAATTTTTATTCCACATTCCCGTAGCTTGATGCCTTCAGCAAGGTCTTCTCTTGCCAGTTTTCGTATTGCTTGCGCGTCTCGATGTCCGAACCTTCGATGCCATGTGTGGATACAATCGTTCTTATGTCCGTGAGTACATGCGTGAGCCTGGTGTGGGATTTTCAACACGTACATCCCGGCTGAAAATTTGTTCAGGTTAGCCGGATTCATGATCAGGCTCTGTCCAGGGAGCGGCATGGCTATCCGTACCACGGCAATTTTGATTCGGCCGTGAGCCTGCCCTGAACGGGCCAGCCACAGTCAGGCAAAGTTGTGGCAAAATGAACAGGCCGTGATGCGGTTTGCCTTATTATAGCCGTAGTATGGCTCTCTTAGAAGGCCCTTTTAAGGCTGTGCTCAGGCTAGTCTTGGTGGCGCAGGTGGTTGGTGGCGCTCTAGCATATTACATTTCTGTCAGTGTGACATACGCTACCCCTACCACTACACTAAAGCAATACGTGTAGCGCGTGAATTATATTTCGGAAATACAAAACTCGACACACTCAAAGTTTAAAATTTGTTTAAAGTTTATGGACGATGCAGTGAATAATAAAATAATAATATGGATTCGAAACAACGGAAGCGTTTGCTAACACATATTCGTGTACAAAGGTTCAGATCTCAAGCCCGTAAAAACGACGAGCTAGAAGCGACACCGATGAAAGGTATGTTTAACCTCTTTCGAAAAAAATATATATATACTTATATATACAATAAAAAATTATTTTGTTTTGTTGATAAAATTTTTATTGTATTTACACAAATAAAAATGTTTTTTTAAATTAAAGTATATTAATGAAAGCAGAAAATCTATTTTAATGTATCAAATCGAATGTATTTAATGTTAGGTTAAGATTTCCTTTTCGATCTGCCAGTTAAAAATTTATATATTTTTGAACATACAGTGACGCCATCCACCAGTTATCAGCATGCAAATAAAACTCGTGAAGAGTATTATATCCACGGTGAGGCGAGGAACAGCAGTTCCCATTATAGGAATGAAACTCGTGAACAGGGATGGGCAACATCGAATGAATAAGTATTTAAATACATCATTAAAATACAAAATGCTTTTCCACTCGTCATTTATTTCGGGTACGAGTGACGAATGAATTTCCCCTCGCCATTCGTTTCGCATCGAGTGACGAGTGGTTTTTCATTCTGTATTTAATTCGCGTTCGAGTGACGAGTGGATTCCCACTCATCATTTATTTCGGGTACGAGTGACGAATGAATTTCCACTCGCCATTCGTTTCACGTTCGAGTAACGAGTGGTTTTTCATTCTGTATTTACTTCGCGATCAAGTGACGAATGGATTCCCACTCGTTGTTTACATCCGAACTGAGTGAAGAGTGGGGGAACCATTAGAACGCCGTCTTCGGTTCGAGTGGAAAAACACTCGTTATTTGTTTACTTTCAGATCCGAATGAATTTCCACTCGACAAGTTTTTCGAAAAAGATGGATTCGTGAATCAATAATTGTTTTAAATTAAAATGAATTTCCACTCGATATTCGGTTCAAATACAAGTGGAAATATATTGACGTGATGCAGTGATAATAAGATAAATAGATAGATGGATACATAGACAGAGAGACAGAGAGAGATTGAGAGAGATTGAGAGAGATTGAGAGAGAATGAGAGAGATTGAGAGAGAATAAGAGAGATTGAGAGAGATTTAGAGAGAATGAGAGAGATTGAGAGAATAAGAGAGAATGAGAGAGATTAAAAGAATGGGAGAGCTTGAGAGAGATTGAGAGAGAAAGAGCGAGAATGAGAGAGATTGCGAGAGAATGAGAGAGATTAAGAGAGATTGAGAGAGATTGAGAGAGATTGAGAGAGAATGAGAGAGAATGAGAGAGTTTGAAAGAGAATGAGAGAGATTGAGAGAGATTGAGAGAGAATGAGAGAGAATAAGAGAGATCGAGAGAGATTAAGAGAGATTAAGAGAGAATGAGAGAGATTAAGAGAGACAGAGAAAGATTGAGAGAGAATGAGAGAGATTCAGAGAGATTGAGAGAGAATAAGAGAGATTGGGAGAGAATAAGAGAGATTGAGAGAGATTGAGAGAGCATGAGAGAGAATAAGAGAGATTAATACAGAATAAGAGAGATTGAGAGAGAATAAGAGAGATTAAGAGAGAATGAGAGCGATTGGAAGAGAATGAGAGAGAATCAGAGAGAATGAGAGAGATTGAGAGAGATTAAGAGAGAGATTAGGAGAGATTAAGAGAGAATGAGAGAGATTGAGAGAGACTAAGAGAGATTAAGAGAGATTAAGAGAGAATGAGAGAGAATAAGAGAGAATGAGATATATTGTGAGATAATGAGAGAGAATGAGAGAGAATAAGAGAGAATGGGAGAAATTGAGAGAGACTAAGAGAAATTAAGAGAGATTGAGAGAGAATAAGAGAGAATAAGAGAGAATAAGAGAGAATAAGAGAGATTGAGAGATAATGAGAGAGAATGAGAGAGATTAAGAGAGATTGAGAGAGAATGAGAGAGAATGAGAGACATTGAGAGAGAATGAGAGAGATTAAGAGAGAATGAGAATGATTAAGAGAGATTAAGAGCGAATGAGAGAGATGGAGAGAGATTGAGAGAGAATGAGAGCGAATGAGAGAGATTAAGAGAGAATAAGAGAGAATGAGAGAGAATGAGAGAGATTCAGAGAGAATGAGAGAGATTAAGAGAGAATGAGAGATATTGCGAGAGAATAAGAGAGATTGCGAGAGAATGAGAGAGAATGAGAGATATTGAGAGAGAATGAGAGAGATTGAAAGAGAATGAGAGAGATTGAAAGAGAATGAGAGAGAATGAGAGAGATTCAGAGAGAATGAGAGAGAATGAGAGAAAATGAGAGAGATTGAGAGAGATTGAGAGAGAATAAGAGAGATTGAGAGAGGCTGAGAGGAAATGAAAGAGAATGAGAGAGTATGAGAGAGATTCAGAGAGAATAAGACGGATTAAGAAAGAATGAGAGGAATGAGATAGATTGAGAGAGAATAAGAGCGATTAAGGGAGATCTACCTCATTCTCTGTCAATCTCTCTCATTCTCTCTCATTCTCTTTTAATCTCTCTTAATCTCTCTTAATCTCTTCCAATTTCTCTCATTCTCTCTCAATCTTTCTCATTCTCTCTCATTCAGTTGTCCTATTTGTCCTATTTATCCATCTATATATTTATGTCTATTTATATTTTTCTGTGCATGTAATGCTCATATCTAAGCCTGATTCTCGTTATGCTTGTTTCATCGCTTATAAGCTCGCATGTACAGTCTATTTTGATGCGGTCTCACTGCGGTTGTTATGTTTTTTTTTGTTATGTTATTTTTACTTGAGAGTTTGCTTTGTATGCGTAATTGTACCTCAAATCTTCAGCGCCGTCGTCTCTTGTTCTGGCTGATCGTCTTTATGCTACGTATCTTTTTTTTTTTTTCTGTACCAATTTCTTGCACCTCGATTGAGCACTCTTTATTAATGCTATTTATATGTATCATTCGGACCTTGCGTCCTTGATAAAATAAAGTACCAATCAATCAATCAATCTCTCTCATTCTCTCTCAATCTCTCTAATTCTCTCTCAATCTCTCTTATTCTCTCAATCTCTCTTAATCTCTCCCAATTTCTCTCATTCCCTCTCAATCTCTCGAATTCTTTCTCATTCTCTCTTAATCGCTCCAAATTTCTCTCATTCTCTTTCATTTTCTCTCAGCTTCTCTCAATCTCTCTTATTCTCTCTCAATCTCTCAATCTCTCTCATTCTCTCTCATTCTCTCTTAATCTCTCTCATTCTCTCAATCTGTCTCATTCTCTCAATCTCTCTCATTCTCTCACATTCTTTCTAAATCTCTCTTAATCTCTCCTAATTTCTCTCATTCTCTCTCAATCCCTCTAATTTTCTCCCATTATCTCTAATTTACTCTCAATTTCTCTAAATCTCTCCCAATTTCTCTCATTCTCCATCAATCTCTCTCATTCTCTCTCAATCTCTCTTATTCTCTCTCATTCTCTCTTATTCTCTCTCAATCACTCTCATTCTCTCTCAATCTCTCTTATTCTCTTTTAATCTCTCCCGATTTCTCTCATAATCTCTTAATCTCTCTCATTCTCTCTCATTCACTCTCATTCTCTCTCAATCTCTCTTATTCTCTTTTAATCTCTCCCGATTTCTCTCATAATCTCTTAATCTCTCTCATTCTCTCTCATTCTCTCTCATTCTCTCTCTTTCAATCTCTCTCAATCTCTCTTATTCTCTCTCAATCTCTCTCATTCTCTCTTAATCTCTCTCATTCTCTCACATTCTTTCTAAATCTCTCTTAATCTCTCCTCATTTGTCTCATTCTCTCTCAATCCCTCTCAATCTCTCCCAATTTCTCTCATTCTCTCTCATTCTCTCTCATCCTCTCTCATTCTTTCACAATCTCTCTTAATCTTTCCCAATTTCTCTAATTCTCTCCCAATCTATCTCATTCTCTCTTAATCTTTCTCAATCTCTCTCATTTTCTCTCATTCTCTCTCATTCTCTCTCCATCTCTCTCATTCCCACTCAATCTCTCTTATTCTCTCTCAATCTCTCTCATTCTCTCCCAATTTCTCTTAATCTATCTCATTCTCTCACATTCTCTCTTGTTCTCTCTCAATCTCTCTTAATCTCTCCTAATTTCTTTCATTCTCTCTCAATCCCTCTCAATCTCTCCCAATTTCTCTCATTCTCTCTCTCATTCTCTTAAATTCTTTCACAATCTCTCTTAATCTTTCCCAATTTCTCTAATTCTCTCTCAATCTCTCCCAATCTATCTCATTCTCTCTTAATCTCTCTCAATCTCTCTCATTTTCTCTCATTCTCTCTCATTCTCTTTTATTCTCTCTCATTCTCTCTCATTCTCTCTCCATCTCTCTCATTCTCACTCAATCTCTCTTATTCTCTCTCAACCTCTCTCATTCTCTTCCAATTTCTCTTATTCTATCTCATTCTCTCACATTCTCTCTTGTTCTCTCTCAATCTCTCTGATTCTCTCTCGTTCTCTTTCAATCTCTCTCATTTTCTTTCAATCTCCTTCAATCTCTCTTATTCTCTCTCAATCTCTCTCAATCTCTCTCATTCTCTCACATTCCTTCTAAATCTCTCTTAATCTCTCCTAATTTCTCTCATTCTCTCTCAATCCCTCTAATTCTCTCTCAATATCTCTAATTCTCTCTCAATCTCTGCCAATTTCTCTCATTCTCTCTCAATCTCTCTAATTCTCTCTCATTCTCGCCTATTCTCTCTCAATCTCTCTCAATCTCTCAATTTCTCTCATTCTCTCTCAATCTCTCCAACTCTCTTTCAATATCTCTAATTCTCTCTCAATCTCTCTCAATCCCTCCCAATTTCTCTTATTCTCTCAATCTCTCTCATTCTCTCTCAATCTCTCTTAATCTCTTCCAATTTCTCTCATCCCTGGTAGATTGTATGACTCACTAAAAACCGTAAAAAGGACCGGTCATCGATGGTTCTTTTTGGACAAAAAATCACCGACCAATAACCTAAAAAAGAACCGTTCGTAATATTTCGCGAGCACCTAAAAAACTACGAGCAACCACCAAAAGAACCGTACCAATAACCATACTATTTTTTCGGGTTTGCAACCGACAAAATGACCATAAAACGAACCGTACTGGATAAACGAAAAATAAACACTGTATTTTGTAGTGTCAACGCGAGCCAGGATCGAGGCAGTCCAAATCACAGCAGAATGAAATTTTTATAATAAAGGGAATTTTATTAATAAAGGGAATTTTAATAATAAAGGGAATTTTAATAATAAAGGGAATCAACTGCCAGGGAGAGAAGGAGCATACGAAATGTAATAAATTTGTTTACATAAAATAAAACCTTAATAAAACCATAAAAAGGACCGAACTGGTAAAAACCGTACTAAGAACCAAAAACCAGTAGGAACAACCGTACGAAGGACCGTTTACAGATTCATGAAAATAGACGGTTCTTTTGAAGGTTTTTCCACAGTTCTTTTTTGTCCAAAAAGAACCGTCCTTTTGACGATTATTTTTTCAGTTGCTTGTTGAGTTCGGCAATCTACTAGGGATTCTCTCTCAATCTCTCTAATTCTCTCTTATTCTCTCTTATTCTTTCTCAATCTCTCTCATTCTCTCTTATTTTCTCTTATTCACTCTCAATCTCTCTCGTTCTCTCTCATTCTCTCTCAATCTTTTTCATTCTCTCTCAATCTCTCTCATTCTTTTTCATTCTCTCGCATTCCCTCTTATTTTCTCTCCATCTCTCTCATTCTCTCTCAATCTGTCTTATTCTCTCTGAACCTCTCTCATTCTCTCCCAATTTCTCTCATTCTCTCTCATTCTCTCAATCTCTCTGATTCTCTCTCATTCTCTTTCAATCTCTCTCATTCTCTCTTAATCTCTCTTATTCTCTCTCAATCTTTCTTATTCTCTCTCATGCTCTCTCAATCTCTCTTATTGTCACCCAATCTCTCTTATTCTCTCTCAATCTCTCTGAATCTCTCTCATTCTCTCTCAATCTTTCTCTGTCTCTCTGTCTATGTATCTATCTATCTATCTTATTCTCACTGCATCACTACAATAAATTTCCACTTGTATTTGAACCGAATATCGAGTGGAAATTCATTTTAATTTAAAACAATTATTGATCCAAGAATCCATTTTTTTCGAAAAATTTATCGAGTGGAAATTCATTCGGATCTGAAAGTAAACAAATAACGAGTGTTTTTCCACTCGAACCCAAGACGGCGTTCGAATGGTTCCCCCACTCTCCACTCAGTTCGGATGTCAACAACGAGTGGGAATCCATTCGTCACTCGGTCGCGAAGTAAATACAGAATAAAAAACCACTCGTTACTCGAACGCGAAACGAATGGCGAGTGGAAATTCATTCGCCACTCGTACCCGAAATAAATTACGAGTGGGAATCCACTCGTCACTCGATCGCGAAACGAATCGCGAGTAGAAATTCATTCGCCACTCTTACCCAAAGTAAACGACGAGTGGAAATCCACTGTTCACTTAAATTTACAATAAATAAGGAATGAAAAACCATTCGTCATTTTTTTTTTTTTTTAAGTTAATTTTGCCCATCCCTGCTCGTGGAGAGGATAATCGCACGCGGGCTTATCACGAAAGCGAAATGAATAAAAGAGTTGTCGGATCTCTGGTCGGTGCCAATATCAATCGACATATGAACAATAATATGTGTAAGTATTTTCTTTCTTCAGCGTTTGTAACAAAAAAAAAGTTCTTCGCAAAAATATATATTTCATGCTTCGCGATAAAATGTGTCTTCGCACCGACAAGAATGGCCAGCGATGCAAAAATCTATGAGCATTTTCTGTCTTCGCAGCCACAAAAATGGACAGCGATATAGAAATGCATGAACATTTTCTGTCTTCGCAGCCTTTCGCAGCCACAAAAGTGGACAGCGATACAGAAATGCATAAGCATTTTCTATCTTCGCAGCCCTTCGCAGTCATAAAAATGGACAGCGATCCAGAAATGCATGAGCATTTTCTATCTTCGCAGCCCTTCGCAGTCCTAAAAATGGACAGCAATACAGAAACCCGGGAAAAAATGTTTATATATGAGTCAGGCATGAACCAGATATGTTCAGATATGTTCAGATATGAACATATCTGGTTCATGCCTGATTTGTGTATGATTATATATGATCATACATAAATTTATGTATGATTATATATGAACATACATAACGTCATGTAAAATCGAATAGGATTATATATAACTGTATATATGATTATTGATTATATATGACCATACATAACATCATATATGAATATAGTTCCTATATTAATTCATGTATGTTTATATATCAACATACATAACTTCATGTATAATCGTATATGATCATATGTAGCATTATATATGATCATGTATAACCATGTATAGTATTATATATGACCATGTAGATCATATATACATTTATGTTTGATTATATATAAGCATATAACATTAGATATGAACATGTATATATCATATATACATTTATGCATGATTGTGTATGAACATACACAACATCATGTATAATCGTATAGGATCATACATGAAGTTATGTACGTTGATATTGTCACGGCACTCTTTGGTTCGCCGCAAAAAAAAAGGGAACAAAAAAAAAGACAAAGGGGGTTTATAAAAGGGGGAAAAAGAAAATAGGCAAGTTAAAGAATGCTGAAATTTATTACTGGATCTACGCGACTCGCCACGCGACAATTTCGAGCGGGGCGAGGCCACGTGCTCAAAAAAAAAGATAGAAAAAGAAAAAAAAATACGAACGCAAAAAAAAACTAAAATGGTGCTACTGATTGTTGGGCGCCAGTCGATATAGATCGACAAAATTGTTATTTCTAACGACTCGATCGCAAAAAGAAAGAGAAAAAAACGGGGGGGGGGTTACAATACCTCAGGGTCACTGGATTTCCCGGCGCGATGGCCTCTTAATAATTACCCACGTCGGGTTTTCGGTAAAGTGGAAAATTAATCAAACTCGCAATTAAACGGGGGAAATTACAATAAATCAAATAAAATGGGGACGACGGGTATGAAAAATCGCGGAAGTGTACAGGGGAGGGTCGCGCTGCGTCACCACACGCTCACGGTTTCGATACAAAAAAAAAGGGGTATTTTGTCGCAAAAAGGTTCAAAAGGGGCAGCAGAAAAAGAAAGATAATGGAAAGGGCTTACTTTATCGCTGGGAGGATTTCCACACGCTCTCTCGCTCGTGATGCTCGTCGTGGTTCTCGATACCGCAAAAAAAATGGTGGTCACGACCACGTGCTCGCTCTCTTTCGCTGTACAATTTTTCTCTCGCAATGGCTCGATACAATAGGTAGGGAATTCTCGCTGTCTCTCCTCTATGCTAGCTCTCGCCGAAGTGACGAGCTCGTCGTCTTCTTCACCGGGACAGCTTGGGGTGGAAGGGTAGGGGGAATCTAGCAATGATTTGGGGATCAAGGGCTTGCGCAATGTGAAGGTAGGTCAGGGAGGGGTCAATAATCGATATCTAATTGGGTCACCGGAGTCGCCGTCACAGGCGCAAGCGCCTTCGATGATTGATACCCGTAAGGTGCTGCCAAAGATGGAATGTGACGGTCGACTCGGCGACAAATCTCATAGGGGGAAGGGTGGGGGCTCCCTGTGGACACTGGCTCTCTCGATGGCGTAATACTTGACGTTGCTCGCTCTATGCTGATTTTTCCGATGATCCCACTCGCTCGATATACCGACCGGGCCCTCGCAGATGTTCGGCTTTTCTCGGCGGTCTATCCGTGTGAGGGCCTCGGCGCGGCGGTGTGAGTGGGATTCTAGGCGACGACTGAGATCATATGCGGCGTTGTCCTTGTCGTTGGGTCTTCTTCGCCGTCCACAGGGTTCCTCTTAATACTTTTTCTTAGGGATTTGTGGGGCAGCGGGATCCTTGGGGACATTATTGGGTTGGGATGGGGCTACGGGGATGGTGAAAGAAGAGCGACGAGGGACGACGGAGTTTCGCTAATTGTTCGGGGCTTGTCAATTCTTATTCTATTTTACATTCTTCGGTGTTTTTGGCGTGTGGTGACGGACTTCGGCGAGGCTCATGCCTCGCCTGTGACGCAGTGTCACAACTCCCCCCTACCAGAGTCGAAGTGCCCTGGTAGTTCGACTCTCATAACAAACTCATTCACACGGAGGGGGTCGGACAGGGAAAGGGACTGACGGGAATGCGGGGTAGGGGTCAACTGCATTTTTCTTTCGTGAAAATGATTCTTAAAATGTGATGTTACTATTACGGGAACCGCTTGAACGGTCCTCTTACCTCATTTCTTGTATCCGTCCCTTGGGACGACGCCTGGTGTCACCCGAACGTCGGTCCATCACAGTTTCATTATCATTAACTTGTTATGGCTATCTAGACTATTGCATCGCTGGACGATGATCACAATTCTGCGCGGTTCTCGGGATAGGGTTTACAAAGTGGGGGTCAAGGGGGTATTTCTGGTAAGGGGCATCGGGGCGATCGGGAATATTTGCATTTCCATGGCCAGTTCAGCCACGGGTGCTATGATGACTGCCTCGGTTACGGCGATCAATTTTCTTGGGTCACGGGGCTTTCGTAGTGGCAAGGGTTTATCTCGGGCGAAGGGAACACAATACTCGAAAGTGGGAAGCACAATACTCAATACTCAAAACTCAAAGGGGAAGCACAATACTCAATACTCAAAACTCAAAGGGGAATAAAGGGGAACTATACCAAAAGGACGGGGGAAATTCAAGGGTCGTCCGAATTCGCAAGGGAGGGGACGGGGGAAGGGATGATATTTATCGCCATAACTTGAACGGTAAAATCAAATACTAACTCAATCGCTAACTCGAACTTCAACTCGAAGTTGAGTACTCAAAAAAAAAATTTTATTCGATAACTCCTCCCGAATTCCGGTAACTCGAGTCATTCAGACTACGGGTTCGGAATTCAAGGACTGGAGAGCTCTAACCATAAGCCGGAATTTGGTCACTCTGTTTCCAAATTCGGCATCTCGATACTAAAACTATGACATGTGGCGGGGGGGGCTTTATAAGGGGGCTCATGGAACTGGGGCTGGACTGGGGCTAAACTCGGATATAAGGGCGGCTGTTCGAGTGCCAGGCACTCGGAGAGGTTCTCCAGGCGTAGCTTGACGCACCTGGAGTAACTCTGGGGAGATTGGGTGAGGGAAGCACGGGAACTAGGTTGCTACAGTGGTATTCAACTCTTGGGGATTCGGGTGATCTTGGAACGGGGGTTGGTGAGGGGGGTGGTGAGGATTGTATGCTGGGTGAGTCGGAAGGGGTTCTTGATTGGGTGTTCGGTCTCGACAGGAAACGTCGCAATACCGGGACTTCGTAACACGGAGCAGGGCAAGGGATGGGGTACGCCATGAGAGGACGTATCGTTCTCGGATCGGATGGGGCTTTGGGTGGTACTCGTCTGGTTCTCTTTTTCTTCTTGTTCACCGTCATCCAGGGCCTATGGCTCCCGGATTCGGGTGCGATCTCGTTACTATCTGGGTCTTGTCTGGAATGGAGAGGGGTTGAGTAGCGGGGGGTAGGGGATGGGATTGATTCTGACTTTGGGCTTTCGGACTGACTTGACTCGCAGCTTTGGCTCGACCTACTCATCACTCGAGGGCTTCGATACTCGTCATCGACTCTCTCTTGTTGTATTCCTCGAGCTCGGAAGGTTTTGACTGCGTCTAATATAAATTGTTTTCCTGCTTCGCCATTTTCGGTGGCGAACTGCAAGGTCCAGGACATCAACTCGGTGATCGCTTGGTTGACTTGGGCTTGGGATATTTCGTTGGAAGGTAGGGTTTCGAATTCGGGGTCGTTAGGGTGAGGGGGTGGGGACTCGTGTATTGGGTCGTCGGGAGGAGGGGGATATTCGTTGGGTACGCTGGGTTTACGTAATTCGTCTAATCTTTTCTGAATTTCAATGTTCACGTCCATCCGCTTTACAGACTCGTTTTCCGTGACTGGCTCGGGGAAGGGCTTGATGTACAGGAGTTCTCTGTCTAGGATTTCATCGGGGGTAAGGGAGGACTCAGTCTCAGTGTCACTGTGATCTTTGTCCGGGGCAAGGGTGGGGACTGTCTCAAACTCGATCGTATCGTTCGTCAACGTACTGTGAGGGAGAACGGGTGTATCATCGGGATGGGCTGCTTCTTGTCTTGGTTGGGACTGTTGGATCTCGTGATTGGGATTGATAGTCCGGGGATGGAGGGTGTTCTGGGATTGTCTGGGGTCAGGCAAGGGAGGGGGTATCAGTTGGGATGTGTGCGAGGTACTTGCGTCAGGGAGGGTGCTGTAAGGGTATTCTCTAATAGCTGATTCGTAGGTGAAGGGCGTTGAGGTTTGTCTTTCGTCTATTTCCCGATTCCAGGGGGTCGGGACTTGCGGGTAGCAACGTCGGATTTCGAATCGGGTGAATCTGTCTTGCAATTCTTCCACAGTCCCAAGCGTGCTCAGGCGTGCGTTATCGCAGCACCCAAGGACGTCTCGGATGTCTCTGATCTGTTTAATCTCCTCTCGAATCGTTGAAATTGCTTCCTCGATCTCGAGAGGGAGTTCTATCGTCGGGGGGTTATTCTGGGTGATGGTGGACATAACTGGGGTTTTGGTAGTGGTGTCTGTCAAAGTTGACTGCTCTTCCTGCAATCTCTGTTCCAAGGCGGCTACTCGTATGATATAGTCCACCTCGGAGCTGACAGGGGTGTGCACTGTGCACATTCTACTATCTCGGACTCGGCGAGGGGTAATTCGGGGGATAGTTTGGGGACTCATTATCGGGAGTGGAGTAATGGCTGCTGTGTCGGAGGTAGAGGAGCGGGGAAAGCGAAGGGAAAAGAGCATGGTTCGGACTTGGTAAGGCAAAAACAAAAAAAACTAAGAAGGGAGGGAACGAGGGTGAAATGATCGGTGAGTTCACTACTCGTTTTTACTCGGGCTGTTTTGACTCGAAATCTGAATTCTCGTGAGCGCTATACTCCACGAGGATATTCAGAATTTTCTATTTTCCCAATACTATTACGTGGCAAGAACAAATAAACAAAAGAACGATGTGGTGATAACGTTCGTGGGACTTAAACTGGGCGGCAATGACTTGGCGGAGCGGGACTGCAGGGTAGCGAGAGTTGACTGTAATCGAGTATCTTACTTGAACACTAAGAGAGGAGAGGGGGTTCTCTGAACTGGGACAGGTCGTACGGTTTCTGGGGTCTAGGAAAGGAAAACAACACGCGAAACTGGGATAAAAAAAATGAAATAAAGTGAAATGGCAAAACACAAAAAAAATAAATTTCAAGGGGGTATTTGAGAGGGGGGTTAGCAGAAAAAACGTAAGGGCTGCGCACGCGAGGTTCTCGGCGTGGCGCGCACACAAATAAAAGAAATCGAAGGGGCTTATTTAATCACGGTAACTCAAACTGTAGGGGCAGGAAAGGGAGACAATGGCTGCGGCGATACTGTGATCACCGTCGAACGTGAATAACAAATCGACGAAAATATTTTCCTCTCTTTGGAATTATTGTATTCCAATAGAAGAGAAAAAAAATAGCAAAACAGAAAAAACAATGCGCAAATATTTTCGATCCGATCCTCTCACGAACTCTTTCAATGGAAGAAAAAAAAATAATATCCTAATTCACTATCACGAGGGCAAGTCGAAAGTTGATTCGTCCTCCTCAAATTATGTTCAAATCCCGGGTTTAATTTACTAATCTCAAAAAAATCAAAAAGGGGAAAAGAAAAAAGAAAAAGAAAAAAAAAGAAAACTTCGAAAAATAGTTAAATGAGAAAAATCAAGAAAAAGGGGATTCTCAAAAAAAAATGCGCTCGCAAATAATCGGAAAAAAATTCTAACTTGGGTTGAGAACCTGTCACTCGACGGGAAAAGGAAATTTTAAATTTGAAATGAGCACCAAGAAAAAGAAAAGAGAATAAATTCGGTGATACGTTATTTCTATCTCTCTCTGCCTTTACACGCAATAATCGCGCTCACTCGTCTCTCTTGGAGACAAAGGTAGCTGCTCGGCTCGAAGGTCGGGAGAGAAAGAAAGAAAACAAATCTTCTCGGCACGAGGGTCTCTACTTCGGTCGCGTATCTCACGGAAAAGGAAAAAAAAAAAATATACAGCTCACTGATATTGATGGTTCGGTGAGAGATCGATCAATGCGCAAATATGATCTCGAAAATTTCGCAAACTGTCGAAAATCACACACAAGAAAAATATTTCAATATCGAAAAACTGTGAGGGCTCGATAACGGGATCGACACGATGGCGCGCGTGATACGTGTGGTGACGATTACGAAACTTGAGCTTGATTAACCGATCGTAGGTGGGCACTATGAAATTTAATTATTAAATTTCTTCTATACAAAAAATTTTCTTTCGAGCCCCACGTTGGGCGCCAAAATTTGTCACGGCACTCTTTGGTTCGCCGCAAAAAAAAAGGGAACAAAAAAAAAGACAAAGGGGGTTTATAAAAGGGGGAAAAAGAAAATAGGCAAGTTAAAGAATGCTGAAATTTATTACTGGATCTACGCGACTCGCCACGCGACAATTTCGAGCGGGGCGAGGCCACGTGCTCAAAAAAAAAGATAGAAAAAGAAAAAAAAATACGAACGCAAAAAAAAACTAAAATGGTGCTACTGATTGTTGGGCGCCAGTCGATATAGATCGACAAAATTGTTATTTCTAACGACTCGATCGCAAAAAGAAAGAGAAAAAAACGGGGGGGGGGTTACAATACCTCAGGGTCACTGGATTTCCCGGCGCGATGGCCTCTTAATAATTACCCACGTCGGGTTTTCGGTAAAGTGGAAAATTAATCAAACTCGCAATTAAACGGGGGAAATTACAATAAATCAAATAAAATGGGGACGACGGGTATGAAAAATCGCGGAAGTGTACAGGGGAGGGTCGCGCTGCGTCACCACACGCTCACGGTTTCGATACAAAAAAAAAGGGGTATTTTGTCGCAAAAAGGTTCAAAAGGGGCAGCAGAAAAAGAAAGATAATGGAAAGGGCTTACTTTATCGCTGGGAGGATTTCCACACGCTCTCTCGCTCGTGATGCTCGTCGTGGTTCTCGATACCGCAAAAAAAATGGTGGTCACGACCACGTGCTCGCTCTCTTTCGCTGTACAATTTTTCTCTCGCAATGGCTCGATACAATAGGTAGGGAATTCTCGCTGTCTCTCCTCTATGCTAGCTCTCGCCGAAGTGACGAGCTCGTCGTCTTCTTCACCGGGACAGCTTGGGGTGGAAGGGTAGGGGGAATCTAGCAATGATTTGGGGATCAAGGGCTTGCGCAATGTGAAGGTAGGTCAGGGAGGGGTCAATAATCGATATCTAATTGGGTCACCGGAGTCGCCGTCACAGGCGCAAGCGCCTTCGATGATTGATACCCGTAAGGTGCTGCCAAAGATGGAATGTGACGGTCGACTCGGCGACAAATCTCATAGGGGGAAGGGTGGGGGCTCCCTGTGGACACTGGCTCTCTCGATGGCGTAATACTTGACGTTGCTCGCTCTATGCTGATTTTTCCGATGATCCCACTCGCTCGATATACCGACCGGGCCCTCGCAGATGTTCGGCTTTTCTCGGCGGTCTATCCGTGTGAGGGCCTCGGCGCGGCGGTGTGAGTGGGATTCTAGGCGACGACTGAGATCATATGCGGCGTTGTCCTTGTCGTTGGGTCTTCTTCGCCGTCCACAGGGTTCCTCTTAATACTTTTTCTTAGGGATTTGTGGGGCAGCGGGATCCTTGGGGACATTATTGGGTTGGGATGGGGCTACGGGGATGGTGAAAGAAGAGCGACGAGGGACGACGGAGTTTCGCTAATTGTTCGGGGCTTGTCAATTCTTATTCTATTTTACATTCTTCGGTGTTTTTGGCGTGTGGTGACGGACTTCGGCGAGGCTCATGCCTCGCCTGTGACGCAGTGTCACAATATATAAACATACATGAATTTATATAGGAACTATATTCATATATGATGTTATGTATGGTCATATATAATTGCATATAAAGTTATATAAGATCCTATACGATTTTATATGATATTCTGTATGGTCATACATACATTTATGTTTGATTATATATGACCATTATATTATAGATGAACATGTGGATCGTATATAAATTTATATTTATGGACTATACAGCATAACAATATATATAATCGTTTAGGATTATACAAAACATTATATATGATCATATATGATCATATATGATCATATATACATTTCACAATCAAAAGCGGATGAATTCACTCTTTCGTTTTCAAAATCCGACCCCAAATAAAATGTTTCTCATGAAGTCCATCAAAATCTGGAAAAAAAATTATTTTTACAAATATAGATTCATCCGTTTTTGACCATTTATAGATCATTTGGCATGATCATACACGACTTGGTATGATCATCCACGACTTGATATGATCATCCATAACTTGATATGACCACACTGCAAATCCAAGTGTGTTATGTTACACGCAAAAGATGTGTAATTTTTTAAATAACACGTGTAAATGGCATAATGTGTTTCAAAGCAACACACATATGCGTGTTATGCTACTTTTACCCGCATTTTCTGTGTAACTTTACACGCACGGTCCGCATTAAACCTTTACACACTTTATGATTCGTGTTAAAATAACACATTTATTGGTAAATCACACATTTTGCGACATTTTACAACTATTATTATCATTATTACATAATAAAAATTATTATTAAACAACATTTACTATTAAACAACACAATAACAATCATTATTAAACAAATCCATTTGTTAATTAACAATTAAATAAATTTTTTCACTGCATATCACCTTTTTACTGAATAATATCACGCGATTCTATCCAGCCATATTACATAATAACAATTATTAATAAACAAATCCATTTGTTAATTAACAATTGAATAAATTTGTTCACTGTATATCACCGTTTTACTGAATATCACGCTCTTCTATCGAGCCCGGTGAGATAGTGCTTTTTCATTAGAACTCGTATACTAATATCATTTAAATACAAGAAATTCATAAGGAATCAATAGCGTAGTGGTAGAGTGTCGCTCGTTAGGTAGGTCGTTAGGTAGGTCTCAGGTAAAATCTCAGGTAGGCTCAAAATTAATTTCGACGGAAAAACGTCCGGACCACAAAGCCGGAAACACTCGTAAAAAAAAAAGTTCTCAAAATCTTTAATTTTTTTTTAATGATTATTTAAGGATCGAAAGTGCTGAATTCGATTACTGCGGAGGATCGTGGGTTCAAGTCCCGGTTAATGACTTTTTTTTTTCAAATTTTACAGGATTTTCGAAAATAATGGAATAACAGTTTTAAGCTCGTTCATCGATCATTCCTAATAGCTAATTCATAAATAATAAATAAACTATTACTATTACTAAACACTTGGATTTGCAGTGCATACATGACTTGATATGATCATAGACGATTTGATATGATCATACACGATTTGGTATGATCATACACGATTTGGTATGATCAGACATGGCCACTTTTCTGGCATGAGTCATACATGACTAGTTATATATGATCATGTATGATCAGATTTGATTATTTTTTCCCGGGAATCTGTATCGCTGTCCATTTTTAGGACTGCGAAGGGCTGCGAAGATAAAAAATGCTCATGCGAATGGACAGTAATACTGAATGGCTGCGAAGATAGAAAATGCTCATGCATTTCTGTATCGCTGTCCATTTTCTATCTTCGCAGCCCTTCGCAGTCTTAAAAATGGACAGCGACACAGAAATCTGTATCGCTACAGCAAAACAGAAATCTGTATCGCTGTCCATTTTTAGGACTGCGAAGGGCTGCGAAGATAGAAAATGCTCATGCATTTCTGTATCGCTGTCCATTTTCTATCTTCGCAGCCCTTCGCAGTCCTAAAAATGGACAGCGATACAAAAATCTGTATCGCTACAGCAAAACAGAAATCTGTATCGTAGTCCATTTTTAGGACTGCGAAGGGCTGTGAAGATAGAAAATGCTCATGCATTTCTGTATCGCTGTCCCTATGTATGAGCATTTTCTGTCTTCACAGCAAAGACGCATTTTATTTTCAAGCATGTCAGCAAACATTTTTCGATTCAATCTGTGTATTGTAGATGATAAAAAATTCTCTTCTATGAACATTACAATGAGGCATGTCGAAGAGCATCTTAAAAAAAATTAGTTGAAAATTGTTTGTAGCAAAAAAAATGCTCATCAATAAATTTTATTAACACGAGGAATATTTTTCTTCACTACAAAAAACTCAATGAATTTTTTGAAAAATGCTCTTGGAGATATTTAATTGTCATGTACATAGAAAAGACTTGATTTTATCAACAATACACACGTTTATATTATAATTTGTTTTATTGAAATTATTCTTTAATATAATTTATTTCATCTTCATTTATAGACGATTCGAGTGCACCCAGTACGTCGACTCGGCAAGTGGAAAAAAAAAGGGAAAGCCCACTAAAGTGAGCTGCATATTCGACGAGGATGTACCGGTCGTCAATTCCCTCGAAATGGCGTTAAGCATTCGATCAAAAAAAAAAGTGTCATTTCAAAATTATTAATTTTACATATAAGTATATACCTGTATAATTACCTTGAAAAAGGCTCGTGAGAAAAATTAAAATAAATTATTTTTCAATAAACAAATATACATGTAAAAACACTTTATTAATGAATTCCTCAATGTTTTAGTATTTTCAGCTTGTCCCTGGTTGAAAGGACTATATATTTATAATTTAAATTCAGAACAAAATATTCTGAATCTAAATTATAAATATATTTTGCCCTTTCAACCATAGGGACAGGCTAAAAATACTACAGCGTGTGTAGCAATAAAGAAATGGCTAACCTGGATGCGCCATGATATGGCGTCGTGGTACGGACCTGATCACGCTGGCCTGACCACGGCCACTTGTGACTATGCGTTACGAAACCTGTCAGGCCATTCTCAGGCCGCCATACCACGGCCTGACTTGGATAGCAGGATAGCCTGATCACAGCCTGACCCGGCCCGTATTTAAATTTCCATCCGGGATGCCGTCGCGCGCAACTCCTGCTGCGAGTTCGACGTGATCGCGCGAAACTGCCAAATCCATCCTTCACTACTATGGTATATCCATCCATCCATCACTACTATGGTATATCCATCCTTCACTACTATGGTATATCCATCCTTGTCTAGTGCCCGAACTGACATTAAACCGGAATCAAAGTCAGGGACATAGAGCACGTTTTTCAACTCCAAAACGCTCTCGACATCGGCTTGATTGGAGCATCTGACAGCGCCGCTCCCGATACCATATACTTTGCTGTGTTGGTTGTTGGCAACGCGCACTTCTGATCGATAACTTGTATCGAGTTTTGAAAAAAAATTAATGTCATTCGTCATGTGCTTCGCTGCGCCAGAGTCGATATACCAAGCTAGTCCAGTCGGAATGTACATAAATTTGGACGACTTCTATTCAACTGACCCACCCAATCGCCGATTTTTTTGTAAGTAGTTTGGACCCCAAAGAATGTACTGTGAAAAATGTCAAATCGTAGGAGTTGTTTTTTGGCCGCAAAAATTGTTTAAAAAACGAAAAGTCACTATTTTGATGTTATTTTTTTTGGAATGAGATTTATCGAAAAATGTTTCCTACAAAAAATGTGCGCCGCAATGAAATCTACAAAATAAGTCCTATTCAAAAATCACGTAGAATTATTAGTTTGGCGGTAAATCACTGTTAAACAAAACTTTTTTTATTTTTTATTTATTGTATTTACGTAGATTATTTATGCGTAACTGTTCTGAAACTCATCCATCACATATCATCTTTATAAATTGTCGTAAAATTTTTTTTTTTTTTTTTCATTTCATGTAGTTTTTTCCTACGATTTCAAAAATTCCCATAAAAATCAATATTCTCCAAGCCCGCGTGGCTTAATTAACTATTTCCATATCTTCCATATAAATTGTCGTAAATTTTTTTTTTTTAATTTCACGTACTTCTTTTCCACGAATTCATAAATTTTCGTGAAAATCAATATTTTTTAATATGTACCCCAAAGACTACTTTTTAAATTCAATGTTGATGTTGGGAGGCCTATAAATAACCCCCCAAAAAACACCATAAATGGCGTACAAAAAGTTAAGACAAGTACATTTCCTTGCGTCGTTTTGTCTATCCTTACAAAAATATGACAAACATAAATATGTGTAAAATAAATCCTCACAAAAAGGTCTTAACTAAATTCAAATCATTCAACTCACTGTTGCCAAATATATCCAGCATTTTTATTTTCTACATTGTTTATTAAACGTTTATAAGTAAGTCACAATGCTCGAAAACGTCTTGAAACGGACTCAGGGACTTAATCTAAATATTTAATGTTTAAAAGATTTTTTTTTCAATGCGAATTTTTTTTCAATAAAATCTTTCAAACATTAAATTTTTAGATTAAGTCCCTGAGTCCCGTTTCAAGACGTTTTCGAGCGTTGTGACTTACTTATAAACGGTTAATAAACAATGTAGAAAATAAAAATGCTGGATGTACTTGGCAACTGTGAGTTGAAGGATTTGAATTTACTTAAGACCTTTTTGTGAGGATTTATTTTACACATATTTATGTTTGTCATATTTTTGTAAGGATAGACAAAACGACGCAAGGAAACGTACTCGTCTTAACTTTTTGTACACCATTTATGGTGTTTTTTGGGGGGTTATTTATAGGCCTCCCAACATCAACATTGAATTTGAAAAGTAGTTTTTGGGGTACATATTAAAAAATATTGATTTTCACGAAAATTTATGAATTCGTGGGAAAGAAGTACGTGAAATTAAAAAAAAAAATTTTACGACAATTTATATGGAAGATATGGAAATAGTTAATTAAGCCACGCGGGCTTGGAGAATATTGATTTTTATGGGCATTTTTGAAATCGTAGGAAAAAACTACATGAAATGAAAAAAAAAAAAAAAATTTTACGACAATTTATAAAGATGATATGGAAATAGTTAATTAAGCCGCGCGAGGCTTAGAGAATATTCATTTTTATGGGCATTTTTGAATTTGTGAGAAAAAACTACGTAAAATTAAAAAAAAAAAACTTTTTACGACAATTTATAAGGGAGATACGGAAATAGTTAACTAAGCCGCGCGAAAGGAGTCGCGGGGCGAGACGCAGGCCCCCACCACGCCGCTCAACTGCACCGACGCTGCCATCCGCTATTCCGTGTGCTAGCGACCGAATGTAATCATGATCTGCCATGAGATTAATGCTCAGAACGGTTTGTATGATATCGAATGTTATGCCTAACACTATTACGAATGCTCACGAGCTTGAATTTCGTGAAAATGTTGATTTTAACAGTAATAAATTAAACAATCGTAAAAATGATTGTATCTCGGCTTGTAATAAAGATATTGAGACTTTTTTTTTTTAATTACGCGTCTCGCTAAGACCTATGAGAATCTTGAAGAATATTTTACGTAACTCAAATATTTAAGGAGTAACTTCTATTTGTTTATAAGCTAAAATTTTATATCCTCGAAAAACATGGTGAAAAAAGAAAAAACCATTCTTTTGAGTTAAATCCTGAATGTACATATTGAAAATAACCACCCTAATTTTTTTGCACCTTGTGGGCCTTGTGGAACAGTTTCTATATCGAAACGCCGGATTTACGAAAATCAATTATTGCTAAACTATATAACATAGCTGGATAAAACTTGCTGATATCTCTTCAGGACAGTTTTTTTTAGGTGATGGATGAGTTTCAGAACAGTTACTCATAAATAATCTACGTAAATACAATAAATAAAAAATAAAAAAAGTTTTGTTAAACAGTGATTTACCGCCAAACTAATAATTCTACGTGATTTTTGAATAGGCCTTATTTTGTAGATTTCATTACGGCACACATTTTTTGTAGGAAACATTTTTCGATAAATCTCATTCCAAAAATAATAACATCAAAATAGTGACTTTTCGTTTTTTAAACAATTTTTGCGGCCAAAAAACAACTCCTACGATTTGACATTTTTCACACTACATTCTTTGGGGTCCAAACTACTTACAAAAAAATCGGCGATTGGGTGGGTCAGTTGAATAGAACTCATGTTTATTCCGACTGGACTAAGCTGCTTTGATACACTTTACTTCAGGTGCGTTGTCCGTGTCCGCGCAGAAAGCGACGTCTGGATACGGCTCCGTTTCGTTGTCGCTGTCATTCTTACGCGAAGCAGCGACATTTGCTTTTTCTTTATTTGCCTTCCATCGTAGATATTTCTTACATTCTCTCTTCGGATGCCCTGTCTTATGGCAAAAAAAAACATACGAACTCTGTCGAACGTCCCGCAGTGTTTACCGTTAGCGCTGAGTCCGGTGGCTATGACCGAAGATCCCGCGAGCCCCTTGCGTCTCTTATATTCACCGATGAGTTTGCCTTTGACTAGCGAGATAGTGAGATCGTCTTTCGATCTTGTTTCTAGTGCTGTTATTAGCGTACTGTAGGAGTCTGGCAAACTACACAAAAACATTGCTATAACAAGCTTTTCTTGAAGATTTTCTCCCAATGCTGCCAATTTGTCCACTAGACTCTGCATTATTCCGATATGATCTTTCATATCACCATCCTCTTTCAGCCACATGTTGCACAATTCTTTTAATAGAAACACTTTGCTCGTAAGACTCGATTTTTCGTGATATTCTTTTAACGCGTTCCACACGTCCTTCGCTTTGTCCTTTGATTTTATATGCGCGATCTGTCCGTCTTCAACCAGTAGACTAATGATAGCTTGCGCCTTTACGTCTCGTTTATTCCACGCTATGAGTGCCGCTTCATCCGTCGGAGAGATGCCGGTTACCGTATTCCACAACCCTGGTGGAAATAGTTTCTATGCATTTTTACGAGTTTCTACGTCAACTTCTATGCGGTTCTACATTAATTGGAACACGTGGATAGTTTTTCATAGAAGTTTTGCGTAGAGAATCGTAATTTTGCGTAGAAACTCATACAAATGCATAAAAACTATGCATGCATAGTTTCTATGCATTTGTACGAGTTTCTACGTCAATTTCTATGTGGTTCGAACCACGTAATTTGGCGTAGATAATCGTAACATTGTGTAGAAACTCGTACAAATGCATAGAAACTATGCAGGCATAGTTTTTATGCATTTGTACGAGTTTCTACGTGGTTCGAACCACGTAATTTTGTGTGGATAATCGTAACTCTGTGTAGAAACTCGTACAAATGCATAGAAAGTATGCCTGCATCGTTTCTATGCATTTGTACGAGTTTCTACGTCAATTTCCATGTGGTTCGAACCACTTAATTTGGCGTAGATAATCGTAACTTTGTGTAGAAACTCGTACAAATGCATAGAAACAATGCAGGCATAGTTACTATGCATTTTTACGAGTTTCTACACAAAATTACGATTATCTACGAAAACTTATATAAAAAAATATGGACGTGTTCCATGCAATTAATGTATCGATCGATACATTAATTGAAACACGTCCATACTTTTTCAGAGAAGTTCTCGTAGATAATCGTAATTTTGCGTAGATAATAGTGCTTTTTTGTATTTTCATGTGACTGGTTGACGTCGATATACTGTATATTGGATATTGTATTTTTCAACACCTAGTCCACCGCTAAAAAGTTGGTGAGTGACAAAACGATATATTCCAAAAATTAGTAAAACGTACAAAATTTCTCAAAATGAACATAGTTTTTTTTAATGAAATTGAATTCCGTCTTCCGTATTTTCGATTTTATTCAAGAAACCAGGTTTATTTTGAGAAAGGCCATAGCCGGGTAAGTAGGGGTGATCGGCCCCCGCGCCAATTTGTTCCAAACTTTGGCGAAAAGTTGGGTCTGATGGGTTACAAACTCACCCTAAATTTCAACCTTGTAACTGCACTGGGAACAGTGATAAAAATACAACTAGTATTTTTCGAAAAGATTTTTATTTCTCAGGATTTACTCTACCGATTTTCGTGAAAAAATATATGTTGCAAACATATTTAAGGTCATTTCTAGGAAAAATCAAGAAGTCTATCCCACTGTCAAAAATACCAAAAAAAAATTATTTTATTTTTCGTGATTTTTTTTCGGTCATTCTTTCACGAGATACAATTACCATATTTTTTTCATAACTCAATGAGACCCCCTTCTACAACATATATTTTTTTCAATACGATTAAAGAGGTGGAGCATAGTTAAAAAAAATCACTTTTTTCGCATGTTTCATCCAAATTTTATTAAATCTTCTTACAATGTAATTATACTTTCGATAAATTTTTGGTGTTTTGTCATTTAGTACATCACTGACCGATGAAGGTTGTCTCTGCGTTTCTTAATCATCGTCGCTATCATCATTGATGATGGTAGTTGTATTCTTAGTAGTTTTCGATAGAACTGACAAGTAACATCGACTACACTCGGTAATAATTACACGGAGAAAATTTTGCGGTAGTTATGACATCCAAAATAAAACAAAAACGTGCAAAAAAGTGTGTTTCATTTTTTTAAACTATGATCCACCTCTTCGATCGTCTTGAAAAAAATGTATGTAGTAGAAAGGGGTCTAATTGAGTTATAAAAAAAATATGGTAGTCGTATCTCGTGAGAGAATGACCGAAAAAAAAATCACGAAAAATAAAATAATTTTTTTCTGGTATTTCCGATGGTGAGATAGAATTCTTGATTTTTCCTAGAAATGACCTGAAATATGTTCGCAACATATATTTTTTTCACAAAAATCGGTCGAGTAGATCCTGAGAAAAAAAATCTTTTCGTAAAATACTAGTTGTATTTTTATCACTGTTCCCAGTGCAGTTACAAGGTTTAAATTTAGGGTGAGTTTGTAACCCACCAGACTCAACTTTTCGCCAAAGTTTTTAACAATTCGGTGCGGGGGCCGATCACCCCTACTTACCCGGCTATGGCCTTTTGTATGTTTTGCCAATTTTTGGAATTGATTATTTATATTCGAATAAACACCAATACTTGTAGCAATTCATTTTGGACTTATTGATACCCTGGAGATTTTGTTAACTTGAAACAGTCGTCGAAAAGTGGCGTAAAAAAAATTGGAACACGGTAAATCAAAAAACGACCTATCATCGTTTAGGGGATGAGTCATGCTTTGAAATAAGCCAAGAAACACAGAAATCGCCAATTTTTTGGTTGCCTGACATCATTTTGAACGGAAAACATTTTTTTTTACGTGTTAATTCGATGGGAAACCTAAATCCTCGTTGAGAGACCTCTAAAACTTCAAGTTATATACAGCGCCCTCCGTGAACGAGGGCCTCTTTAATGTCAAAACCTAAAGTTTCAGTGGCAGGAATGAATAAAAAAAAAGAGTCCATTTTTGACACACCCTTATATACATTTTCTGACCTCGAAATTAAATACTTTTTGGGACTGCAAACATTTTTGTCCATATAAATGTTACCACAAAGCAAGACATAAGTGAGCATGTATTTGATGATTCAGATTTGAAATTATGAATATGGCCTTGTTTGCTATGTACAGCTTGGAAAAAAAAATTGAATAATAAAAAAATAAAGAAATCATTTTCAATTCTCTGCGATGAATTCTAATTCAATTGGGTTTTCCCATAAACTTCAAAAGTGATAAAATTGACATTCTTTTTGTAGAATAACAACAGTAGAAGCCGTTATTATTAAATTTTTTTTTGCTTAGAAATATTTAAAAATAATAATTGAAGTAGCATCGAAATTCAAAGTCAATTAACTTAAAATTCAAAATTTATTAAATCCAGTGATGAGTTCAACGCCACCGAAATTCGCAACTCAAAGGCTGCAATGTAAGTATTACTTGAAGCATTATTCGTTTCTAAGTGCTTTTCAAAAAATAGATAAAAAACGACATGACAATTATTTACGCATTAGGTCATCTCGAGAAAACCTACGGGGATCAAGCGATAGGTTATGTCTGCCTCCAAAGAGATGGGCATGTTTGCAAAGTAAAGTGCAAAGTATGTCCTGAGCACCGAGTCCGAAACCAGGGATATTCTGTTACATTGACTATCAATGAACAAGATGAAAGAATAATTAACGTGGAATGTCATGACTGTGCAGCAGTCAGAGGTAAGCTTAAACACAGCACCGAAGCAATGAATTAGCTTCATACGGTTTTTATTTATGAGATCCTCCTTACATCGAGCAGAAGAATTTTTAGTTTAAATTATTGCACAAGAATTATAGATCGAGACGAATACTGTGTGTAGGCATAAAGTTATTATAAAAAGGGTATTTGCACAAAAGCTTCAGATAAAAATTCCTACATGTCGACCGGAAAGAATTTTCTCACAATGAAAAGTATCTCTTGTAAAGCCAGTGACAATACCGGTGCAATCTAAACCTGATGATACGTTGGATACTAGACAATATTTGTTGTGATCAATTGGGTTGTATAAAAAGTATTTCATTATGAGAATGATTTATTATGTACGATTTTTTCAAGTTGTTTGTTTCGGAAGACAATATTTTATTACAAATATGTTTCCGCTTATTCACCACCACCGGTCGCAGTGGCAGCGGATTGAACTTTAATGACATATTTGTAATAAAATGTTGTCTTCCGAAACAAACAACTTGAAATAATCGTATATAATAAACCATTCTCATAATAAAATAATTTTTTTACAACCCAATTGATCAAAATAAATATTGTCTAGTATCCAACGTATCATCAGGTTTAGATTGCACCGGTATTGTCACTGGCTTTACAAGAGCTACTTTTCATTGTGAGAAAATTCTTTCCGGTCTACATGTAGGATCTTTTATCTGGAGTTCTTGTGCAAATGCCCTTTTTATAATAACTTTATGCCTACACACTGTACTCGTCTCGATCTATAATTCTTGTGCAATAATTTGAACTAAAAATTATTTTGCTCGATGTAAGAAGGATCTCATAAAGAAAAACCGTACGAAGCTAATTCATTGCCTCGGTGCTGTGTTGAAGCTTACCTCTGGCTGCTGCACAGTCATGACATTCCACGTTAATTATTCTTTTATCTTGTTCATTGATAGTCAATGTAACAGAATATCCCTGGTTTCGGGCTCGGTGCTCAGGACGTACTTTGCATTTTACTTTGCAAACATGCCCATCTCTTTGGAGGCAGACATAACCTATCGCTGGATCCCCGTAGGTTTTCTCGAGATGACCTAATGCGTCAATAATTGTCATGTCGTTTTTGATCTTTTTTTTTTTTTAAGCACTTAGAAACGAATAATGCTTCAAGTTATACTTACATTGCAGCCTCTGAGTTGCGAATTTCAGCGGCGTTGAACTCATCACTGGATTTAATAAATTCACAAACCATAAACATATCAATTTTTGGCAAATTGCTAGAATCGGCTTTTACGAAGCCAAGTTCGAGTTGATTTGCCATTTTCAACTTATATTATTTAAAAATATTATCAAAAATACGATAAATCCACAGCCTAACCACTCTGTATATCACTTTACATGGGTAAATAGATGCTCAAGAGGGGCGGGGGGGGGGGGGGAGGGGGGTGAACCTCGTGACGTCACTATCTAGTTCGGGTTAACTCGGCTTTTTTCGGTGCGTTTGAATAGTATATTTACCATGCGAATTTTTAAACGGCTATAATTTTGCAAATAATGAATATTTTTTTTTACAACATTTTTTTAAATTTAAAACTTATATGTCCACTATCTAATGGTGCTATTTTCAAAATTTATGGAAAACCCAGTTAGTTTCATGCTTGAAATAATTTTCCATAGAAAATTAGAGATTTGCATTTTTTTTCGTAAAAATTCATAATTTTCAATGAATTTCTACGGAAAAAAAAGTATCTGTTTATCGGCACAACATTTTTTCGTAAAAAAATGTAGATTTTTATAAATTTTTCGTAGAAATTTCATGCAATTTTACATAATTCTACGAAATTTAATGAAATTCTACGCAATTCTCTGCGAAGAATTCCAACTAAATTAGTTTCATGCTTAAAATAATTTTCCATAGAAAATTAGAGATTTGCATTTTTTTTCGTAAAAATTCATCATTTTCAATGAATTTCTACGGAAAAAAAAGTATCTGTTTATCGGCACAACATTTTTTCGTAAAAAAATGTAGATTTTTATAAATGTTTCGTAGAAATTTCATGCAATTTTACGTAATTCTACGAAATTTAATGAAATTCTACGCAATTCTCTGCGAAGAATTCCAACTAAATTAGTTTCATGCTTGAAATAATTTTCCATAGAAAATTAGAGATTTGCATTTTTTTTCGTAAAAATTCATAATTTTCTATGAATTTCTACGGGGAAAAAAGTATCTGTTTATCGGCTCAACATTTTTTCGTAAAAAAATGGAGACTTTCATAAACGTTTCGTAGAAATTTCATGCAATTTTATGCATTTCTACGAAATTCAATAAAATTCTACGCAATTCTCTGCGAAGAATTCTAACTCAATTAGTTTCATACTTCAAATATATTTCCATAGAAAATTAAAGATTTGCATTCTTCTTCGTACAAATGTAGAGTTTTCTACGAAAAACTACTTCGACTTTCTACGATTTTCTACTATTTTCGACGATTATCTACGATTTTTTATGATTTTCCACAATTTACTACGATTTTCTACGACTTTTCACGATTTTCTACGATCTGCGGTTTTCCGTAGTTTGACGTAGAAATCATTTTCACCAGGGAAATCTTCTTTCATAAGTAGCATTTTTACCCGATACTTCCATGTTTGATAATTTTCGTTATTCAACTTTGTGATGGAAATATTCATCGAGCTCTCCGTCATTATTAACGTCCTTGATTTATCGTTTAATTTTTATTCTTCTTTATCTTCACTTTGTTCACTTTATTCACCTCCGAAACGTTCACACACATCTGACTGGGCCCATAACCTGTTGGAAATTTAGCCAGTTAACACGACGATGTGCGGGATGCGAGAAAAAAAGAAGAATTAGGAGAAGGAAATAGGAGCTACGTCCGTTCTGTTTATTTTGCCGATTGAGACGGAACGATACAAGTGTATTGTATTGTGTGTATTGGTGTATGTGTTTGTGCTGTTTGAATAAATGTATGTATGCATGAGTTTGGTCGTCGTCGATACATATATTTCAATACATATATTTCAATAAACATGAATACCAAAATAAAACCATCCGCTCGATATGGAAAACTTTTGCAATTTTTTAGAGGTTAATGAAATCAGAAAAAAAAACGTTTTTTGCAAATAACACAAGGTTACGGATCGCGAGCGAGGTTGCACATCTCAATATTGACATGGATCTCAAAATAAAATCATCCGCTCGATTTGCAAAATTTTTGCAATTTTTTTAAGGGTGAAAAAATCCAAAAATCAGACTTTTGCAAATTGCGTTAAGTTCCAGATTGCGTGCGAGGTTGCAAATTCTAATACTGGCATTAATTCCAAAATCAAACCATCTCCTCGATTTGCAAAACTTTTGCAATTTTTTTGAGGGTGAAAAAATCCAAAAATCAGATTTTTGCAAATTGCGTTAAGTTCCGGATTGCGTACGAGGCTGCAAATTCGAATACTGGCATTAATTCCAAAATCAAACCGTCTCCTCGATTTGCAAAACTTTTGCAATTTTTTTGAGGGTGAAAAATCTAAAAATCAGATTTTTGAAAATTGCGTCAAGTTCCGGATTGCGTACGAGGTTGCAAATTCGAATACTGGCATTAATTCCAAAATCAAACCGTCTCCTCGATTTGCAAAACTTTTGCAATTTTTTTGAGGGTGAAAAAATCTAAAAATCAGATTTTTGCTAATTGCGTTAAGTTCCGGATTGCGTGCGAGGTTGCAAATTCCAATACTGGCATTAATTCCAAAATCAAACCGTCTCCTCGATTTGCAAAACTTTTGCAATTTTGTCGAGGGTGAAAAAATCCAAAAATTACATTTTTGACAGTTACGTTAAGTTCCGGATCCCGTATGAGGTTGCAAATTTGTAAATGCATCAGAATAGATATTTTCAAAGTTTGCAACCAAGTTTCAAAACTTTTGTAATTATTCCGAGACCACCTTGCTCGAAAAAATGACCATGAATCAAAGAAATGATAAATAAACATGTTCCGGTGAACGTAAAAGGTTGCAAATTTGTAAAACTGTTCGATATATTTTTCCGATGTATCTTTCAAGTTTGCCAAACTTTTGGAATTTTTTTCGTCATTTTATTATAAAAAAACAATAATTTTGATAAAAAAATAATGTTCCGTACCCTTCAATTGGTTGCAAACTTGATACATGATATGACATAATATATTTAATACTACTCCAAGTTGACTTCCGTTTCCGGTGACGAAGGTGTAGAGTGAGTGTGGGACAGGTGGGCAGAAAGTGTGCGATAGTGAGGAGAGCGGGAAATGAAGGGATGAAAAGTGCGGTGGGATAAGGAGGGTAGGACGGGATAGTGAGGGGTGAACGATAAGGGATGGTGCGGGGGGAGGGAAAAGGGAGTTAGACAGGGATAAAAGTCGGGTGGGTCGATTTTGAGGGTAGAGTGGTGTCGTGGCAAGGGGTGTGGGGGAATAGCGGGAACGGGCGGCAGTGGAGTAGCGGCGGAAAAGCGGGCAAAGTGGGTAGAGAGAGAGTCGGAAGCGGTCGGTAAGGCGGAAAGGTGTCGGTAGGGAAGAAAGTGAAGTGTGTGGATGAAGCAGTGGAAGGTAAAGTGTAGACAAGTAGTGGGGATGGGCGACGAGGGGAGAAGGGTCGGTGTAGAGGACGAGAAGAGAAGGGGAAGATCGAAGAATGCGGAGAAGAAGAGCAAAATAGAAGGAAGTTCACCGGAGAAAAAAGCAGAGGAGGAAGGATGGCTGAAAAAAGTAACGGACAGTATGGTGGAGTTGATGAGGCGGGAAGGAGAGAGGGGGGAGAAACGGTTCGAGGAAATGGCGAAGGGGTGGGAGAAGAGAGTGGAGGGCATGGCGAAGCGTTGGGCGGAGAGAATGGAGGTGGTAGTGAGGGAGGCGAGAGTGGAAAGGGAAGAGATGATAAAGAGATGGGAGGGAGAAAGGAAGGAGTTGAGAAGCCGGATTGACAAGCTGGAAAAGAAAGTGGAAAGCCTAGGGGAGGGGGAGGGGGCTGGAGGGTTGAGGGAACAGGGGAAATGGACGAAAGGGGCGAGTAGAAATGAAGAGGAGGCAGCAAGGAAGGTGAGAGAGTTGGAAATAAGATTGGATAGGTGGGAGAGGGAGAAAAGAGCCAGGAATATAATAGTAAGAGGGGTTATGAGAAAAGAGGGGGCGGAATGGGATAAAGAGATAAAAAGGATATGGAGTAGGATGGAAGTGATAGGAAGGATAAAAGGTATGACGGCAATTGGAGGGGTAAACGAAGAGGGCAGGGGTATGGTGTTGGTGGAGATGGAGGAGAGGGAACAGAAGAGAGAGGTGATGAAGTCAAAAGGGAGGTTGAGAGGGGAGAAAGTTTGGATTAAAGACGACTTGACGAGGATGGAGAGAGAGGTGAAGTGGAAGATAGAGAGGGAGGCAGAGATGGAAAGGAGGAAGGGGAAGACCGTGCGAGTAGGATATATGAGGATGTGGGTAGAAAACGAATGGAGGAGGTGGGACGAGAAGAAGGAGGGATGCAGGCAGATGGAGGGGGAGCGGAAGGAAATAACGGCAGCGATGGGGGAAGGGTTGGGGGGGAGAGCCAAGTCGGAGGCTGAGGGCGCAAGGGGATAGAGAAGGGGGGCGGGAGAGTAGCGGGGGCGGGGAGGATTTGGGGGCGGGGGGGGGGGAGTAGAGTGGTGCAGCGGAAACGGAAGTCACGGTGTGATTGAGGTGAATGAATGAGGAAGGAAGTGAGGAATGAGAAAGGAATTAAGGAATAATTAAGGAATGATAAAGAATTAAGGCGTGATATTGGTATGTCTTTCTTTCTCTCAAGAATGAAGGGTAGGATAAGATAGGTTAAGTGTAGGATGAGGTAAAACGTGTGAGCGGAGCGGGAGTCCGCAATGTACCCCGCAAGGGAAATAAACATTTATACTACTCCAAGTTTGCAGAACTTTTGGAATTTTTTTCACGAGTATACTGCAAAATTACATCAAATTGCAATATTAACAATGTTCCGGACTTCGGAGAAGGTAGAAAAATGAGATTTATTACTTTTTAGATGTACCATTCACTTGACCGAAGTTTCAAAACTTTTGGAATTATTGTTAAATTTTCGATTTTGAACGTCTATAATGACTGGCCTAAGCGTGATATTCAGTAAAAAGTTGATATTTATGTAATATTATATAATAATATATACGTATATATATATTATAAATATATATAAATATTATAAAAATAATACAAGAAATAGAAAAAAAATATGATAATAATATTAATTTTTTTTTTAATATTACTATTATATTTTTTTGTTTATTCACAGTATCATTTTTTATTATTGTTATAATCATTTTATATATATATTTATAATATATATAATTATATAATATTACCTAAATATTACATTAGAAATAATAAATAATATGTAACGTCCTGGGTCGAAATACCCACCTAAATTTGAAAATTTTCATATACGTCCTTTTAATACTTAAATTACAAGAAAACATGAACGACCAGAGGTGATCCCCATTGCCGGAGTTCACCGCCTAACGCACAAAAACTTTAATCTTTGACGAACGAGGCTTGTCACGGGGGAAGGCGCGTGAGTGACGAACCGGCGTATGTCGCACGTTATCACCAAGCTCCCGCAGATGCGGGAAGTTAGTGAAAATCAACGCCTTGCTGGCTCGCACACGATAGCCGCGCTTATCGCCTAGGGACGAGCCTCAACATAAACAACAAGCTTCTTCGTGAGTATCGATATCCCTGCACTGGCAGTAGTCAGAAATCAGTCTGGACAATGTCGATTACACGAAGCTGACATGAAAATCGCCAGCCATAATAACTGGAAATCCGTCTGGCGATTGTCGTCAGCACGATGTCGAGGTGTGAGAGAAACTCTTCCCTCACGCGCCGACATCTCCCACCTTATGCGACAATAGAATAAGGGCCTATATAATGACCAGCAAGAAGTCCGTCAGGCAGTCTATAAGTTAGTCAGTGAGGAGTAGAGAGTAATCAACAGTTAAGAGTCAGAGTACTCAGTCAGTCGAACAGGTTAACGAAGAACCATCGGAAAAACCGGTGGGTCTACCTCGGGGACCCGACCGCGTGTAAAGCAGCTTAAAACTTAAAAATTGTAAAAATTGTGAAAACTTCTTGTCCGATTTCCCCAACGGGGTTGGTCAAGGACTATTTTAATAAACGCCGAAATTTACTTGTTGAAATTAAAAAGTGATTCGACACGCTCATTTAAATAACCCGCTACGCCTACATCCGCTCATCAAACGAGGATAGATTCGGCCGGTAAATACGGGAAAGTAATTGATAAAACGTACGAACATACTTCAAGTTGTTCAGTTTCGATTGGGACACCCACCAAAACTCACGTGTTCCCAACGCCACTTCCCAACTACAGTTCTGTGCGCCAGATGCACGTTCTCTAGTAGTTTCCTCTCATACTCTTTAACTACAGTGCTGTGCGCTAGATGCACGCGCTTACGTAGTTACTACTCTCTAACTACAGCATAGTGCGCTAGATGCATATGGTCACGTAGTTACTTTTCTAACTCTCTCTCTAACTACAGCATAGTGCGCTAGATGCACATGCTCACGTAGTTACTTTTCTACCTCTCTCTCTAACTACAGCATAGTGCGCTAGATGCACATGCTCACGTAGTTACTTTTC
This sequence comes from Rhorus exstirpatorius, assembly GCA_963564615.1. Lineage (NCBI taxonomy): Eukaryota > Metazoa > Arthropoda > Insecta > Hymenoptera > Ichneumonidae > Rhorus > Rhorus exstirpatorius. Next base: position 4,456,585 of record OY751315.1, read on the forward strand.
TAACTCTCTCTAACTACAGCATAGTGCGCTAGATGCACATGCTCACGTAGTTACTTTTCTAACTCTCTCTCTAACTACAGCACTGTGCGCTAGATGCACGTGCCTGAGTAGTTACTTTTCTCACTCTCTCTAACTACAGCTTAGTGCGCTAGATGCACATGCTCACGTAGTTACTTATTCCTCTCTCCGGGTACAGCCCTGTGCGGCAGACGCACGCTCTGTACTCTAACCAGCCAACCACAACTCCGTGCGCTAGACGCACGCACTGTGGTGGAGGTTTCAACCCTATCGTGTGGGAGTCCCACCCGAAAATAGGACACACTCGAAGGATAACTTTTTCATTCAGACTTTTACGAGCAAACGCCGAAGCGGTAAATACGAAAATAATAACGCCTCGCTCCAGGCAAGAATTGTTTGATGTACGAGCACAGCAACAACAATTCGAGCGACACCTCACCCGACAACGTCGTCTTCATCAACTAAACACCCGCTACGCCCAAACAAAATCAACTAACAAAAACCACGGTAAAACACCACGTTTTACCAAAGGAAGCAAGAAAAATCTACGTTTCACGCAAGTAGCGTCACACGATCACCGCACTCTTGCCTCTATCCCCGACCGGCGCATTCCGGTCCCAACAAGAGGCACCCTTATTTCTATATATACCCTATCGTTCTCACCCAGGACGTAACAAATAAATATCAAAATTATAAATATAGAAATAATAAAAATAATAATAATAAATATTAGAAATATTATAAAAATAATTTTAAAAAAATTTATTTTCAAACGGTCTAGTGCATATATAATTATTATAAATACACATATGCACATTATTTCTTGAAATTATACCGATGTGTACAATCATATACAATAAATATAAATACACAAAAAATATCAATATTATTGAGAATGTCAATCGCATTTCGGGGCGACGCTTCTCGGGCATACGGGCCTGAGTCGGTCACTGGGGCGAAAACTTGGGTGTACGGGCCTTAGTCGGCCATTGCTGGCTTGCGAAGAGAGCCGAGCGACGTTCGGAAAACTTCGGCTGCGTATGCCAGCAATGCTACGATCGACGCCGTAGCCATACTAGTTTTTAGTCTTCTCCTACAGTCGCTAGAATACGGAGGTGTTATCTCAGTCAAATAAAATACAAAATATATTGAACATATCACGTGTGTAATTTTCTCAACCCAAACCAGACTTCCTATTCTCTCAATACAAATTAACTATTCTGCTTTAACAGGTTATGGGCCCAGACACCATTCCTGTGCAAATAGTTGAGAGAATTTGAAGAGTTTTGGAGCGAAGAAAATTTTGAGAGAGCACGCGGTCGCGAGGGGCGGCCATCTTTGCTATCGTGATCAAGCTTGTGCCGTGTACGGGCGTGAAAGAGATTTGCATCCACGATGTTTGTCGGCATCTCAGTAAAGGGGTTAAAGAGTTTTGATGGGTCGAATTTTCAAGGGTGGAAAGCCCAGATAAACGCATTATTTTTGATGAACGATGTTCTCGAAGTGGTTGACGGCACGACGGTAATGCCGGCTGATAATGCGGAAAACGTGTCTGATCGAAAAAAATTCATTAAAGATAATGCGACCGCGAGATATATAATGCTATCGTCGATGGATGAGGCACAGCAAGTGTGTGTGTTAGCGTGTACGAGTGCGAAAGAAATGTAGGACAAAATGTGTCTCATACACGAGCAGAAAACTGTGACGAACAAGCTTGGCATGCTACAAAAGTTTCATGCATATCGAATGAGCGAGGGAGACACAGCAGTGCAACACGTGGCGCACATACTGAATATGGCGGGACAGCTGAAAGACATTGGCGAAGAACTATCGGACTCGACTATCATGGCGAAGATTTTAGCGAGTCTTACATCGAGATTTAGTACGCTACAAATCGCATGGGATAGTGTTGACCCTGAGAGACAGACGATCGACAATCTACAGGAGAGACTCATGAGAGAAGATGCTCGTCTGAGTGCGGATGATAATGCAGCGAGTGCACTTGCCGCGACGAGAAAAGAACGTGACAGAAAAAAAGAAAAATCGAAGGACGAGATAATTTGTTTCAAGTGTCATGAAATCGGGCATTTCGCGAGGGAGTGCAAGTCAAAAGGTCGAAAGAAAGATGGCGGCGATAAATCGAGCGGGAGATCAAACGACTGCGCGTTCATAGTAGAGACAGTAGCACCGAGTGCGACGACGGTGGCGCGCGCGGAGTCTACTGGAAACCAGATACGGAAACTAATGTCCGCCAGTCAGAGTGATGTCTGGCTTATCGACAGTGGGGCGTCGCGTCACTTAACTTACCGACGGGAGTGGCTAATCGATTATCGTGTGAGAAATCAAGATGAATCGATTTTACTTGGGGATAATCAAGTCTGTAACGTCACGGGTGAAGGAACCGTGATGATTAAAAAGCTGATCAATGGCATATGGCGCGATTCAAAGATCGAAAATGTGATGTTGGTACCGAAGTTACGAAAGAATTTATTTTCGGTCGGTGCTTGTACCAAAAAAGGTTACGAGGTGTGTTTTCGTGACAGATTCGTTGAGATTACGTGCGGTGATGAGATAGAAGCGTTCGGGTTAAAACAAGACAATGATGTATGCCGAATGATATTCAAAGTAGTGCAATCCGGTAGTGTAGAAGAGGCAAATGTTGCGACGACGAATCTCAATGTGTGGCGCGAACGAATGGGACATGTGGGCGAACGTGCGATACGCGAGCTGGTGAAAAAAGGGTTAGTTACCGGAGTCTCGTTGACAGATAACAGTAAAATCTTTTGCGAACCGTGTCAATTTGGAAAGTCACATAGATTGCCGTTCAATAGAAATTCGGAAAAAGTTTCGACAGTGGCCGGGGAAGTGATGCATACGGATGTGTGCGGTCCGATGTCGGAAAATTCACCGGGAGGATCTCGATATTTTCTGACTTTCAAGGACGACGCGAGTAGTTATCGTCATGTTTATTTTCTAAAGAACAAATCGGAGGTGTTTGGAAAATATAAAATCTTTGAAAGAATAATCGCGAATAAATTTGGGCGTCCCATGAAAATCCTGCGATCGGATAACGGGCGCGAATTCTGTAACAAAGAAATGGACGACTATCTCGCATCACGTGGTATTACACACGAGACAACGGCGCCTTATACGCCACAACAAAACGGGAAATCGGAGAGGGATAATAGAACAATAGTTGAGAGCGCGCGTACAATGCTTCACGCGAAAAATTTGCCGTTAAAATTGTGGGCGGAAGCAGTAAACTGTGCAGTTTATGTTTTAGATCGATCGGTGTGGGCACAAGACCAAGTTACTCCATACGAAAGGTGGGTTGGAAAAGCCCCGAGCTTAATACATCTGAGAGTTTTCGGATCAGATGCATACGTAAACATTCCGAAACAGTTTACCAAAAAGTTCGACGCACGTGCGAGAAAATTGATCTTTGTCGGATACAAAGAAAACTCTCCGAACTATCGACTATACGATCCGGCAACCGGAAAAGTGAGTGAATCCCGAGATGTTGTGTTGAACGAAAAACTCGGAAAAGTAACAACAGGAACAGCTGAGGAGGACGACGACGAAGGGACAACGCTCCCTGCGGTTTCCGTTGAAAATGAAGAAAATAGGGAAGAAGAAGAAGAAGAGGAAGAGGAGGAAGTGTTCGAAGATGCTGAAGTCCCAGAAGAGGACACAACCGAAGCCGCAGCAATTCAACAAGAAAATTCTCACGAACTCCGGGATCGAGGAAATATCAGACGTCCGAGCAGATAAAACGAAGCAAACATTGCAGAGTACGCAATTCCGAATACATATGGAGAAGCGCGAAATAGTACAGAAGCCACGCAGTGGGCAGTTGCTATAGAGGAGGAGTTTCGAGCACATGAAGAAAATCGAACATGGACACTTGTGCCGAGGACATCGAAAATGAAGCCTATAGACTCGAAATGGGTTTTTCGAGTGAAAGTAGACGCAGAAGGAAAATCACATCGTTTCAAGGCTCGTCTATGCGCAAGAGGATTTCTTCAGCGTGAAGGAATCGATTTCTTCGAAACATTTGCGCCGGTTTTGCGATACGATTCGTTACATGTATTGCTTGCAATTGTTACCGAAAAGAATCTTGAACTACGACAGTTCAACGTGCAGACAGCATTCCTGTATGGAAAATTAAACGAAGAGGTTTTCATGGAAATTCCGAAGGGACTCAACGATGATCAAGAAGATAGAAGATATGTGTGTAAACTCGAAAGATCGTTATACGGTCTAAAGTAAGCACCAAGGTGTTGGAACGAGAGGTTCACGCGATTTCTACGAGAGTTTGAGTTTAAAGAGTGCGCAGCCGACAGATGTGTATTCGTCGGAAAATTCAAGAGTGAAACAGTGTACTTGGGCTTATTTGTAGATGATGGCTTAATTGCATCGGACAAAGTAGAGACTCTAGAGTTAATACTAAAAAGATTGAATGACACGTTTCGAATAACTGTAGGTGACTCAACTATATTTGTCGGGATGCAAATCGTGCACAATAGGGAAGAAAAGACTCTATTAATTCATCAAGGCACGTACACGCGGAAAATAATCGAGAAGTTTCGAATGGTCGACGCGAAAGCTCTATGCGTGCCAGCAGATCCGAATGTAAAATTAGTTCCGTACGAGGAAGGGGACGAAAGATCGAACAATGTGCCTTATCGCGAAGCAGTAGGCTCGTTAGTCTTCTTAGCAGCAGTAACGCGTCCGGATATAGCTTTCGCAGTAAATACGGTTAGCAAATACTTGAATAATCACACGGGTGATCATTGGCGAGCAGTAAAAAGAATCTTTGCATATCTATGCGGTACGATAGATCTCGGTATAGAGTACAGAAGCGGCGGTAGCACTAAACATCTGATAGGTTTTTCCGACGCCGACTTTGCAGGTGATATCGAGACGAGGCAATCAACGACAGGGTATGTTTTCTGTCTATCGAACGGAGCGATCACGTGGTCCTCTCAGCGGCAGAAAATGATAACGACGAGTACGACAGAGGCTGAGTATGTAGCTGCATCGACTGCGACACGAGAGTTGGTCTGGCTGCGAAGACTTCTGTCTGATATTGGATGTCCATGTGAAAATGCGACTACTCTGCTTGTAGACAACCAGAGCGCAATAAAATTGGTCAAAAATCCGGTTTTTCACAAAAGAACCAAGCACATTGACATTCAATATCATTTCATAAGAGAAAAGGCTGATGAGGGAATAGTTGCAGTAGAGTACGTTCCATCCGAAGAACAGCGTGCTGACATATTAACGAAAGCTATGCCGAGAGATAGATTCAGGGGTCTGTGCGAAAAATTAAATATGAAAGCAGCGAAAAAGAAATGCTCAAACGGCGGTAGTATTGAGAATGTTAATCGCATTTCGGGGCGACGCTTCTCGGGCATACGGGCCTGAGTCGGTCACTGGGGCGGAAACTTGGGTGTACGCGCCTGAGTCGGCCATTGCTGGCTTGCGAAGAGAGCCGAGCGACGTTCGGAAAACTTCGGCTGCGTATGCCAGCAATGCTACGATCGACGCCATAGCCATACTAGTTTTTAGTCTTCTTCTACAGTCGCTAGAGTACGGAGGTGTGATCTCAGTCAAATAAAATATAAAATATATTGAACATATCACGTGTGTAATTTTCTCAACCCAAACCAGACTTCCTATTCTCTCAATACAAATAAACTATTCTGCTTTAACAAATATAACAAAGTTATATTGCAGAGATCTTGCGGTAACATTACACTTGCAATGTTGCCAAAGTTATATTGCAGAGATCTTGCAGCAACATTGCCAATGCAATGTAATGAAAATGAGATTTCGCAATGTTGCTGAGACATTGCTGCAACCTTGCGTGCTGTATGTGGATGAGGGGGAGCAGTAGCGCAGTAGGTGAAGCGTGCCCGGCTCGCACGCAGTGGCGCGTGATGTGGCCGGGTACGATTCCCACTGTCGGCACCAACGGAAAAATTTTCTGAGTGCTTTTTCTGTGACCCTGGTGGTTTGGAACCCACTTAAAAAAGTAGGTTCAAAGGAAAGCAGCGCCTTGGTGTGGTGACCGGAAGGCTGGGAAGATGTCTTGGGTTCGATTCCCGATGCCGTAGCACGGCTGATGAAAGCACGACGGGCTCGGACGTATCTCCAGAAACAGGACGTACAAACTACGACTGCCTCTGTCCCAAAGTGCTGACATCTAGCGTGTGTGAGGCGAGCTCCGGCAGTGAGAAGCATTGCTGTAGCACAGCAGATGGTAAAAGCACAAACGGGCTCGCACGTAAGTCCAGAGGCAGGGCGTACGAACTGCGACTGTTTCTATCCCAGGTGCTGACATCTAGCGGGTGCGCGACAAGCTCCGGCAGCGGGGATCGAACCGGGGACAAACGGATACGAGAGGAAACCAAGGGTGGATGGAGTTGGGAGCCTGCAACCCTCAGGGGAGTCGGTGTAAGAACTCATACCATACAACTCATCCATAAAATATGGAGGAATATAATTTCACATTCTGTGAAAAAACGATGATCTAAAAAAGTAATTTTTAAGTTTGTTGAATCATATTTATGAGTGCAAGAAAATCGTTTTTTGCCTGAAAAGAACCATAAACTATTTTTCTTGTGTTTAATTATAAACATTGATTCCTACTATTCTTTATGGAGTGTTGGAAGGATTACGAAATAAAAATATCGTAATTTTTGTATTTATTTTGTTATATACAGTACTGGACCCTCGAAGTGGGATAAAGTTTTTTTTTCCGATTATGGCGAAACTTTGGTTGATTCAAAAAAACCGAAAAGACATTCGAGTAAATTTAGTTACCTTTCGAATAAAACTTGTTTTATTGCGATCGGTTAAAAATTGGCCGAGTGCGAGGTGATAGCGTCGGGGCGTGGAAATCGAGGTTGTGCGAGCACTCCGTGAAATGGTACTAGTCAACACAAAATCATGTGCTAACCGATAACAATCGTTAGGGCATCTCAAAATGTGAAGAATTAAAAAAATATTGGCTCGATCCGTCGATTCCATGAGAACATATGGCCCCAGGAAGCGAAAATGGTTTTTTGACGATATCTTGAAAACGCCTTAAGGTAGTACCTCCACAGGATAGTCCAATTCGGAAATGGTCGAAATTTGGCATACACGTTATTTAATATCTTATCCGAACATCTGTGCAATTTAAATAAGCTGGACCATCCCAAACCCAAGATATTTACACTGAAAGTTGGCTTGATTTACACACACCTTATTCGCAATGTACATATGCACAGGTGTTAGTTATTCATTCTACCGTCAAAACTAAAATTAAGAAGTTGATGAAAAACGAGGAGAAGCTAGAGAGGGATGTCACAAATAATGTGAAAAAAATTCAGGAAGATTTACCATTTAGTTTTTGAGATAATGTAAGTGAAAGAGGTACGCGCAAGCCTGTGAGCGGTCCGATTCTCTCTTATTTCATGCGTGCCCGCTTACCACGCTCCGCCTTGCCTACGTTCCCACTTATTCCCCGCAGCCGGCCGCGGAGCTACTACCTTAATTGATTCAGTTGACATTTATCGTGGAGCCATATTCCGTAATTTCAGAAAACCTGATGTGAGTCATATTGCCACAATTTTTTCGTGGACGAGATCCAGGGTATTCCTGAGTGAACGGTCTCATTTATCGATATTTTTCGCATCGAAAGAGTCTCGTGCAAGAATTCCGAGTTGGCGGATGTTGAAGCGGATGTATCAACGATGAAAATGCGTGGTCATTCAATACCAGAAATTATCTGGTTCATGAGCGACAATCCGTCGAAAAATGAGTTCGGAATTGCGTAATCGTGAAATTCTGGGTTTGGAGTGGTATAGCCGATGCTCACTTGTTTCGGAATGCGATGACTGAATGGCTGCGGTCATATAGGCTACTTAATTAAATACAACACATAGCCACCGAAGGATTTAAGGATATCTCAATTTTGAAATTTCCGAAATAAGACTTTTTTCAAAATGTCAACGTCGTTGAGACAGCAGTAAAAAATTTTTTTCAGCTCAGCCCTTTCGCGTGAGCTATTTTTTAGTGAAAAAGTACAAGAATCTCGGAGAAGAGCGAAATCTGAAAAAATACCCTTTTTAAGCCCTAATGTACATGGGATGTACGTAAATTTTAACTTAGTTGGTTTCCACATTATAATAATGCTTGTTGATTGTAACTCTGAAGACAATGATTAAATATTTCTTATAATCCACTTACCTAATGATCATTTCAGTCTGTTACAATACCGATCATTCATTGTAGTATTTGGTTCACGATAATTTAGTAGCTTTCTCCTATTCTGCCAATAAATCATGCTCATCATTGTATTTTCAAAAAAGAATTTGTGAAAAGAGTTTATACAAGGTGTTTTTATATGAATTTCATTCGTATTTCGTGTCAAATGAATGAAAAAATGCTAGAATTTTCGATACTCGAAAAACGGGTGATGCTGACATTGTATTATATAAATAGTATTATATGAGCCGTTCGCTCAAAGAATGACCTAAGTTCAATTTGGTCGTTTTGAGAAAAAGCGATTTAAAGATTCAGCATTGTATGGCAAATTGTTAGGTGTAAAAATGTATAATTTTTTGAATTTTACTTCAAAGACACACTCCTGAATAAAGATTCAAGACCATAAAATCGTTGTTAAATACATTTTAACAACACTGAAATGTATAATTAATACAAAATGATTTAGGTCGTTTTTTCGGCGAACTACTTAACCCTTTCAAACACACATTTTTCTTTACGTGTAATCGACTTGAAACTTTGTACTCGGGGGTTTTCGGGGTCGTTGATAACGAATCCGCACTCGAAGTTAGCAAATTCAAGATGGCGGATCCAATATGGCGGACCAAAAATACAAGAAGTCGTCTGACGAAAGTAAAAGTTGGTACTCGGGGGTTTTCGGGGTCGCTAATAACGAATATGCACTCAAAATTTTAAAATTCAAGATGGGAGATCCAATATGGTGGACCAAAAATGCAAAAGGTCGTTTGACGAAAATAAAAGTTGGTAATCAGGGGTTTTCGGGGTCGCTAATAACGAATATGCACTCAAAATTTGAAAAAAAAACAAACGAAGAAATAAATTAAAAAATTACAAAAAACGAAAAAAAAATTTTTTAACGAAGAAAAAAATAAAAAAATAACATAAAACGAAAAAAAAAATTTTTAAACGACAAAAAATAGAAAAATTAAAAAAAAAAATTAGAAACGGAGACATCAACCGACATGTCCTCGTTCGTGTGTCTCTGGATTTGACTGAGAGCGGTACTTTTTGGAGAAAATTGAGGTTTCCATTTCCTAAATCGTTGCAGTACGTTTGTATATCGTACTCTAGTATGAAAAATTGACCTTGAATAAACGGTTTCTCAGGTCTGCATCGACCGTGTTACATGCAATTTACAATCAATGGCTCCAGAAATATCTATGTACTGATCTTACGCTAGATAAGCATTGTTTTTCGCATGCAAGTCGCCATGTTAGATCCACCATCTTGCATTCCCGAAGTCTGACCGTGAATTCGTAGTCAGGGACTACATTAACCTCCGAGTACTAACTTTTACTTTTATCGAACCACTTTTTGCATTCTACGTCCACTATTTCAATTTCCAAATTTTGAGTACTGATTCGTTATCAGGTACCCCGAGTACCAACTTTCACTGACATTGGACAACTTTTTGTATTTTCGGTCCACCATATCGGATCCGCCATGTTGAATTCCCAAATTGCGAGTGCAGATTCGTTATCAGCAACCCTGGAAACCCCTGAGTACCGACTTTCACTTCCGTCAAAGGACTTTTTGCAATTTTGGCCCGCCATATTGGATCCGCCATCTTAAGTTTCCGAATTCCGAATTCTGTCACAAATTTATTAGTGACAGAAGAGAGCAAACGATATTATCACGTACCGCGCGGGTACCACAACGCACATCAAAAGCTGGAGCGCGAGACTAGAGACGCAGCCGCGCGGTGACGACTAACAACGACAATACTCTAGACGCGCAGTTCCAACCAATCAAAAAAAGGTCAATAATGGCCGAAATGTTATGAAACTTAGCAAACATACTTTTAGGACTCATACCTACGCACTGGTAACTAAATCCCAAAAACGACCTAAAGTGACTTAGGTCATTCTTTGAGCGAACGGCTCATATGTAATTTAATATATATCGTATCATAATTATTCTCAATTAATTAAAATCTCGAAAAATCGCTTCATTTCAGTTTTATGTACGTACTGTCGGTGTGTACGCAAATTCGCCCGTGTATACTCAGAACTATCCACAGATGCCATTTTAAAATGAATAATTCAAAAAATGTTGTCGATTACATTTATAATTGATTCGGAAATACGTTTCAATCCCATTTGGAAATTTTAATTGAAGCAAAAGAGGTGTCGATTTCATTTGTGATTTGTAATTAACCCGTAAACGCCACACTAGTGCAAATTTGCACCACCTAAAATTTATTCTTTGCGAATTTTCGAACATTTTTGTTCTGATTTTATCGTATTGTCACGGAATGAATAATATTTATCGCATTTGAAATTATGACCTTCGGATTCCTGAGAAACTATTACCCCAAAAAATACTGGTTATCGAATAGTTTTAGATTATTTATACGAGAGTTATAGTACATTGAAAATTCAAAATCCCAAATCGCACTAGTGAGGCATGTATGTATGCTCAATAGAGGTGTGGTTTTTACGGGTTAATTAGAAAAAAAATTTCAATTACATTTTAAATTTGTCATTGATTCAAAAGAACGTTTCTATTACATTTATAATTTGTCATTGATTCAAAAAAACATTTCAATTACATTTGTAATTTGTAATTGATTCAAAAAAACATTTCAATTACATTTGTATTTTGTAATTAATTCAAAAAAACATTTCAATTTCATTTTTAATTTGTAATTGATCCAAAAAACATTTGTATCACGTTTGTAATTTGTATGTATGTATGTATGTATGTATACGGGCCAAAACGCCGAAATTGAGATGTCCGGAGATGATGCCCTTGCGGATTGCATAGCTGCGAAATTAACAAAACAGCAGTATAAAGACATTCGGAAATCTTTGAGGCAGAAGAATTACATCGTGTATCCATCGTACGAAAAAGTTGCTGCCGCTAAAAAACTGTGTTACCCTTCAAATATGACGGTAAATGAAACCTCAGCCGAAGTAAAATTACAGTCTTTACTAGATCATACCTGTCATAGAATTTTGAAATTGCAAACAGACGTGATTACATCTTTGAAGCCTGAAGTTACGACAAATCTACGATTACTTTTTAAATGGGGTTGCGATGGAAGTTCCGGACACAGTGAATACAAGCAAAAGTTTACAAACGAGGACAGTTCCGATGCGAGTGTATTTTCAACATCTATAGTTCCATTGCAAATTATAGGTTCAGATAATGAACACAAGGAATTAGTTATACGGAAAAATCCCAGGCCTTCATCGCCGCGCTATTGTCGCCCTATTAGAGTTCAATTTTTGAAAGAAACTGTGTTATCAACTAGCCTCGAACGACAGCACGTTGAAAATAAGATCGAGTCTCTGGTCCCTTTTACGACTATGATTGACGCGAAGAAAATTATCGTAAAATATGAGCTTTTATTTACTACGATTGACGGCAAAGTTTGCAACTGTGACAGATACAAAGTCATCAATGCGTTTCTACATATGCATCCACGCATCATCAAAATTCAACAACATGGAGCTGATGAAGACGGCAGCCTTAATCACAACTCGACTCGACCTTGGATTATCAACGTTACATGCCTGCATCCGATTTTTTGAGTGCTTCTTGCACATTGGCTACAAAATTGGCGTTTATAAGTGGCAAACCCGCAACGCTGATGAAAAGAACGTTATTGCTGAGCGAAAACGAAATATTCAAGCCGCATTAAAAAAAGAGTTGCATGTAATTGTTGATCAACCGAAACAAGGATTTGGTAGCAGCAACGACGGCAACACTGCGAGACGTTTCTTCGAAAATACAACGTTATCAGCACACATTTTGGGTGTAGACGAGCAGATTATGAAACGATGCTACGTAATTTTACAAGTTCTTTCAAGTGGGTATGCCGTAAATGTCACTGCGTTTCAACAGTATTGTATTGAAACCGCTGAAATGTTCGTAACTCTATACCATTAGTACAGTATGCCAACTACAGTCCACAAAGTTTTAATTCATGGTCCGTTGATAATTCAGTGGTCACCACTTTCGATTGGACAAATGTCGGAAGACGCGCAAGAAGCCCATAACAAAGATATAAAACAATATCGCAAAAGTTATTCCCGAAAAAACTCGAAAACAGCGACCATGGAAGACATTTTTAATCGACTCCTCGTAACTTCCGATCCGTACATGTCAAGCATCGGTATGAGGTATCCAAAGAAAGGGAAAAATCTAATCCCAGAAGCTTTGCAACTTTTACTCGGTACTGATAGTTCGCGCGATAAACTTGGATTACAGGATCTGACTGAATACTCGACTGACGAATGTTCTGGTTCTTCCAATAATTCTTCTGACGACGATTAATATTTTTTTTGTCCTTAAAATTTATCAATCACATAACAATGTTTTCACAGTTAAAAATAAAAAAAATCATTCTGAATGCATTGTAAATAATTTCTTCTTCCTACCGGTCAATTATATCTATATTTATAAATTATTATTAAAAATTTCTAATACAAAACTATCAAAATAAGAAAATATTAATTTCTCATAGTGAACAGTTGTTTGTGAGTGGTGTCAACCAATACATCAGGTCCGCCAATTGGTTTTCTCAAAGTTTTTATTTCAGATTTGAAATCAGCGAGTTTAAAACCATACATTTAGCGATTTTCCCCGAAATCGGATGGTTTTTAGTAGCGTAAAAAATAGTCACTTCCAGTCCGCCATTTTGTTTTTTCGAAATTCTTATTTCAGATTTGAAATCAGCGAGCTCAAAACCATACATTTAGCGATTTTCCCCAAAATCGGATGCTTTTTAGTAGCGTAAATAGTCACTTCTGGTCCGCCATTTTGTTGTTTTTTAAATTCTTATTTCAGATTTGAAATCAGCGAGCTCAAAACCATACATTAATTGATTTTCCCCAAAATCGGATGCTTTTTATTAACGAAAATAGTCACTTCTGGTCCGCCATTTTGTTTTGTCAAAATTTTTATTCGAGATTTGGAATCAGCGAGTTTAAAAACTAGAGAATCACTTTCCACATTTTAAGTAACCGCATTTCCCTATGTTTGCCCACCTTCCCGAAATCCAGCCCACTGTGCGTCGGCGGACTAGCTCCGGTAAGATCTTACATTTTACGCTGGGTCATCTGCGTCCGTCAGCAAGGGCTCATGGGTCAGTTGTCTCCGGCTCACCTCACCCCGTCTCGGCATTTTCTCAACACCGGAATCGATTACGCGGGTCCAGTCTCACTTAATGCAGGGCGAGAACAAGGCTCGAAAACTCTCAAGTCACGCCTCACAATCTTCGTGTTTTTTTCAACCTCAGCGGTACATCTTGAGGGGGTTGAAAATTACTCCGCTGACGAGTATCTCTCGGCATATCGGCACTTCTCCGGGTGACGAGGCATCCGTCAAATTATGTTCAACGACTGTGGGATGAACTTCATCGGGACAGATGCCAACTTTTACCGATTATTCAAGGCAGGCTCACGAGAATTCGGCAAACTCGCTCAGCTCTTGGCGAACGACAAGACGTCGCAGTAATTCAACCCTCCGGCTTTTCCGTACTTCGGTGAAAAGTGGGAGTCGGTGATCAAGTCGTTCAATCATCATCTGGGGCGGACGGTCCAAGACACGCTGCTCACCTTCAGCGAACTCTCCACTCTCCCAGCTGAAATCGAGGCGGTACTCAACTCACGCCCTTTAAGTGAATTATCAGACGACTCAGAGGGTCTCTCGGCTCTTACACCGGATCATTTCCCAGTCAGACACGCACTCACCACTATCTCGGAACCATCTCTCTCGCATGTAGATGTCTCGCATGTCTCGCATGTCTCGCAGAAGGTCAACCCAAACGTCGGCAACTCATCCAGCAGCGGTTCCAAAACTTTTGGGCTCAGTCGTCGATGGAATTCCTCCAGCGGTACCTTTCAACCACAAAGTGGCATCATCAATCTGACGAGATCAAGGTCGGCTCTCTCGTATTGATCGCGAATGAGAGGTTACCCCCTCCAAATGGCCTCTTGCTCGGGTACTTGCTCTTTACCCGGGAAAGGACCGACTCATTCAGGTTGTGACCCTGTAAACGGCCACTACCAGGCTTACTCGTGAGCGGAAAGTTGAGAAAATATCGTTTCAATTCTCTCGCGCTACTCATTGGCGACAGCACCACTCGGGCAGCTCTTCTCGCTCGCTCTCTCTCGGAGTTTCCGGTGAAACTTGGGGAAAAGAAACGGTCATTTCTCACTCTCAATATCGCGATCGACGTTCAACACGTGGCTTAGAGATCCGGGAATTCTTCTATTAAAAATAGGCATCCGGGAATTCTTCTATTAAAAACGCAATATCGGCGAACCTCGTGTTCGTCAGTCAATCTTCATACGAGTGAAGTCTCTGACCGGTATATTGTTTCTCTTATGTTCTTGCTTGGTACGGATCAAATCACGGTATTCTCGCATCTACGGCGATGAGCTCACACGCGAACGCTGACATCGTGTCTACGTGGTCGGCCATCTTGCATAAACTCTGTCGGTCTTGGGCTTTCGGTGTTTCTCCACTGTGACGCAATTTTTTTAGTTTTAGCGTCCCAGGTCATCCCGACCTTCGTTTACAAGACAATATGCGAATAAATCCCGGTAATTTTAATATTTAACGTATGGGTTCGTTATCGTTTTTTCAGTTTTCGCGTTATCGTACGTTTCAATTAGCGAGTTTTGTTTTATGGGGTCAATCGCATGAAAGATACCGAGTTACCGTGAGACAGGGCCGAAATAACGAACCACCCGGTATATTCGGTCTTTCTTGGAAAAGTAATCAAGGGAAGTATAAAGGATCGAGTAGAAATCTCGACGCTTCACGTGAATGGTATGGAGAAGAGAAGGGCGGTAACGTTTGAGTTCGGTTCACGTATGGAAGGTCATTGTCGGCTGGGATTGAGATCACCCAGCCGCCATGGATTGCCCGATCGCCTCACTATCGTTAGGCTTAGTTTCAGGTAGTCCCGGATCTTCCCCATACTCGAAGAATACCCTTTGGAGGACCATCCTCAAAGTAAAACGTACCCCCACGCCATAACACCTGGGCATTTTTCCGTTATCGACTATTAAGAAATATTATTTTTGTTCGAATTCGTGCTATCGTTCGAATTTTCCCGTTTCATGTCTGTGATAGGGTTTTATTGTGTGCGTGATGTAAGGAGAAGAGTAGGCTTGGAATCTTATTACGCGTGCGCGTAATCATCCCCTCTTTCCACGTTACCTTTTCGATTGAGCGATCTATTGGATTCATTCTCTTGCGGCGTGACTCTCGACCCGAGCGGTTCACCGCTCGGGGAGCTCCCGACATGCTACCGGTTATGCTCCCGTTTTGGTAACGTTACGCTATCGTTTGTTCTCGAGCTGTCGTTTCTGGCGTTCTCGTTTTTATGATATCGCTTGTTCTCGAGCTACCTTTTTCGGCGTTCTCGTTTTTTGATATCGTTTGTCACCAAGCTATCGTATGGCGTTCTCGTTTTCCTGCTATCGTTTGTTCTCGAGCTATTTTTTCCGGCGTTCTCGTTTTTCTGATATCGTTTGATACCGAGCTATCTTTTGGCGTTCTCGTTTTCCAGATATCGTTCAGTCTCGACTAATTTTGGTCTGGCGTTATCGTTTCCGTTACCGTGCTCAGCTCCCGTAACCGACGGCACCGCTAATAATTGTTCGAATTTCTTTTGAGCCACTATCCTTTTCAGTGTTACCGAATTTATTTTCAGCTACCGACGTTCTCGTCGTTACCGAATTGGTTTTATTCGTTATCGCTCCGTTATCGTGATATCGTTGCGTTTTCATTCGTTATCGAAATTTGGGTTCTGGTCTGGGGATTTAATGTAAGCTATCGACTCCGAAATAAATTAGCCTGAACCAAGGTCCCACACTGTATTTTCCGTGTTGAGTTCATTTATTTCAAATTGCATTTTCGAAGGCACTCGAGAGTTGGCTAGCCATCCACGCCCTCTCACTGCAACCTACATCCTGAGCGAATCGGGTATACCGTCACCGTTATCGGCATCCGACACGCCGGCGTCCCTTTTAGGTTAAGTTTCGTTTCCGTTCATTTTGTTCATTTCAGCAAAAGTTACGTTTAGCAGGTTTGGTAATTCCCGCCGTTTAATTAAAAAGATTACCTGGCGCTCAACGGCTCTCCCGGCGTGGAGGATGGTGAGATAGGCCGAAGATGACGCAAATCGAGAGATTCCCGTCACACCACATAAACGCAGCCAGTTTATTTGTTGCAATTTACTAGTCTATTAATAAAGCATAACCTCAACGTCCCCTCGGGGCTCAGCATATTCGTATCTCACACGTGTGCGATTTCCCTGCGTTTTTTCCGTCTGCCCTTCAACCACAAAACTCGCCGGTTATTTAACAAAATTAAATCAAAGTGAGAATTCTATCGTATCACACGATTGAACGATTATCTTGAGAGAAGACATAATTATATTAAGTTTTATATTAAGAATGGTTGCATGAAAAAAAAAGATAAAGATAACACTTTGTAAGCTGAGAGACGACCATGCAGAGTATTGGTGCCGAAATTGGTAATTTCGTCTTCCAGAGAGTGAAGGGGTGTTATGCAGCAGATTTCATGATACAGAGTTAAATTCGACTGTACTATCGATTGTGCAAAGAGTAATGAACCACGATTCAGCAATTATGCAAGCGTCGCAGTTTGAAGGTGACTTTTGCGACGCACATGCCATGCCAATATGGCGGACGTCGTGATGAAAAATAGTACCAATTTTCCCGAAACTTCGTTCTCAAGGGTTTTCGGGGTCCCTGGATACGAATATGAGATCAGATTTTCAAAATTTAAATTGGCGGATCCAATTAGTGATACCATCGAGACAAGACGAGACGATAAATAATCCAAATTTCTGGTCTCGTCTCTATGAATTTCGGTTCTAATATGGCGGACGTCATATGGAGAAACAGTACTATTTTTTCCAAAATTCTGTTCTCAAGAATTTTTGGGGTCCCTGATTACGAATATGGCATCAGACTTTAAAAATTCTGAATGGCAAATCCAATATGGCGGACGTCAAATTGAAAAATAGCATGATTACGAATCTGGCATCAGATTTTTAAAATTCCGAATGGCGGATCCAATGTGGTGGACGTCATATCGAAAAATGGTACCAATTTTCCCAAAACTCTGTGCTCAAGAGTTTTTAGGGTCCCTGATTATGAATCTGCTATCAGATGTTCAACATTGAAAATTTCGGAACCAATATAACGGACGTCATATAGAAAAATTGTACCAGTTTTTCCAAAGCTCTGTTCTCGGGAATTTTTGGGGTCTCTGATTACGAATCTGGCATAAGATTTAAAAAATTCGAAATAGCGAATCCAATACGGCGGACGTCAGATTAAAAAATAGTACCAATTTTCCCGAAACTTCGTACTCGAGGGTTTTCGGGGTCCTTGATTACGAATCTGGCATCAGATACTTAAAATTCAAAAGAGCGGATCTAAAATGGCGCATACCAAATCGAAAAATGACATTAATTTTCCTGAAATTCTGTACATGGGAGTTTTCAGGGTCCCCGATTACAAATGTGGCATCAAGTTTTCAAAATTTGGAATAGTGGATCCAATATAACGGATGTCATATCAAAAAATGGTACCAATTTTCCCAAAACTCTGTGCTCGGGGGTTTTTGGGGTCCCTGATTACGAATCTGGCATCAGTTATTCAAAATTCACAATGGCGGATACAATATGGCGGACGTCATATCTAAAAATGGTACCAATTTTCCCAAAACTCTGTACTCGGCGGTTTTTGGGGTCGCTGAGTACAAATCTTGTATCAGATTTTCAAAATTTAAATTGGCGGATCCAATTAGTGAGTGATACCGCCTAGACAAGATGAGACGAGAATCCAAATTTCTGGTCTCGTCTCGAAACAATGTCGAAGCTCGAGACGAGACGAGACGAGAAATTAAATACACACACACACGCACGCACGCACGCACGCACGCACGCACGCACGCACGCACGCACGCACGCACACACACACACACACACACAAACAAATTCATACACGTACATTCATATTTGTATATATCAGAGCGGGACGGTATCCGGCGATAATAACCTTGTCACAAAATCTCCCCAACAATCTCCCGAGGAGAAAATTCCTCCGGTCAAAATCCCCGCTTGACAAAATCCCCCCTGGAAAAATCCTCCCTGGAAAGATCTCCCTTGACAAAATTCTTCATGGATAAAATTTCCTTTCAATATCGAATTTATTATAAATAAAAAGCATAGAGAATACTGAACAGAGAATGGCTAGAATAGACGTACATTATAAGTAATGCACGTGTGTGTGTGTGTGTGTGTGTGTGTGTGTGTGTGTGTGTGTGTGTGTGTGTATGCTGTGTTTACGTTTCTGTTCCTTGGTTGAAATAGTGATTAGGAGATAGAGACGTGCGTGTGCGTGTCGTTCGATCGATCATTATTGATCAGTCGCACGTTCGTCTCTGCCGTGTAATCATCTCTGTGCTGTTGTTATTAAAGTATTAGGTATGCCATTGAAGTTTTTGTCAAGTCAAAAAAAGGGGGTAAGATATTAGTTAACGAAGGATTTTTATATAATTTTCATGGAGAGGGTAAAGATAAATTTATTTGGCGGTGTATTTTATACAAAAGTTCATGCCGTGAATTGTGCCATACGTCGACGATGACTCGTCATGGTAATTATTTGTTGTATTTGCAGAATGCTTATGTAGAACAATGATACGATGTGGGTTATTGTAGTGGAGTCTTTTTTGTTCTGCACGCGTTATATTGAAGGAAACGACGCATAATGATGCCCCAAACGCAGGCAATGTCGAAGCTGCAACCGTTAGGCACAAAACTCGGCGAGCAGCACAGAAGAGTAGGGAGCCAACTTCTTTAATTGTTACAGCGGGTGTAGCCGAGGCGTCGACAACCGCCGCCGCTGAACTACCAAGTGTGTCTAATCTCCATCGTCTTGTACGGCGTGTGCGTACTGTTTGCAATCCGCCTCCGCCTCTTCCGTCTTCGGCGAGTGTTTTGATTGTTTCCGATCAGTATCGGATGACTTTGAAGGGAGAGGAGTTTTTAGTCCATGATTCCGAGGGCTCTCGTCGATTTTTAATTTTTGCTACGAAGAAAAATTTGAACGTTTTGCGGCGATGTGAAGTGTGGTTCGCTGATGGCGCTTTTAAAAGTGTGCCTAGTATTTTTGATCAGCTATACACCATTCACGGACTTGTTGGCGGTAAAGTGTTACCGTTTGTGTATGTGCTTTGCTGCGATCGTCGTACACGCACATATGTAACTATTTTGGAGGAAATGAAGAAGTTAGAACTGCGGCTCTCACCTTCACGGATTGTAGTTCATTGTGAACTTGCCTTCATTCGTGCGGTTGAGTCAGTTTTTCCTAATGCCGATATTAAGGGTTGTTTGTTCAACTTCGGTCAATGCGTGTGGCGTAAAGTGCAGGAATTAGGACTACAGCAATTTTATAGCAGAGATAGTGAGTTTGCATTAAGCGTGCGCATGCTAATCGCTTTAGCATTTGTGCGAGAGGAGAAGGTTTCAGCCGCTTTTGACGAGTTGGCGTCATCCGATTATTGTGAGGAAAATGTGGATTTATTTAAACCGATTCTCGATTATTTTGCTCTCACATGGGTCGGAGTGTTTCGTCGGAACAAGCGACGACGTGGGCCTGCATTTGAGATTGGGTTGTGGAATCATTATGGATCAGTGCTTGATGACTTCGCTCGAACAAATAATGCCGTCGAGGGGTGGCATAATGGGTTCAATGCAAAAGCTCAAGCGTCTCATCTGACAGTGTGGGAATTTATTGATTCATTAAAGTCGGAACAGGCTGTCGTCGAAGTAACAATAGAGCAGGTTAACGCTGGTGTTCATGTTGTGTCGCGAAGACGAAAGTATCGAGATCTCGATGCGCGGATCAAAGTTGTTGTTGAGAGTTTCGATGAAGCCAACATCGTTGAATACCTTCGTGGCATTGCGCAAAATTTGGTATTGTCACGTGAAATGTTTAGAAATTGTAAGGCGCAATGCTTTGAAATTGTACGGCGAAATGTTATGAAATCTGGTGTATCGACTCGAATTTGAATTGTATAAGTAGATAAATATCAAGTTTATAAATGCAGAGCATCATTAATTGTATGATTTATTTGATTGAATTTGTTAATAAATGGATATAATAATTAATCAACATGTAATTGTGATTGAATTAATAAGAGTGTAATAATATTTGCGGAGGGGAATATTGTCCGGGGAAATTTTATAACGGCGGTTTTTTTCAAGGGGGATTTTTTCCGGGGGGGATTTTTGCAGGGGAAATTTTGTTCAGCGAGGATTTTGGCCGGGGGGATTTTTCCGGGAGGGATTTTGACCGGGGGAATTTAAAAAAAGGTTATTAACGACGGCAACCGAGCTGGACAGAGTACCAGAAAGTACAGAAAGTGCGAGTGTGTGCGAGTATGTGCAAGTGTGTGTGTGTGTGTGAGTGTGTGTGTGTGTGTGTGTGTGTGTGTGTGTGTGTGTGTGTGTGCGTGCGTGCGTGCGTGCGTGCGTGCGTGCGTGCGTGTGTGCGTGCGTGGGTGCGTGCGTGCGTGCGTGCGTGCGTGCGTGCGTGCGTGCGCGTGCACGTGCGTGTGCGTGTGCGTGTGCGTGTGCGTGTGCGTGTGCGTGTGTGTGTGTGTGTGTATTCAATTTCTCGTCTCGTCTCGTTTCGAGCTCCGACATTGTTTCGAGACGAGACCAGTAATTTGGATTTCTCGTCTCGACTTGCCGCGACGGCATCACTAATTGGATCCGCCGATTAAAATTTTGAAAATCTGATGCAAGATTCGTACCCAGCAACCCCAAAAACCGCCGAGTACAGAGTTTTGGGAAAATCGGTATCATTTTTCGATATGACGTCCACCATATTGGATCCGCCATTCTGAATTTTAAAAATCTGATGACAGATTCATAATCAGCAACCGTAAAAACCCCGATGCCCAGAGTTTTATGGAATTTAGTGCCGTGCCCGAGGTGGAAATGAAGTTTTTCCATAAAACATGCATTTTTGGGTAATTGTTAGGTTATGAGAAGTGAATAAATGAAGTTACAGAGTGAAAAGTATGTTTCGAACGAAGGTAGAGGCATATTAAATCTAATGAAGGTAAAAAACCCTAAATACCTGAAAAGTTTCAATATAATAATATTTCAATAATGAAAAGCTGATAAGATGTAGGCGAACCGCCTCGGTCAAATTCTGTAGAAGTGAACCGCCTCGGTCAAATTCTGTAGAAGTGAACCGCCTCGGTCATATTCTGTAGAAGTGAACCGCCTCGGTCAAATTCTGTAGAAGTGAAC
This sequence comes from Rhorus exstirpatorius, assembly GCA_963564615.1. Lineage (NCBI taxonomy): Eukaryota > Metazoa > Arthropoda > Insecta > Hymenoptera > Ichneumonidae > Rhorus > Rhorus exstirpatorius. Next base: position 4,478,216 of record OY751315.1, read on the forward strand.
CGCCTCGGAATAATTTCTCTGTAGAAACGAACCTCTTGGTTCGCTCTGTAGAAACGAACCTCTCCGTCCCTTCTGTAGAAACGAACTTCTGTAGTACGAAATTCTGTAGAAACGGACTCTGTAGGAACGAACTCTGTAGGAACGAACTCTGTAGAAGTGAACTCTGTAGGACTTAACCGTCTCCATACCCGAACACGAGCCCAGATCCGTATCCCGATTTCCTATTTTAAATAATAGCCTTATTCCAAATGAGCGTTCTCAAGCATTTTATATTTTTCCAATCGGGAAAGACAAGGAATAACACTTATATATCTCATGAAATTCATGCAGCGTTCTTTCACTTTGCACTACTAAGTTCCAATACTATATGACTCTTCTGCGAGCAGCAGAGCTAGCATTACTTAAGGTAGTACCTCCGAAGCCGGCGGCGAGAAATAAGCAAGAATATAGGCACGGTGCACGGTGAGCGGGCACGCATGGAATAAGAGAGTTGGTCCGCTCACGGGGCTCGTCGACGGATATATCTCCATAACTGAATGGTAAATCCTCTTTAGCTTTTACGAGAATATTCCCATGATACTTATCTATGTTGCTTTAGTTTTTTGATGAGTTCTCGACACCCGTCTCGGTGGTACAGTGTAAATCGTATCGTTAGGGTATGGCTGGCGCATAGGTTACGTTTTATTCAGGCTCATTTTGACTTCAATTATGTGGTATCTGAAACGTTTAATCTCAATGTTACTGCACGTACATTTAGATAATATCCTAATTAACACATGTGCAAAGATTTAAAGATTTCCCGACACATTGATTCTATGGAGGTGCTACCTTAATGATCCAAAGTCTCTTTACATGTCATATTATGCTGACTGGTAATGAATGAAATACCTCTTCGCCTACAGGAGCAATACACAAAATGCACTGACAACAAACTTTGGCTGGAACATCTAAGCATGCAACGTCATCTGGCTCACATCTACGAAAAATCAAGTTTCCGTGATTCTGTCAGAGTAATGGAGCGAATAATAGCTAGCAATTTGTATGTAATTCAGCAAAAGTGGTTTAATGGCTTGATAGAAAAAGATCCATGTAGCCTGGGCCTGGAATTCACGTACACCCTCAATTTGCTTTGGACCCATTCATGTACATTAACTCAGCAGAGAAAGGTAAGCTGTATTAAATGGAACCCCGTTAACACAAATTTACTCGCTGCTGGATACGGAGCTTTGCCTTCTGATAGAAGTGGCATTTTGCTGGTTTGGTGCATGAAGAATCCTAGTCAGCCTGACCGAATTTACCGCTTTAACTGTCCAATCTCTGGTGCTGATTGGAGCAGAAACAAACCTAATCAGTTGGCCATAGGATTCTATGACGGATCCGTCAACGTTGTTGATGTTAGCAAGGAAGATTTGGTCGTATTGAGAAAAAGTTCTCGTCAGACATCGCCGTCTTTTTCGCCGCACTGGCAGGTCCAGTGGTGGTTTGAGGATGAAGAATATGACTATCAGGAACACATATATACAAGCAATCAGGATGGTAGAATTTTATGTTATCGTACTGGGGAAGATTTCACATCATCGGAAATCATGAGGATAACGAGAAGTCAGAGTCAAATCGGTGGAATTATAAAAACTCATCGTTGCAACCTATATAATACACTAATAAACCGGAACCCTGGTGCCATTTTGCTACGAAGACATCCAGATAAGAGCACCATTTACTATGTTGGGACCGATGAAGGCTGCATCCATCTTTGCTCAACGAATTATCTTCATCAACACATTGAAAGTTTTCTCGTACACGAAGGCCCTGTATACTCCTTTGAGTTTTCACCATTTTGCTCGAAAGTATTTTTGACCTGTGGAGCTGACTGGTGTACTAGGATCTGGGTGGAAGGGATTAGTGAACCACTCATTACGCTTTCAACACAAATGGCCTGGGTCCGCGGTGCTGCCTGGTCTCCAACCAACTCTACAATTATAGCGAATATCGTCAACAATCAAATATACATCTGGGATATAAATAGAAAGATTTACAGACCTACTTCAATCACTGTTTCGTTAACTAGCCACGTTTTCGTCTCGATTACTTTCACAAATGATGGGAAACAACTAGTCGCAGCAGATGACAATGGTAAAATTCATGTCTATACCGTAGAAGGATTTCCATTCTCACCGCTTGACCAAAGAATGCTACTCATCAAGGCTATCGAAAAAGAACTCGCTACTAAACCTGGTCTCTTGCGAAAGTTGAAAAAAATCGGTAGCCCTTTCTGATTCAGTTTCGATACTGAAGTTTCAACTCGATGGTTATATTTACGTACGACTTTAATGTGCCGAATTAAATTTTTGAAATAATTTGGTGTATAAAATTCCTACGTAATAACATCCTTTCTCATTTCGTAATTTAAAGTCCAATTCATCGCTAAACTATACCAAAAATCGAAAACATTTGACCAAAGATTAAAGAGTGGTCGTAGAAATCCAGTCAGCATAAGATATTGAAAATGCTATCCAGGTCACGTATGACCATGAAAGATCGACCGACGACAATCCACGCGACAAACGTGGCCCTGAAGGTCTCACGTACTGGTGGTCGTGGTGTAAAGCGGAGGCTGCGGAAACACTGGACACCTACACGCAAGATCACCAAACCTGCGAGCATGTCGCCGGGATCCTCACCGGTGACTTGCTCATACGTTGATAAGCGAATTTAATAATTGTCACTGAGAAGTTAAATTTTTTATTCAGAGACGTTAACTATTGTGTCTGAACCTCATTTTCTAAATAAATAGAATGGTTTAAAGTAACTTTTGGGTTTCTAAATTTTATGGGACTGGCATTACTACCCTGTTTAAACCCAAGGCTTTACAATATATATGAAAAAGGAAAAGAATATCACCAGGACCTAACACTTCGTCTATTCCTTGCATCCCAAGCAGCAGACAGCACGAGTTATACCAATGAATCCATCATCAAAGAATTGGGTAAGGCTAAAATTATTTATTAGGTTGCACGCACACGACTCTAATTCATTCGTATCGTAATTGTCGGCGTATTTGAACGTCAATTGATTAGAAACAAGAGTGGATGTAGAAGTCACGATCTTCCCGGTGAAGGCTTCAATATTATCTTCGATGGTCACTATAATATAGATAGTAAAAGACTACGTAATGTAGCTGACCCCTTAGAGCAAAGTGATGCTGTTTTTATAACCAAAAGCTAAGAACTGTGCAGCAAGAAGTTTATCTCGTATGTACTGTTATCAATTTGTGTTATAGTGTTAACGTTGTATTATAGTCTTATAACGTGTTTCGTTATAATGTTATAACGTGTTGCCTTATAGTGTTAACGAAGTCACTGCGATGATTCAATGGCTCGTGTCTCAATTTCGCAATTGAGTGAAAAATCAGAGTATCAGCCGCGAGTTGTTACAAGATCTCGTGATACGCAAGTCTCAGCCCATTAATCATCCGGATGAGATACTGAAAGCATTAGTGACGAATATGAAAAATACTCTGCATCCATTTGAAATAAACATTAGAGACTCGAAATTTCATAATTCTCGAGTAATTGCGAACTTAAAAGATCGATTGACTATGCTAGAACATGAAAAAGGCAACCATAGCTGAGAAGGTCCATAGAACTGCTAGGAAAAATTATCCACGTTGTCGTGTCATCATGCAAACATTGCATGAGGTTTGGCAGGCTGATCTTATGAATATGTCAGCCTATGCTTAATACAAGGATGGCCACAAATACCTCTTGACAATCGCCAGTCGGTAATGTTCCACTCCGGAGGATTCCACTCTGATCCCGACTCCTTCCCCTACCTTGCGGCTTCCCCACAGCTCTATTTTTCACCGTCATATGGCTCGGTGAGTCGAGTGTTGAGGTAGAGTTGAGGATAGGTGAAGTGAGGTCTCTAGAGTGGCCGGCATTATTATAATTTTTTACTTTTATTATTATAGATTATTTAATTTGACTATTATAATTATAATAATTTTCAATATTCTCATCTCTCTCTCTCTCTCTCTCTCTCCCTCTCTCATCCGACTTAATGACGCCTGCATGTAGAACAACAGCGTACCAAAAATCGACAATTGTATCCGCTATCAGGTTTTGGAATTCTCTCCCCCCGAGAGTGCGGGACGTGGCCTCTCTAGATACTTTTAAGGAACGACTGCACGAATTTCTCATCTCCTCAAGATAATAACAATTCCTATTTTACTCAACTACATTTGTACATTTATACCCGGAAACTCGATTTATACAAACATGCGGAAATCCAGATCTAAGCATAAAATTAGAATTTAATTAATATTATTATTTTTAGTTATTTAACTCTTTCTTAATTATGTATACTCACTCACTCTGTAACGCCGTTTATACCCACGGGTCTCTACCCCAGTATAATAAAGTCATGTTCTATTCTATTCTATTCTATGCTCTCTCTCTCTCTCTCTCTCTTTCTTACTATTGACCTATTGACCGATTGACCTGCTGGATCTCTCTCGGCGATCTCGTGGTTATTGATCTCGTGTATCGATGGGTGATAAGGCTGAAGATTTAACGCCTCAAGACTCCCGTCCCGAGTCTCCCGCTGGCTCGGAGGACTCAATCTCATCGCGAAGCTCTCGAAAAAGAGAACGCGGACTCGGGGATGAGGATGATCACTTGAAACCTCCACCTCCCAAGGTTGTCAAGACTAAGGCCACTCTTGCCAACGTAATGGAGGTTCTAGGAGAAATTAACGTAACGTTAAGAGGGCAAGGAGCGATTTTTCAAGATATTCCAACTATCCGCACGACTCTCGACTCTGTCAGTACTGACGTGGCCTCGTTGATGGCTACTACCGAGCGGCTTTTGGGAGAGAATGTGGCTCTAAAAAACAAGACTGATCAGAATGCGAAGGATAATAAAGAGCTTAGAGCACTGGTTAATCGTCTTGAGACTCGCATCGATGATATTTCTTTGGGACCGGACCCGGGGGCGTCCAGCTCAAGGGACCTATCGAGACTCGCTGCGGCTGCTAAAGCGAATACGTTCCAACTGCAGCGGACCCTTCAGAGGCAGCTCGACAACAGGGAACTTTCCATCTCTGGTTTCACCTTCGCTGATGTTTCTAAGGCTGCACTTATCAGTATCGCCCTTGCGATTTGTGCAGTTCTTCGGGTAGAGGTTCGTCCGGATGATTTTCAAAGCGCTCGACTGCTGCGTAAGAGGGCTGTCGCCTCGGCGTCGGGTTCTTCCGGTTAGGATGCCTCTGGGGCCCGTTAGGACCTCGTTTGCTGTGTTATGCGGGAATTCATCCCTTGCCAACCGCTTACTGGCGGCCAAGCGTAAGTTTGGGGTGCTGAGGTTTTCGCAATTGGATAAACGGCTCATTGAGGTGCAGGGACCGCTGGGTACTGGGGCGTCGGATTTCGTCATCAACATCAACGAGCTCCTCCCTGCCCATGAGACTTCGCAATGAGACTAAGAACACTCTGAAGGTGGCTGGCTGAAGTATGAAGTATGTGTGGTGCAGGAACTCTACTGTTTATGCCAAGTTCAACGATAGCACGATTTTCCAGACCATTGGCTCGCCGGCTGACATCCCTAAACTGGTCCATCTATACGGTAGCTCACAGGAATAGCGTGCGGAACCTGCACACCCCTTCCCCCCTGCTGCGACGGCGTCTCGGGGTACTGAGGTCCTCCAATGCTGCTGCCTCAATGCCAACTCACTCCGTTCGCATCTCGATGTTCTTAAGGGTAACCTCGACTCTTACTCCTACTACCATCTCATTGCCGTTACTGAGACCTGGCTTTCCCCGATGATTCCTGACTCTGTCATTGGTCTCAACGGTTACACTTTGCTGAGAAATGATCGCAACGTACATGGAGGGGGAGTTGCCCTGTATATTCACGAGACACTCAGTGCGACTGCCATATCTACGTCCGTCTCTACAGGTAAACCAGGTTGAATTGAGTACATCATGTGCGAGATTCGGGGTCAAGGGTCACCACCTATCTTCGCGGCTGTCATCTATCGTCCGCCTCATGTCCCGTTCACTATCCCTACGGACTTTGGTCTGACTTTATCGGAAGCAATGGAGGGGTATAGCCATAAAGTAATCATGGGAGACTTTAACGCTGATCAGCTCAGTGACAGTCATGATGCACAATACGTAAGATCGCTACTGCTTAATTACTCGCTCAAGTTAGTCGACCATGGCGTTACTCATGTATCCGGGGAGGCTGAAACTTGGCTGGATCTCTGCCTGGTCGATGAGTCTGATGATGTCCTGTCATGGGGAAAGTATGACTTACCTCTAGGTGCGGGGCACCACTTAATATTAGTTCATCTTACGGTATGCTGTATAACTCCGGCGGCGAGGACCATTACTTCACGTAGGCTCGGTAGACTCGGTGCTCCTGAGGCTCTTGAGGTGTTTGCTTCAAGGGATTGGAGTTCAATTACTGGGGACTCGGCTGACGTTGATGGAGCCCTTGAGTCATTCTATTTGCAGTTCTTTGACGTCTTGGACAGGGTTGTGCCTATCTCACGTGTTAAGGTGAACTCCATCAAGCATGCCCCCTGGATGTCAGAGGACCTCAGAGCTGCTCATCGAGTGCTACGTACCACCTATCGGCGATATCGTCGGAGCAAAAAGCCCAGGGATCTGATGGCCTATCACCGTGCGCGTGGCAGTCTTCGAACGAGAGTTGCTGAGGCTTGCGTTGCCTGCTACCGGGCTGGACTGAAAGGTCTGACGTCATCAGCAATGTGGCATGAGCTGTGCATTCTTGGACTCACGGTTAATCGCTGCTCACCGCCCCTAGTGGTTTCCCCAGAGCACTTTAATATTGCATTTGCTCGAGTGTCGACTGGCGTGATCCCTCCTGGGGGGTGTAGAGGGACTGCCGATGGTGCTTACTGGTCAGTCTGATCGGCCGGAGTTGGTCTTTAGCAGGGTCAGCTCGGAGGATGTGGGAAGAGCTGTGCGTGGTTCTCGATCGAACGCCTTGGGAATCGATGGCCTCGGTTTGCGTATGCTCTTGCCGACGCTTTCTGTACTCATGGGCCTTCTAGTCGGGCTGTTCAACCGATCGATCAGTGAATGTTGCTTCCCGTCTACTTGGAAGGGGGTGGTCATAGTCCCGATCAATAAAGTTGCGTCTCTAAAATCCGCTGGAGATTATCATCCGATCTCGCTCCTACCGACCCTCAGCAAGGTTCTTGAGCATCTCGTCTTTGACCAGATGTCGGCGTATATTGAGCGCTTCTCCATTCTTGACCCGTGGCAGTGTGGTTTTCGTTCAGGGTACAGTACGGCTTTGGTGCTGCTCAAGTTACTGGATGACGTCCGACGAGGCATGGATAGGAGACAGGTCACGGTCTTTATTCTCTTTGATTTTTCTAAGGCGTTCGACACAGTATCGCATGATCTCCTTCTTTAGAAGCTTAGGCGCATGGGCTTTGAACTGCAAGCGATTAAATAGGTGAAATCTTATCTCGGTTGGCGGCAACAAGCTGTGAGGGGAGACGATGGGTCCCTTTAAGGCTGGATTTCTACTAATGCGGGGGTCCCTCAGGGCTCCGTCCTTGGTCCTCTGCTATTTTCACTGTTTATCAACGATATCGGGCCCCACATTCGTTTCGCCAAGCACCTTCTTTATGCCGACGACTTGCAAGTGTATAGAAAATGCTCTCCCGAGGATTTGCCCAGTACTATTCGGGAGTTGAATGAGGATATCACAAGTATACAGGGCTGGGCGGGACGCAACTGTTTGCAGTTGAATCTTACGAAAACCAAGGCCATTATTCTGGGAATCAAACGCCTTATCAATCAAATAGAGGTTGCAAATCTTCCGGAGCTGGGCGATGGGCGGATGGTGATCCCGTTTGTTACATCTGTGAAGAACCTAGGGGTTATTCTCGACTCAAAGCTCACCTTTCGTCAACATATCTCCAGCGTTACATCCAAGGTGAGCGGAGTTCTGTACAGACTGCAACAGCTCCGTAGCAACACCGATGAAAGCCTGCGTAGAAGCCTGGTAAATGCGCTTTTATTACCCCATATTCAGTATTGCACGGTCGCTCTTCTCGGGATCGGAGTGACATCAAACATTCTCCTTCAACGACTGGCCAATAGGGGCGTTCGATTTATTTATAATCTTCGGCGTGATGCATCGATTTCGCGGGTTTGGCGTGGGATGGGCTGGCTGAGCATCGAGAACTCGAGGAAATTTGCAATCGCTTGTTCCGTCTAAAATTCTTTGCGGGGGGACTCTCCCTCCTTCCTTCGCGAGTTGTTATTCGCCTACACGCCAACTCGAGCACTGAGAAGCGCAATGGTGCCCGCTTTAATTGTGCCTCAACATCGCACGGAGGCTTTTTCGGCACTCGTTCTCGGTCACTGCCTCCTATGTTTGGGATGCGCTGCCTGGTGATGTCAAGGAATCTCCCACCCTGGAGACCTTCAAGGTGGCATTAAAAAAGCACCTTCTGGCTACCGAGGAGACGATGGCGGCGGTGGAGTGAACGGGACATACATATAGTGGGTGTGCGGGATAACGTGTTGCTCGATTATCTTTACTGCAGGGAGAACGACTCCAGCTACTTATGCGTTTCTTCTACTTTTTCTTTTCTTTTGTTTTCTTTTTTCGTTTCATCTTATTATTATTATGCGATTCTGCGGTATGCTATTATTATTATTATTATTCACTGCTATACATATACTGTTGACATTTACTCTTTGCTGCTATTTCATTTACTATGTATATTCACTTGTATATCAACTGTATGCTTGCTCTTGTAGCTTGATAGCTACGCCCCGGCGTTGCTTGATGGCTCCACCTTTTGCCCAACTCGGGGCAATAATAAACCTATACAGCGTGACCATTATAATGTGGACGGTATTTTTTTGAGGGTTTTGGGAGGCGATATCGGGGTTTTTCGGGTGCGGTTTTTAAATGGTTTTCGAAGCCCGATTCGAAAAAAAATACGGTGTTAATGTGATGATTATAGTTTTTACAGCAGAAAAATGGCAATGACGAAAAATAATGTCAAGTTGATTTTTATTTTTGAAACGTGAAGATTATTTAATTCTAAATACAAAGCGCTGGTGGAAAATTTTTTTGACGCAGATCGCATGGAGAAAAAAAATGTTAAAAGTTGCATTTTAATGGGTTTTTATTCGAAAAGGTGGAATAGAACTGTGCCGCGTGAAGTTGCATCACATAAGCTCTGCCTTGGCTCACGGCTGTCGAAGCTTACGTCGCTTGGCCCGAAATGACAGTTGAACGAAATGACAGAGAGAAACGTATTTTCAGCTATCTCTATCGCACCCATGCCAAGCCGTAGTGTTTGAAAAGTGATGTTGAAAAATATGAAAAAATGAAAAAAGCTGTGATGTTATTTGAAAAAGTGAAAACTAGATGAAACGTGAAATAATAGTATTGAAAGAAAGCGTAAAGAGTGGAAAATGGTTTAATATTTTCTGAGAAATTTCGAAACATTTTCATTAACTTTTAGAATTTCGAAAAAAATCATAAAAATAGCAACATTTGATACAATTTTGATTTTTTTTTTCAATGTCGAGCTTGCGCAAGTTAAAAGATATGGTAAATTTGTTCGAGAGTATCATCTGGGGATAGTTTGTATTCTTGTTGGACAGAATGTCCACAAGTTACCAGCTGCAAACGTAACTTTAATACGACTGTTTACCGCTTTTTCTAAAAACTTTTTGCCTTGGTGCCAAATTTCAAATTGTTCAACATTTTCGCATCTCAAGTTGGCATTGACCTTTCAGTACTGTTATTAGCACTTGTTTAGCTTGACTTTTTGTACACTTTGGATCTGTACAAGCTGTGAACTTGCAATTTCCTGAGAAATTCAAAAGGTTCAAGCCATCTAGCATTTACCTTTGGATTAAGGGATCATCACAGTGCGACCACCCGAAAAATAGCCGATTTCCGCTATTTTTTTTGTAACGTGGATAGTAGTACTAATCGGTCTAATTTTTTTTTTTTATAAATTGAAGCACCGATAAAGAACACAAAATTTATTTTTAACAATTTCTTTATTCATTGTTTAATATTTATTTAATTACGTAAAATTGCGTGGAAAAAATGGTGTCCCATGTTGGCCAGGATTGCGACCGCAAATTACATGTGAAACGAAAAATTCAAAATCATTTATTAATTTGTAAAAAATCCGCTATGTTCTTATCACGGATTTTTTTCAATGAAATTTAAAAAAATGGCTGCGGTTTGAACATAAAGTATCGAATTGAGCTTTTTCGACAGTTTTTCGTAAAAAAAAAGGATGATTTAAAAAAAAAAGCTTCCGTAGGAGCATAATGAATGAGGTGAAGAATGTTCTGTTAAAAATTCAAACGGATAGGTTGGAAACGCTTCCTTTGAGAGTGGCCACCGTTTTCAAAAACACCATTCCAAGAATAACGCGTTCAATGTTGAACAATGAATGAAGTCGTTTTTAAAAAATTCATTTTGTATTCTTGATCGGTGTTACAATTTGTAAAAAAAAAATTAGACCGATTAGCTCATCATATCCACCTAAAAAATAAATCGGCTCTTCTTCGGGGAGTCTCACTGTGATGATCCCTTGATTTTCCAATGAAGACACACCTTATTCTATGAGAGAGCATAGTGGATGTAAATTCCGAAATGCAGATCGCCAAATCGCGAATCACGAGTACTTTCTCGTGATAAATCTAAAATGCATGATAAAATCAGAACCTAGCTTGAAATTATAATATGCGAAGAAAGAATAGAAGAAAGAGCTCTCTCGGTACAGCTCGGGGTTTACATGCCTTGTTCGATGTTTTCGCAGTCAAAATAGATAGAGGTAATTATACATTATTATAGATTTTGATATGCCAAATCGATTAATGCATGTTAAAATCGGCAGTTAATTTTGCTGGGAATTATAACAAGCGGAGAAAAAAATGAAGGGCTCTCTTGGTGACTTTTTTTTCAATTTTTTCACGAAATTGTCTCCAAAACAGATAATTTTTACATCGACTTTTTGCCATTTTTACTTGACTTGTCAACTCGTTGTCTGTTTGTGTTCGACTTGCTGTCGACATGTTGTCGACTAGTTATCGACAAGTTGTCGATAATGTTTATGTTTATGTTCATTATGTTATGAATCGTATTATATTTATGTTTATATCGACTTGTGGTCGACTTGTTGTCGACTTATTGTCGCCTTGTTATCGATTTGTGGTCGACTTGGTGCCAACTTATTAATACTAACTGCGAGGAAAACGGTGAAAAGACAATCTGCATTTTCACTGCGCGAGATGAAATCCGCGTTCCTGATCGAACTTTTCGACTCGTTTAAATATTTGGCTACATCAAATTGCAAATTTGAGACTGATTCCATCTCCAGCGTTTAAGGTAAAAGATCGACAAATAGTGCTACTTAAGGTGTAGGCAAAGTCATTTTAAAAATGAACGATTCCCCTCGTGTTTTTTTTAACAAAACGTGTAGTTTAGTTCAATGTGTAAATAGTCTAAATCCCGCTCGTGTTAATAAATTTTTCTCCAGAGGAAATTACGAACGCCGACGTGCAGCGCCGCGCGTGATCGAAATTACGATCTAATTTCGTGCGTTTCCCACTGTGCGAGATCAAATCAACATTTCCGACTGCACGATTCCATTCTACACAATATTGACTATTTACGATGCCCTTGTCGTGTTTGATTTCATCTGTTGCGGCTGCAGCGAACGTCCACGACTAACCGCATGGGAAACGGCGATATAACATTCTGCGACTTTCACTGCGCGAAATGAAATCGACGTTTCCGGTCGAATCTTTCGATTCGTTTAATTATTTGACTACATCGAATTGCATATTCGAGACTGAAAATGCAGAGTGTCCTTCCACCGTTTTCCTCCCAGTTAGTCATGGATGTTCGCTACTGCCGCAGCAGATGAAATCAAACACAACAAACGCATCGTAAATAGGCGAATGTTCGACGGAACGGAATCGTGCCAACGGAAATGTTGATTTTATCTCGCACAGTGGAAAAATAGAAGATTCGATAATAATTTCGATTTTCAAAATGATTATGCCTTCACCTTCAGCTGCACTGCTTGTCGATCGTTACATGAAATCAGTCTCGAATTTGCAATTTGATGTAGTCAAATAATTAATCGAATCGAAAGATTCGACCGGGAACGCGGATTTTATCTCGCGCAGTAAAAAACGCAGAATGTTATATCGCCGTTTTCCATGCGGTTAGTCGTTGACGTTCGCTACTGCGGCAACAGATGAAATCAAACACGACAAGGGCATCGTAATTATTTAAATATTGTGTGAAATTGAATCGTGCAGTCGGTAATGTTGACTTCATCTCGCACAGTCGGAAATGCACAAGATTAGCTCGTAATTTCGATCACGCGTGGCGCTGCGCGGCGGCGTTCGATCTCTGGAGATGAATTCGTTAACACGTGCGGGATTTAGACTATTTAAACATTGTAAGAAACTAAACGTTTCGTTGAAAAAAACCCGAGGGGAAACGTTGATTTTTAAAATGGCTTTGCCTACACCTTGAGCTGCACTACTTGTCGATTGTTCACCTTGAACGCTGGAGATGGAATCAGTCTTAAATTTGAAATTTTATGTAGCCAAATATTTAAACGAATCGACAAGTTCGATCGGGAACGCGGATTTCATCTCGCGCAGTGAAAATGGAGATTGTCCTTTCACCGTTTTCCTCCCAGTCAGTCATGGACGTTCGCTACTGCCGCAGCGGATGAAATCAAACACAACAAGAGCATCATGAATAGACGAATGTTCGATGGAACGGAATCGTGCCAACGGAAGTGTTGATTTCATCTCGCACAGTGAAAAAATTAAAGATTCGATAATAATTTCGATTTTCAAAATGATTATGCCTTCACCTTCAGCTGCACTGCTTGTCGATCGTTAGATGAAATCAGTCTCGAATATGCAATTTGATGTAGTCAAATAATTAAACGAATCGAAAGATTCGACCGGGAACGTGGATTTCATCTCGCGCAGTGAAAAACGCAGAATGTTATATCACCGTTTTCCATGCGGTTAGTCGTGGACGTTCGCTGTTGCGGCAACAGATGAAATCAAACACGACAAGGGCATCGTAATTATTTAAATATTGTGTGGAATCGAATCGTGCAGTCGGTAATGTTGATTTGATCTCGCACAGTGAAAAAAAGCAGAATATTCGATAATAATTTCGATTTTCAAAATGATTATGCCTTCCCCTTCAGCTGCACTGCTTGTCGATCGTTAGATGAAATCAGTCTCGAATTTGCAATTTGATGTAGTCAAATAATTAAACGAATGGAAAGATTCGACCGGGAACGTCGATTTCATCTCGCGCAGTGAAAGTCGCAGAATGTTATATCGCCGTTTCCCATGCGGTTAGTCGTGGACGTTCGCTGCTGCGGCAACAGATGAAATCAAACACGACAAGGGCATCGTAATTATTTAAATATTGTGTGGAATTGAATCGTGCAGTCGGTAATGTTGATTTCATCTCGCACAGTCGGAAATGCACAAGATTAGCTCGTAATTTCGATCACGCGCGGCGCTGCACGTCGGCGTTCATAATTTCCTCTGGAGAACAATTTATTAACACGAGCGGGATTTAGACTATTTAAACATTGAACTAAACTACACGTTTTGTTGAAAAAAACACGAGGGGAATCGTTCATTTTTAAAATGACTTTGCCTACACTTTAAGTCGCACTATTTGTAGATCTTTTACCTTAAACGCTGGAGATGGAATCAGTCTCAAATTTGCAATTTGATGTAGCCAAATATTTAAACGAGTCGAAAAGTTCGATCAGGAACGCGGATTTCATCTCGCGCCGTGAAAATGCAGACTGTCCTTTCACCGTTTTCCTCGCAGTTAGTATTAATAAGTTGGCGCCAAGTCGACCACAAATCGATAACAAGGCGACAATAAGTCGACCACAAGTCGATATAAACATAAATATAATACGATTCATAACATAATAAACATAAACATAATCATTATCGACAACTTGTCGATAACTAGTCGACAACATGTCGACAGCAAGTCGACCACAAGCAGACAACGAGTTGACAAGTCAAGTAAAAATGGCAAAAAGTCGATGTAAAAATTATCTGTTTTGGAAACAATTTCGTGAAGAAATTGAAAAAAAAAGTCACCAAGAGAGCCCTTCATTTTTTCTCCGCTTGTTATAATTCCAAGCAAAATTAACTTCCGATTTTAACATGCATCAATCGATTTGGCATATCAAAATCTATAATAATGTATAATTACCATTATCTATTTTGACTGCGAAAACATCGAACAAGGCATGTAAACCTCGAGCTATACCGAGAGAGCTCTTTCTTCTATTCTTTCTCCGCATATTATAATTTCAAGCTAGGTTCTGATTTTATCATGCATTTTAGATTTATCACGAAAAAGTACTCGTGATTTGCGATTTGGCGATCTGCATTTCGGGATTTACATCCACTATGCTCTCTCATAGAATAAGGTGTGTCTTCATTGGAAAATCAAGGGATCATCACAGTGAGACCGCTCGAAGAAGAGCCGATTTATTTTTTAGGTGGATATGATGAGCTAATCGGTCTAATTTTTTTTTTACAAATTGTAACACCGATCAAGAATACAAAATGAATTTTTAAAAATGACTTCATTCATTGTTCAACATTGAACGCGTTATTCTTGGAATGGTGTTTTTGAAAACGGTGGCCACTCTCAAAGGAAGCGTTTCTAACCTATCCGTTTGAATTTTTAACAGAACATTCTTCACCTTATTCAATATGCTCCTACGGAAGCTTTTTTTTTTTAAATCATACTTTTTTTTTACGAAAAACTGTCGAAAAAAGCTCAATTCGATACTTTATGTTCAAACCGCAGCCATTTTTTAAAATTTCATTAAAAAAAATCCTTGATAAGAACATAGCGGATTTTTTACACATTAATAAATGATTTTGAATTTTTTGTTTCACATGAAATTTGCGGTCGCAATCCTGGCCAACAGGGGACACCTTTTTTTTCCACGCAATTTTACGTAATTAAATAAATATTAAACAATGAATAAAGAAATTGTTAAATATAAATTTTGTATTCTTTATCGGTGCATCAATTTATAAAAAAAAAAAATTAGAACGATTAGTACTACTATCCACGTTACAAAAAAAATAGCGGAAATCGGCCATTTTTCGGGTGGTCGCACTGTGATGATCCCTTAATCCAAAGGTAAATGCTAGATGGCTTGAACCTTTTGAATTTCCTAGGAAATTGCAAGTTCACAGCTTGTACAGATCCAAAGTGTACAAAAAGTCAAGCTAAACAAGTGCTAATAATAGTGCTGAAAGGTCAATGCCAACTTGAGATGCGAAAATGTTGAACAATTTGAAATTTGGCACCAAGTCAAAAAGTTTTTAGAAAAAGCGGTAAACAGTCGTATTAAAGTTACGTTTGCAGCTGGTAACTTGCGGACATTCTGTCCAACAAGAATACAAACTATCCCCAGATGATACTCTCGAACAAATTTACCATATCTTTTAACTTGCGCAAGCTCGACATTGAAAAAAAAAATCAAAATTGTATCAAATGTTGCTATTTTTATGATTTTTTTCGAAATTCTAAAAGTTAATGAAAATGTTTCGAAATTTCTCAGAAAATATTAAACCATTTTCCACTCTTTACGCTTTCTTTCAATACTATTATTTCACTTTTCATCTAGTTTTCACTTTTTCAAATAAAATCACAGCTTTTTTCATTTTTTCATATTTTTCAACATCACTTTTCAAACACTACGGCTTGGCATGGGTGCGATAGAGATAGCTGAAAATACGTTTCTCTCTGTCATTTTGTTCAACTGTCATTTCGGGCCAAGCGACATAAGCTTCGACAGCCGTGAGGCAAGGCAGAGCTTATGTGATGCAACTTCACGCGGCACAGTTCTATTCCACCTTTTCGCATAGAAACGCATTAAAATGCAACTTTTAACATTTTTTTTTCCATGCGATTTGCGTCAAAAAAAATTTTCCACCAGCGCTTTGTATTCAGAATTAAATAATCTTCACGTTTCAAAAATAAAAATCAACTTGACATTATTTTTCGTCATTACCATTTTTCTGCTGTAAAAACTATAATCATCACATTAAAACCGTATTTTTTTCGAATCGGGCTTCGAAAACCATTTAAAAACCGCACCCGAAAAACCCCGATATCACTTCCCAAAACCCTCAAAAAAGCACCGTCCACATTATAATGGTCACGCTGTATATCTATCTATGTCTTTCTCTCTCCACTTGTAACTTTCTAGTGATTCAGCTTAATTGCACTACTCTTGCATAAGTTCTTAAACGAGCACAAATACCGTCTCTGACGACTCGTAGCTCGACTGAAAACTAATTGGAGAGCCTAGTTTTTAAGATCTTATTGTTTTTGTATTTTGAATATTCTAGAAAACCTTATATAAGCCGTGATATTTCGTCGGTAGAAACTTGGAGAATAAGAGATGATTTCTATGTGTTAATCGTGTTACTACGATATTTGTAATTTGCTACTGTAAAACCTTGCTCTTATGGGCTAACCCCTAGAGCAAAAATAAACTTTCAATGAATCAATCAATGAATCTCTCTCTCTCTCTCTCTCTCTCTCACACGGAATTATACACGGAAAAAGAGCAAATTGTCGCAAAAATTATCATTAACGAGAATGCAAATAATGGGCAACGGAACGGGCTTACTTGACTTGATGGTAGGGTTTCCACATGCTCGCAGTTCTCGCTGGATCTCTCGCAATGTTCGCTTCGTTTCATGGCGGCCACGCTATCGCCTGTCTCTCTCGCTCGCTATACAATATTCGTACAATTGACTCGGTATAATAAAGGATAATTTCGCTGGACGACTCTCTTACTACGCTCTCGCTGAAGTGAAGAGCTCGTCGTCTTCTTTACCGGGACAGCTCGTGGGAAAGGATTCCGAAAAATTCGGGAGAGTCGGGGTCAAGGGCCTGCGCAATGTAAATGTGGGTCATCGGGGGATCAATAATCGATATCTTATTGGGTCACTAGAGTGGCCGTCACAGACGCACGCGCGTTCGATGATGGATTGCCCAGCAGGTGCTACCAACGATGGCATGTGACGGTCGACTCGGTGACAAAGATCGTAGGGGAAGGGTTAGGGCTCCCTGTGGACACTTGTGGCTCTCGGGACTGCTTATGGCATGACGTTGCTCGCTCTGCGTTGATTTTTCCAATAATCCCAGTTGCTCGACATACCGACCGTGCCCTCACAGATGTTCGGTTTCCTTCAGTGATGTGTCCGTGTGACGGCCTCGGTGTTGTGAGTGGGACGCTCCACGAAGGAGAAAATGCTATGCGCAGCGATGTCGTGGCCTCTCGTACTCTTTTTTTAGCCATCCACAGGATTATCTCGAATAATCTTTGGCTGGGATTTTTACGATGCCGGGATTATTAAGAATGTTATTGGGTTTGATATAGAACTACAGAGATGGTGAAAGAAGAGCGACGAGGGACGACGGGGTTTCGATATTTCTCATGACTTATGATATATTACATTTTCCGGGTCTTTTCGTCGTGTGGTGACGGACTTCAGCGAGGCTTATGCCTCGCCTATGACACCATGTCACAATATATATATACTACTATATGGTATATCCTACTACTATATATATTTAAATTTTTATTTTATTTATTGACTCTTGCATCCCTCTTATTCTTTGCTGTAAAAACACCATCTGTCTTTTGTAATTATATAGCATACTGGTTACTCGTTTGTTGTATATGCTCTGCGCTTGAGGGGACTTGTCCCTTTGCGCAAAATAAATATCGCTTTCTCTCTCTCTCTCTTTCTCTCTTTCTCTCTCTCTCCCTGTGAGTACGAACTGACGTCTCTTTTATTGCTCCTCTTGTCTTGGCTCGATTCTGCTCCACCCTGCCTGCGGGCGTTTTGTTTTAGAACGTGAGCCCGCAAAACTCTGCTTTTCATGAATTGACCTAATGATAAAAACCAGAAATTCGGCCATGCTCAGTGCTAACTGGATGAAAAGTTTTATGGTTTCTTCATTTCGCACTGGATCTGTCATCTACGCTGAGCTGTCCTCGTGAATTACGTTTACTGCGCATGTACCATTGACGTACGTATGTGTCATCGAGTTCCCAGCCTATCACCCTGCGTACCGGATCACACACAGGAGTCACAGTCAGCATGAAAACTACTACTACTATGAGCCATCGTCATTACTCTGTCATTCTCTCTCATCATGACAGCGCTCCACTAGGCTTCAACTGATTATCGCAAGTACTATGCGCATGCGCACATTGTCTCTACTTTGAAGTTAGATCATCTTTATTCGCGTCCATGTCTGATTTATGAGCGATTTGCTTGTGTACATGCGTGAGGGAGCTACTTTCACGGACATATTCATTGGCAAACCAGGTATTGTTTCGGCATCGACAGTGTACTTGTCGCACCTTTGTAGGCATCCTCCCAGCTCTCGGCTGTGTTATGCTCTCTCTCGTATGTTGTGACAACTAACCTGTTACGCCTCACTGCCTTATCTTGCTGTGATCTCGCGTTGGTAATCTCTCAACGATTAGCTGTTGGAATCGTTGACCACCCCATTAATTTCTTGAATTTTAATTATACAGATGCGGCACGGTGCGGTATTTGTAATAGATCGTTGACCAGAGACAGTGACGTTATCCTTTGTCAGGGGGAATGCGGTATGAGATTTTATATACAATGCGCGATAGATAGATTCCCCTAGGACCCTTCAGACTCATTCAATGATTTATCTTCTCGATGCGAAAAGTGTGCTTTGCAACGCTCGACAATCACGCCGCGTACACCTGATGCAGCTTCCAGCCGCAAATCTGTCACCCTCGAGGATCTCAAGCGTCAACTACAGTATTCTGACTCCACTACTAATAGAAAGCTCGAGTCAATTCAGAATATGCTCACTGGGGTTGAGCTCAATGTTGCTGAAATTCAGGCTAATGTTGCAGATTTGGCAGCCTTACATGAGACCATGTCAAAGCGTTTAGACAATCTCAAAAAAAGCGTTGATTTCGCGCGCGTTGAAGCTGCCAATTTACGGGACGAAAATCTTGAGTTAAGGAGTCAAATAACACACATATCGGATTGCTTATAGGCAACCCTGGCAGATTGTATGACTCACTAAAAACCGTAAAAAGGACCGGTCATCGATGGTTCTTTTTGGACAAAAAATCACCGACCAATAACCTAAAGAAGAACTGTTCGTAATATTTCGCGAGCACCTAAAAAACTACGAGCAACAACCAAAAGAACCGTACTAATAACCATACTATTTTTTCGGGTTTGCAACCGACAAAATGACCATAAAACGAACCGTACTGGATAAACGAAACAAAAACACTGTATTTTGTAGTGTCAACGCGAACCAGGATCGAGGCAGTCCAAATCACAGCAGAATGAAATTTTTATAATAAAGGGAATTTTAATAATAAAGGGAATCAACTGCCAGGGAGAGAAGGAGCATACGAAATGATGTAATTAATTTGTTTACATAAAATAAAACCTTAATAAAACCATAAAAAGGACCGAACTGGTAAAAACCGTACTAAGAACCAAAAACCAGTAGGAACGACCGTACGAAGGACCGTCTACAGATTCATAAAAATAGACGGTTCTTTTGAAGGTTTTTCCACAGTTCTTTTTTGTTCAAAAAGAACCGTCCTTTTGACGGTTATTTTTTCAGTTGCTTGTTGAGTTCGGCAATCTACTAGGGAATCCAATCGCAAAATACGATAGCAGAAATAACACTGAGCGGTATTCCCAGTGCAGTATTGGACTCACCGAGAAAGATTGTGCAAAAAGTATTCGAAGCTCTCGAGATTCCCGAACTGATGGGTGATGTGCTTGATATTCGTAACCTGTTACACACGGGTTTATTTATCCCGTGGTAACTTATTATTATTTTATTCGCTGAAGTCAAAGGCCCCGGCGAATGGACTCTCTGTCCTATTTAAGCAGGGTAGCACCTCACCTTGTTTATGCTTGTAGTTGGTGATGATCAGATAAGTTGTGATGCAATGAAGGAGTACAGGTGGTTTCACACGAATGTATTTATTCAAGAACACAGATCGATCAGTCACTTTCACAATAATAGCTTAAGTTGTTACAAAGGTTGAATGTTATACTCTATGATACACTGACGCGCAATGCCACTAAGGTAACTGGCACGAACAATTATATCACAGAGGTAGTGAAGCGCCGCTAAGGTGTTCCTTCACTTAATGAGTTCTTATACACTTATCTACAACAAGGGTTTGAGAAGATCACGTCAATCACGCCCGCGAGAACCTAAGTATGCGAACGGACTTGCCGCTAAGGAACGGGATCTCTCGACCGATTGCTAAGAGCGTCGTATTAAGACTAATTTGATAATATGTCAAGGGAACCCTTATTAGCTTTGGGCGTCCGGCTGCGAGGGTCTCGTGGGGGTGGATTGATAAATCATCGGTAGATGGAAGTTTCGATGATTTCGAAACCCATGAGTTGAGAAATCATCGATGGATGGAAATCTCGATGATTTACGAAACCTGGTGATGCAAGGGATTCAAGTAATCCATCATATGTGATGTCATATGTGATGCAAGGGATCGAATAAACCAGGTCATATGGTAAGGTAGCAAGATTCCAAGGACGAAAAGAGGAATCTGCTGACGCATGGTTTGCTCGAGTTTCCAGAGAGTGTCTGTCGCAAGAGTCGGCGTACTCTCTGGAATCTGATGACTCTGTTGTGTTGCAATGAGCGCGAGTAGCAATACCTCGGTTCGTCACAAACCTAGTGAAAAAAGTTAACAGAGTAATAGGAGATGGTCAGGGTCTGTCAGGTGTTAATTCACAAACTCGGAAATTGCTCATTGTTACTCTTAAATCGCAAATGATGAAGGATTATATTATCATTAAGAAGCGGGGAAAAAGGAATAACGATTAATGAGGTATTTTTGTTGAATTCGACGGGTAACATTTTCGTGAATGAGCTTTTGCCGGCCCCCATTTACAATATTTTGCGTCGAACCAAGGCCAAAGCTGCTAAGTGCGGATATAAGTATGTATGGATCAAGTTAAGTATCATTAATATGCGGAAGTCGGATGGCTCACCAGTCCTCAGTATTAAATCGGAATCAGACTTCGCGAAGATGGTCTGATTAGCACTCGAGCAACCTGGTGCTAGTGATTCCCGTAATGCATCTCCCGTTATATCTCGGAAAGAGGGAAACATAAAAATCGCACAATTTAATGCAAATTCTTTATTAGGGCATATAGACCTTGTCAGAGCTCACTTACCTTCTCACTTTTATCATATCATAGCGGTGTCGGAAGCGTGGCTTCACACTGGAAAATCGGATGATTTAGTGCGCTTAAATAATTATTTTCTCATTCGGAACGATAGAGAGGGAAAGGTGGGTGGGGCTATCGCGTGTAATGTGCATGAGTCTTGTAATATATTATGTACGGCGGCAACCCCGCATATACGCGATATCGTCTCAGTTAATCTGACAACCATGTAAAGACGTTAAGCGTCTCAGAGCCAACCGCGCTCCCGCCGGCTAGTCAGTCGTTTAATGGTCGTTGCTCGCTACGCTCGCTATATAATACATCGATATCTGATATATCTGAATACATTGTGACGCAATTTTCTGGTTTTTGGCGTCACAGGTCGTCCCGACCAGGGTTTTCTACGAGTTCGAACAAGTTACCATAATTTTAGCAATTAGCGTGTAAGTTCAGTTTTCCGGTTTTGCGTTATCGAAAGCTCTCATCCCGTAGTTATCGGATCAACGCGAAGTAAGACACCGAGTTACCGTGGATAGGGGCCGAAACAATGAGCCACCCGGTATACTCGGTGTCGAAGGAAGTAATTCGTGGGAGTCTAAAGGCTCGAGTGCGACTCTCGACGCTTCGCGAAAAGGCATGGGTAAAGAAGGGCAGTTTGAGTTACGTTTCTGTATGGAAGGCCGTTGGCGTATGGGCCCGCGATTCCCCATCCGCCACGGATTGCCCAATCGCACCGTTATCGTAGTATTAGTTATAGTTGGCCCCCGATTTACCATACCAGAAGAGGACCCCGCGAAGGACGATCATCGCGAGCAACAGGATCCACCCGCCACAACATCTCGGCGTGTCTACGTTATTCGTTAACGAATA
This sequence comes from Rhorus exstirpatorius, assembly GCA_963564615.1. Taxonomy (NCBI): domain Eukaryota; kingdom Metazoa; phylum Arthropoda; class Insecta; order Hymenoptera; family Ichneumonidae; genus Rhorus; species Rhorus exstirpatorius. The sequence continues at coordinate 4,500,450 of OY751315.1, forward strand.
TTCGTTTATCGAGTTTCGCGTTATCGTTCAATTGAGTTTCGCGTTATCGTTTGAATTTGCCGGTCAGTTACGTTTCGAGATAAGGCGCTCGAGTCGTTGTGACGTCAGGAGACGAGGGGGATCACGAGTTCTCGTTACGCGTGCGCGTACTCGTCCCTCTCCATCCTCGTTATCGTCTCGATCAATTTACCTGTTCGATTCGTTCTCTTTCGGCGTGGCTCTCGGTCCGAGCGGTTCGCCGCTCGGAGCTCTCGCTTTCTGCGCTGCTCTCGACCCGAGTGGTTCGCTGCTCGGGAAGCTCCCGTCATGTTACCGCTTTTGCTCTCGTATCGCTACGCTATCGTTTCTCTCAAGCTACCTTTTTAACGTTCCCGCCTTCTCCGATATCGTCAGTTACCGAATTTGCTCTCGTTTCGTCCCGTTATGCTACCGTTTCCTCGAACTACCTTTTTGTGATCTCGATTGCGAGGAATTTCTGTTCTCGAGTTACCGGAATTATTCTGTCGTTGTCGTCACGATATCGTGCTTTCGAGCTCTCTGGCCACGTTCCCGTTTCCGAATTTATCGTCGCTATCGAAGTAATTTAAGTATCGAATTTATCGTCGTTACCGAAGTTCTTTTAAGTTCCCGCATCTATCGTCGTTATCGAATCACGTTAAGCATCGAATTTATCGTCGTTCCCGAATTTCTTTTAAGTTCTTGCATTTACCGTTGTTATCGAATTTATTTAAGCATCGGGGTTATCGTCGTTATCGAATTTAGTTAAGCATCGAATTGAGTGTCGTTCTCGAATTTAGTTAAGCATCGAATTGAGTGTCGTTCTCGAATTTAGTTAAGTATCGACGTTACCGTCTTTACCGAATTTTTCTATTCGCTATCGCATTCGCTATCGTGACTTGCGGTTCGTTCTCCTATCAGTTATCGAAATTATGAGCTATCGTGACTTCTGTTCGTTTCCTGTCAGTTATCAAAATTATGAGCTATCGTGAGAGGAATTAATAAGCTAGCCTGAACCAGGGCCCCATACGTTATTTTTCGTGTTGAGTTCCTTTATTTCGGGTCACGTTTTTTGAAGGCACTCGAGAGTTAGCCAGTCGTCCACGCCCTCTTTCCACAACCTACACACTGAGCGAATCGGGTATACCGTCACCGATCTCGCCATCCGACGCGCCGGCTTCCCTTTTTCGTGTTTCGTTTACGTTCCTATCAAGTTCCGGTTAAGTTCGCGGGTTTGGTAATTCCCGCCGTTCAATTAAAAAAATTACCTGGCGCTCAACGGCTCTCCCGGCGTCGAGGATGGTGAGATGGGCCGAAGGTGACGCGAATCGCGAGATTCCCGTCACAACATCGATATAATAACGACGTTATACATTATTCTTCGAGCTCTCGTTTCACTCTTCTCCATCCCATGGTCCACGACGTTACATTGGCGACGAGGTAAAAATGAAAATAATAATAAAATTCTTTGCAAGGAGCAAAGAAAAAAGCTGGTGCTACGGAGAAAAAAGCAAGAGTGAAGCGTCGTCTGAGATCGAAATAAAAAAAAATAAAAAAAAGATGGCGACAAAGGAAGACCAATTGGCCCAAAAGCAGCAATTTTTGGAGACACAACGTATAGAACAGGAAAGTTTTGAGGCAAAACTTTTGGAACAGCAAAAATTCCTGCAACAGCAAATGCAAGATCAATCGAGGAAAAAGGAACAACTCAACGTAGAACGACAGCGACTCGACGCAGAACGACAGCAGTTCGAAGCCTCAAGAACGAGCGGTCGAAACATAATAACAGCAACAACAACAGACCAGGTACAGAATATCAGTTTTTTTTCTACCATTGGAGCCTTATCGGAATTTCGTATCGGTGAAGATTGGGACGTATACGAAGAACGTCTTAACCAGTATTTCATAGCGAACAAGGTCGCAGAGGACCGTTGGGTAGCTGTTTTAATAACACCGGTCGGTCAAGAAGCTCGTAAGATTTTGAAAGATCTTTGCGATCCGTATTTACCGTCAACAAGGACGTTTAACGAGCTGTGCGAAATTCTAAGAAAACAATTCGATCCCAGGGTCACGGCTTTCAAAGAAAGGAGAGAGTTTTTCAATATGAATCAGGGTGAACTGAGTTCAGGGTTAACTGAGAAAAACGACAGAATAGAGCCAGAAATTGAGGATTGTCTGCGAGAAAGGGAGGCGGAAAAGGCAGTAGATGTCAGTGAAAGTGTAGGTGAATTAATTACAGGAGGAAAATCAACTGTAGAGTATAAGCAAAGGCTAACAGAGAATTCGTGCGATGAAAGTCAGTTACAAATAAGTACGCTTAAGAGTAAAGTAAACTCAAGGCTAGACGAAAGCGAAAACGCGAATTCGTCGCTAGAAAATAAGATCGAACGCAACAAAAAATTAAATGTAAACCAGAGCCCAAAAAGGGTAATTAAACCCGTACAACGATTAAATTGGTAAGCTCAGCGAAGTATTGTTGAAGTACGACTTCATAGCAAGGCGAATACTTGCGTTTCAATAATGTAAACAAATGTGATATAAAATTTAAATATTGTAAATCCAACTTGTCAGGGAGGAAATGTAATATATTATGTATGGCGGCAACTCCGCATATACGCGATATCGTCTCAGTTAATCTGGCAACCATGTAAAGACGTTAAGCGTCTCAGAGCCAACCGCGCTCCCGCCAGCTAGTCAGTCATTTAATGGTCGTTGCTCGCTACGCTCGCTATCTAACACCATCTGAATACATCGATATAATAAAGACGTTATATATTATTCTTCGAGCTCTCGTTTCACTCTTCTCCATCCCATGATCCACGAAATTACAAGTCTCTTAGGGTAAAGGTGATGGCGTCTTCGCCGAATCAATTCATGAATGCGCTGGAGTATTTGATTATGGAGATTCTATGCCCCAATTCTGAATCATTACTGTTTACTATCATGTACAGAAGACCGGAAGAACTTCTTTTTAACGATTTTTTTAACGTTCTCGGTAGATTCTCCTTTGCGTACAAGAATATTATAATTAGCGGAGACCTTAATTGTAATTTACTCAGCTCCAATTTCGAAGCCAAACACCTTCGTAAGATTGTCTCATCAAGTGCTCTTCATATAGTTCAGTCCGATGCAACGTATCATGCAGCAAATGTTAACTTTTGGCTCGATGTTCTTATAATGGATTCGCCTGATAAAGTGATCTCCTACTTGAAATCGAATGCACCGTTTATAGAATCTCATGATCTCATAGAGATAACGTATGCTGTAGGCATAGCAGCCATTGCTGATCGAATGATCACTCGCCGGAACTTGAAGCAATTTGATGATTTAGCTTTTCTTGCCATGCTCTCAGCAACGACAGAGGCGAGTCACCTGCAGCACTCAGCAATTGTACCACGTCTGACGATGTAGACCTATTCGCCGATTGTCTTACTGGTACGGTTATGTTGACGTTAAATTATCATGCTCCATTGCAATCGTTTTGAGTAAGTAAGCCGTGAGCACCATGATTTACAGATGACCTCAAAATGCGCATCAAAACTAGAAATCGTCTCTATAAGCAAGCGAAGCGTACAGGCAGTTTGCTAGGATTTGCGCTATATAGACGGTGCAGAGACGAGCTAGCAGCAGATTTCAAACAAGCCAAAAGTGATTATTATGCACGGAAGCTTGCTGATATAACTCATATAACTAGATTGTGGAGAGAACTGGGTAATTTGGGACTCATTAAATCTAGTCAACCGTCGCCACTTGATTTTTTTTACTACAAATGAACTAAATTCCTTTTTTTTGTGAGCATTTCTAATGTTTCTCCAGCATGCGAGTGGCAAGATTTTATCGATGCTATTATTGAGATACCGGAAACTCAGTTGCTTCTCGAGTTTTCATTAGTTACTGCTGAGAGTGTATCTTTACTGATAAGTACCACAACTTCCCTGTCACATGCAGCTGGAGCTGATGGCATTTCACTCTTCTATATTCACAAGTCGCTTTCTCAAATGAATAATGTATTTACAGCTCTATTTAACCATAGGTTAAGATTTGCTCATTTTCCCACTTCTTGGAAGCGTGCATTTTTGCGGCCACTGTTAAAGAGTAACCTTCCGCATTCACCGTCCTACACTAGACCGATAGCCAATCTATGTGAAGTTTCGAAGATCCTTGAGAGAATTGTTCATCATCAGATAACGCACTTCATGGACATCAATAATATTTTGGACCCACGTCAGTCTGGCTATAGAAGTGGCTTTAGCACACAAACTGCTTTATTGAACATATGTGACGATGTCAGACGCCGTGTAGAAAAGCGCTGTTTAACGATACTAGTCTTGTTTGACTTCAGTAAAGCGTTCGATACTGTGATACATCTTCATTTATTTATTAAACTCCGGAAAATGGGATTTTCAATCAATGTACTTCGATGGACATTTGCGTACTTAACGGGTAGAACCCAAGCGGTGATTGATAACAATGGTAGAAGTTCAAATTGGTTATCTACGTCAATGGGTGTACCACACGGCTCACTGCATGGGCCCCTTCTGTTCTCGTTGTTCATGAATGACATCGGCGAGAATCTTCAATACTCTAATCATATTATTTTCGCGGACGATACGCAGATTTATTTGCAATGCCCACCCTCTGAGCTGGAGGCTGGGATTGCCAATATCACTCACGATTTTGCTGTCATTGCTGACAAGGAGAGGGCGCATCCTTGGGGTCACGGATTTCGAAGCCCTTTTGGGGTAAGAAAGTACTTCATAATAGCAAACTACAGTCCAAGCGGCAGGACTAGTTACGCAACCGTTTCCGAGAAATATCGATTTGAAAAGCGTAGCGTTGTTCATATACCTGCACCGTTGCACATTATACCGTCGAGGCTGTGTCGCTTAGGGATTACGCGCCCGACTACCACCTGGTCGGCCCGGGTTCGATCCCGGTTACGATTTTTTTTCTCTCATCTTTTTTTTTTCTTTTTTTTTTCAATCAATTTCGTCAATTAAATCACAAAATTAATGGGTCATAACGCCATTCCACTTCATTATTAACCACTCATTTATGGCAAGCGGCATAATTTTGTTTCGAAAATAATTTTACGCTCGACTTCTGCATATTTCACAAGTATTTGTAGAATTTGTATATCTGCTCCCACGTCCCTCGTATAAATCTCTTTAGTTCCGACTGGCCCATACCGGCTATGCGGCAGACCATGGAAGCGATAGCGATGAATAACGCCATTGTAAGTTTTTTTATCACTTTTTAATAAATTGATGGTTAATAATAAAGAATAATAGCGTTACAACCCATTAATTTCGTAATTTGATTGACGAAATTATTGGCGAATAAAGTTTTTTCTTTTTTTTGCTGTGTTGTCAGGCAGCAAAAGAGAGAAAAAACTGATTGAAAAAAAAAAGAAGCGAAAAAAGAATCGTAACGGGGATTGAACCCAGACCGACCGGGTGTTAGTCGGGCGCATAGCCCCTGAGCCATGCCACCTCGACGGTACAACATGCAACGGTGCAGATATATGAATACCGCTGCGCTTTTCAAACCGGTTTTTTTCGGAAACGGTTGCGTAACTAGTCCTGCTGCTTAGACTGTAGTTCGTTATTATGAAGTACTTTCCTACCCCAAAAGGGCTTTGAAATCCGTGACCCCAAGGATGCGCCCTCCCCTTGTGAGTACGCCAATAAGAATGGTCTCAAGCTCAATCTTAACATACCTAAGGTGCTCATCCAGAGTAGTAGTATATTCATCAGTCGCACTAACTTCAACAGTCTTGCCCCTATCACTGTCGATGGCACAACTCTTGCTTGTGTCCATGAAGTTCGTAATCTTGGTGTCATTATGACCTGTAATCTTTTATGGAGAAGTCACGTTATTTCCATTTCAAAGATGGTGCATTTTTCACTATATAAATTAAAATTTCATAGAAACGCTCTTTCCCAGGAATTAAGAACCACTCTAGTTGTGTCTCTCATCTTCCCACTCGTTGACTATTGCTGTTTGGTTTACAATGATTTAACAGGGGAGCAACATTCCATACTTCAAAGACTTGTAAATTTCGCGATTAGGTTCATCTTTAACTTACGAAGAGATGAGCACATTTCGCCGTATCGGAGGCAGCTGGGCTGGCTTACGATGAGTTCACGACGGCAATATTTTCTGGGTGTCACCATCTACAATATACTAAAAGGAAAATCACCGGGTCATCTTCGGGAACTCTTGGGGCGTTCTCAACCCACACTGCGTTCCTCGTGTCAACAGGTTCCCGTTGTTTTTTACACTCCCACTCACCGTGCGGCAGCTTATCGCAACTCCTTCTCTCTCTCTCTCTCTCGGCTATCTATTTTTGGCATTCGTTGCCCGTTGAAGTGATTACGTCCCCTTCACTGGGCATCTTGAAATCTCGGTTGTATGAGTTTTTATTTGCTTGGGATAATCTTGCATGATTATTTTCAAAGGTTAATTAGTCACCTGCTGCTGGCTGGGCTCCTACTGTCTGCGACCGTAGGGTCAACTGCTATTTTATATTTTAAATTAGGCTTCTCTCACTGCGATCTCAGAGTCTACTGCTATTTTGGCTTCTCAATGTAACTAAAATCTATCTCGCTATATATATTCTGTGTTTACCTTAATAATTTTTGCTAATAATCTCTGCTTTTTAATCGCTTTATCTAACTATGCTAACTTTGCAAAGCTTGTAACTAGTTTTCAATAATTATTATAACATTACCAAATCAACATTTGTAACGAGAATTAATTAATTATCACCATCTTTGTTTAACCTATGTTTGCCTAAAGGTCACACCAAGGGATAAATACACTCATCAATCAATCTCTCTCTCTCTCTCTCTCTCTCTCTCTCTCTCTCTCTCTCTCTCTCTCTCTCTCTCTCTCTCTCTCTCTCTCTCTCTCTCTCTTTCAACAAAAGATAAGGAGATATTGAAGGATGCTCTGGAGAAAAACCTAGGCGCGCAGTATAAAATATATGCACCGAGTAAAAAACTTCCTAAAGTGAAAGTAATCAGTATAGACGAGCAAGTAGAAGAGAAGGATGAAGCGGATTTGATTGAAAAAATATGCAGGCAAAATAAGCTTAAAATGGAAGAAGATACTTTCCAAATGAAAATAGTAAAAAAAATCTTTGTTCAAGATGACGACAAGGAGACGACGATGATATTCGAAGTAGATCGATATACTCACAAGCTCTTAGTAGAAAAACGGAGGATGAAGGTAGGATGGAATAATTGTCGTGTGTATGATCTGTATTGCGATCTGTATTGTGTATGATCTGTATATGATCTTTGTACAAGATGACGACAAGGAGACGACGATGATATTCGAAGTAGATCGATATACTCACAAGCTCTTAGTAGAAAAACGGAGGATGAAGGTAGGATGGAATAATTGTCGTGTGTATGATCATGTATTGCGCTGCTATAAATGCTGTGGCTATAATCATTTTGCGACTGAATGTAGAAATGGAACGACATGTAAAAGATGTGCTGGAAACCATGAATATAGAGAATGTGAAAATAACACGAATAGATGTATAAATTGCTCAAAAACATCAAAAAGATTGAATCTCAATGTTGCGTGCGACCATGAAGCGACAGATATACAATGCGAATCGTACGAAAGAAAAGTTAATGAGGTAAGAAGGAACATAGATTACTGCGAGGCATAGCAATCACTGACAGTAGAACAGGGAAAAATTAAATCCATTCATTTTGTTATTAAACGCGCAAGGATTTATTGGTTACAAGGACGAAATATAAAGCATAGTGATAGCTCGTAAACCGAAAATCGCCCAGCCGTCACGGATTGCCCGATCGCTGTTATCGTAGGTTTAGTTACGTTTACGTATGGAAGGCCGTTGCCGGCTGGGATTGCGATCACCCAGCCGTCGCGGATTGCCCGATCGCTGTTATCCTAGGATTAGTTTACGTAGTCCCAGATCTTCCCCATACTTGAAGAATGGAGGACCATCCTCAAAGTAAAAAGTACCCCCCCCCCCCCTCGCCATAACACCTGGGCATTTTTCCGTTATCGATTATTAAGAAATATTTTCGTTCGAACTCGTGTTACCCTTCGAATTTCATCGTTTTTTGTCTGTGTTAGCGGGCTCTATGTGTGTGCGTGAGGTACGGAGAAGAGTGGGCTTGTAATCATATTACACGTGCGCGTAATCGTCCCCTCTTTTCGCGTTACCTCTTCGATCCAGCTATCGATCCGATATTCGCTCTCTTGCGGCGCGACTCTCGACCCGAGCGGTTCACCACTCGGGGAGCTCCCAATATGCTACCGTTTCCGCTCTCGTTTTGGTAATGTTACGCTACCATTTGTTCTCGAGCTATCGTTTTGATATCGTTTGTTACCGAAATATCGTTTGGCGTTCTCGTTTCCTGATATCGTTCGTTACCGAGCTATCGTTTCGACGTTCCCGTTTTGATATCGTATGTTACCGAGTTACCGTTTCGACGTTTACGTTTTGTTATCGTTTGTTACCGAGCTATCTTTTGGTCCTCGTTTTGCCGCTATCATTTGTTCTCGCCTAATTGTGATCTGGCGTTACCGTTCCCGTTACCGTGCTATCGTTCCGTTTGATTCGTTATCGAGATCTCGTTCTGTTTTTTTTTATACGTTATCGAAATTTGGGTTATGATCTTGGTCTGTAATTTAAGCTATCGAATCATAAATAAATTAGCCTGAACCAAGGCCCCCTACGCTATTTTTCGTGTTGAGTTCATTTATTTCAGGTTACGTTTTTGAAGGCACTCGAGAGTTAGCCAGCCATCCACGCCCTCTCTCCACAACCTACACACTGAGCGAATCGGGTATACCGTCACCGATCTCGCCATCCAACGCACCGGCGTCCCTTTTTCGTGTTTCGTTTACGTCCCTATCAAGTTCCGGTTAAGTTTCGCGAGTTTGGTAATTCCCGCCGTTCAATTAAAAAGATTACCTGGCGCTCAACGGCTCTCCCGGCGCCGAGGATGGTGAGATGGGCCGAAGGTGACGTGAATCGCGAGATTCCCGTCACAAATTATTAAAAAATGTTTAAACCTTGGACTAAAACAATATGTTACTGATTACACGAGGATTACAGAAAAGTCGAAAACACGCATGGATTTAGCATTCCCAAATTTTCCTATTTCAACGAATGTACTTAAAAAGCCAAAAATAACAGACCACCAAATAGTCGAAATAAATCGATATACAATAGAGGATAACAAAAACATGACCACAGAATTTTATACACGTGACTATACAAATTTTACTAAACAAATTTTTTGTACCACATTGAGGGCTCAAATGGAAAAGAATTATAACGAAAATAGCGATACAGATACTCTGGCGCAACATCTTATACAAAATATTGTTAAATCGATAAATATGGTAGCATCGCAAATAAAAAAAACGATGCGTACGAATTGGGAAGCGAAGCCATGGATCACGCGCGAAGTTAGAGAAGCAAGCGAAAGAAGAGATAATGCATACAAAAAGGCAATAAATACGAATGCTCAACGCGACTGGGAAATGTATGAATACCAAAGAAATGAAACAGTACAAACAATACGTAAAAGTAAAAGGGAATATTACCAACAAAACATAGACAATAATGAATTAAACCAAAAGAAAATGTGGAAAACCCTAAAAGACCTAGTTGGAACAAACGAAATAAACAGTGGATCAAAAGGAATAATTTTTAACAACGTACGGTATACAAATAAACGAGAGATTGCAAATAAATTCAATGACCTTTTTCTGTGCAGCATTGAGCAGATAGTAAGTGCCGAGGAAGAGACAATAAACGCAGAGATGAGAATAGAAATAGAAAAGGAATTGCATTTGAATACATTTAGTAAAGTGGGATATGAAGATATAGACAAAATTATACGTAACTTAGACAATAAAAAGGGAACAGAGGAAGCGATAACCACAGACATACTAAAGATGGCATGGGAAAGTACTTATGGTAAAATGGTAACGTCAATAAACAGGTGCATACAAGAGGGAATCTGTCCAGACAGCTTGAAAACCTCAACAATTGTTCCTATACCGAAAGATAGTGGTAGTCTTAAAGCAGAAAATTATCGACCAATGAATATGTTACCTTCATATGAAAAAATCTGGAAATGGTGGTAAAAAATCAGCTAAATGCATATGTAGATAAAAACGAAATACTAGTTGATGTGCAGTCAGGGTTTCGGAAAAATTACTCTTGCGAAACAGCATTGCAAAATACTTTGATAAGCTGGCGGGATAATGTGGATAATGGAGAAATGGTGGGGGTTGTATTTTTGGATTTCAAAAGGGCATTTGAAACAGCAAATAGAAAACTACTATTTAAGAAACTGTACAGATATGGTATACGAAGAACGGAATATAAATGGTTTCAAACGTACCTAAATAACAGGAAACAACAAATAAAATATGGGAATACTACAACTGAAACAAAAGATACGATACGCGGAGTTCCTCGAGGATCAGTATTAGATCCACTGCTATTTATATTGTATATAAACGATCTTGTGAAGTGTAAACCCAGATAGACCACTGACGTCTCATATATATATATATATGAGGTATATATATATATGATATGTATACGTCTATGATAGAATTATATTATACGTATATAATACGTATAGTGAGTGTATATTGTGGTGCTATTTAACTGATGTAGTGAAAGAATTTTATGTACGTATATTTTACGAATATTATACAATAAACATTTGACATCAAACTATATACATATGTTATATGTATGAGGAACATCTACTTGATGATAGAAATGGAGCCAACTGCATTGCTGTCAAAATCACGTATTATATACGTACATTGGACGTGTGTTTTTCAACAATATCTCCGTGGAATTTTGTACATCTCATATACGCATAATATTCGTTCATTATCTTTCGCTTGTAATTCCCGGATCTGAAGCATATATATATATATATTTAATGTACATACGTACATGGAATATTTATATATATTTATATATAATTATAGCTTCAGATCCGGGAATTACAACCGAAAGATAATGCACGAATATTATACGTATATGAGATGTACAAAATTCCACGGAGATATTGTTGAAAAACACACGTCCAATATACGTCTATAATCCGTGATTTTGACAGCAATGCAGTTGGCTTCGTTTCTATCGTCAAATAGATGTTCCTTGTACATATGATATATGTATATAATTTGATGTCAAATGCTTAATGTATAATATACGTAAAATATACGAATATAAAATTCATTCACTACATCAGTTAAATAGCACCACAATATACACTGAATATACGTATAATATAAGTCTCATAGACGTATACATATCGTATACATATATAATATATACCTATAATGTATGTATTGTGACACGGCGTCACAGACGAGGCATAAGCCTCGCCGAAGTCCGTCACCACACGCCGCCAATACCCGCAAAATGTAAAATAGAATAAGAACGAACAAGCCTCGAGCAATTATCGAAATTCCGTCGTCCCTCGTCGCTCTTCTTTCACCATCTCCGTAGTCCCATATCAACCCGATAATGTCCCTAATGATCCTGTCGCCCTACAAATCCCCAAGAAAGAGCATTAAAAGAAACCCTGTGAACGGCGAAAAGGAATCAGCTACAAGGATAACGCCGCATATGATCACAGTCTTCGCCGAGAATCCCACTCACACCGCCGCGCCGAGGCCCTCACACGGATAGAACATCGAGAAAAGCCGAACACCTACGAGGGCCCGGTCGGTATATCGAGCGAGTGGGATTATTGGAAAAATCAGCATAGAGCGAGCAACGTCAAGTATTACGCCATCGAGAGAGCCAGTGTCCACAGGGAGCCCTCACCCCTTCCCCCTACGATCTTTGTCACCGAGTCGATCGTCGCGTGCCATCGTCGGCAGCACCTGCCGGGCCATCCATCATCGAAGGCGCGTGCGCCAGCGACGGCGACTTCGGTGGCCCATATACCCATCGATTATCGATCCCCCGATGACCCATATAATATTGCGCAGGCCCTTTGACCCCGATCTTACCCGAATTTTCCCGAATCCTTTTCCCACGAGCTGTCCCGGTGAAGAAGAGAACGAGCTCGTCACTTCGGCGAGAGCGTTACTAGAGTCAAGGCGAGAATTACTTACCCATTGTATCGAGACATCTTTGAGAGCATTGTGAAGCGAAAGAGAGCGAGCACGTGGTCGTGACCACCATTTTTTTGCGGTATCGAGAACCACGACGAGCATCGCGAGCGAGAGAGCGTGTGGAAATCCCTCCAGCGATAAAGTAAGCCCTTTCCATTATCTTTTTTTCTGCTGCCCCTTTGAACATTTTTTTTGCGACAAAATACCCTTTTTCTTGTATCGAAACCGTGAGCGTGTGGTGACGCAGCGCGACCCTCCCCTGTTAAACTTCCGCGATTTTTCAAGCCCGTCGTGCCCATTTTCTTTTCTCCCTATTAGTAGTTTTTTTTGTGATCGAGTTTGATTATTTTTCACCGCCGAGAAAACCCGACGTGGGTAATTATTAAGAGGCCCGCGCGCCGGGAAATCAACGACCCTGAGATATTGTAATCCCCTCCCGTATTTTTTTTTTGTATCACTGAGTCAAGTCCATAGAAATAGAAATTTTGTCGACTCGTGTCGACTGGCGCCCAAAATCATCTCAGACTAGCGTTAAGCCCGATCATTATTTTTTTTTGTTCTCTTCCCCTTTCATTTTTTTTTTCATTTCTTTTTTTTCATTATTTTCCTTTGTATCGAGCGTCCTCGCCACGCTTGAAAATTGTCGCGTGAGCGAGTCACCTGGGTTGTTCCCAATAAACTTTGCGTATCCTTTTTTTTTTGTCGGATTATTTTTCTCTTAAATAACTTCCCTCTACGAGCACCTAGCCCGGGTTCGCCCGGTATCCACGTCCGATACAGTTAACATAGCCGTGACAGTATATTAGACGTCAGTGGTCCATCTGGGTTCGTTTCTATTATCGCCAAATATATGTTCCTTATACATATAATATTACATATACATAATATACATTTACATATACATATACATATAATATAATACATATACTGTGACATTATCGAGTTTTGAGAACGGACAGTCGCGCCTGGCTACACCCGTGACTATCGTTCTCTCTCGATTGTTGTCGCTCGTGAGGCGAGCGACGAATTTATTTTAAGATCTTCTGTTTACGTATAGGTCGTCGACCGTATACGGAGTACGAGTACTGACTCGAAAGGGAAAGCCGGGAATAAGAAATAGTTTTATGATTTGAAATGGGCAGAAGGCCCATGGATTTTTTATGTGTTTTTCGAGATGGCCTCAGAGTGCTAACCACGACTATGAGCACTAGTGCTGCGCGTTGGTTGACCCTTCATCATCGGCCATTGAAAATGGATTTTGGGGTCCAAGTTGTCTCAATTCCGAGAAGCGGAATTGAGAGCTTTATTTTACTCTCGAGAAGCGAGCGTAAAATGCAAGGAGTCAAAATTTATTTATTATGTTACTTGTGATGTGTCGCTTTGCAATACGACTTAAATATTGACAAAAGGGGAAGCCTAGAGGTTTGTTTCCAAGAAGGTAAGGTTAGTGGAAGGAAAGCGTCTAATTTGAACGAGTTAATGAGTTCGTTAAATGTGTCTCACAGTTAATTATCCAGGATAGGGCAATTCTGGTTGTTTTGTTTGGTGTTTGTAGCGTTGTCACGTCGAGTCGTGTGTGATGCTTGGTCAATCACGCAGAGTCTTGACGAGAACGCGTGGGTAGACGTCGCCACGTGTTGGTGAAATAATTATCGAGCGTGCGCACTCTAAGAGTGCGCTGACTGTTTTAGATGACGGGTTCTCCAACAAAATTTACCTCTTGCCGTGATCCAACTTCCAGCGGCAATCGCTGGGGCTTCACACGGTTCGAGGGGCCCTACCTAGGGGTCAAAGGTATTCTGAGACGTTCACCCGTCTCAAGATCCAACTTCTGGGCGCAATGCCCAGGGCTTCACTCGAGACGGGTTCCCTAGTACCTGGAAATCTTTATTGAGAATGAGTTGTCGTAGGATTCGTCTTTACAAAGACGAATCGAGTTTACGTTATAGCTGAATCGTCTTTAAAAAGACGATTCAGTGGTCGATTCGAATCGTCTTTAAAAAGACGATTCGAGATTGGAGACACGATGTAGATCGCGTTTGTTGTCGGGTGTGCCTTGAAGACCTCGATGAGACGTCGGGTCTCTCCGGGCTTCAAGAATGGTATAAGATGTCGAGAGTTTTGGCAGAGCAACGTCTGCCACGTGGAATGCTCACAAGAGGTGACTACTTAATGAGAGCGAGTCTTGCTCGTCTCGTTGTTAAATATGATTTCGTGTACTGACCAGCGCAATGATCTGATTGGCTGGTCAGTATTGAGTGAGATTCTTGGTGAAGAGCGTCACGAGATTCCACGAATTGTTTTCGCCTATAATTTCGGGGAGTTTGCGTACACGGATAAATCTGGAAATTAGAGCGGTGAGTCATAATATCCAGCTTTATCCGGTTTGCGTCGGTTTCGTGCGCTCGCGCGCTCCTCACGTACTCCTTCTCCTTAGTCGGGTCCTAGCGCTCTCTCTCCCCCCGTACTCTTCCCGATAAGAGGTACCGAGAGAGAGGCTCCACGTAATTAGGAGGTACCTTTGCTCTTCCGCGATATTTCCCCGCCTTTATCCGGGGTCGGATTGATAGGCGGGCCCTACTGCGACGTTCCGGCCATCCGTGCGCTTGCGGTCGCTCGGGTGGTCGTACCGTCACAATATTATATATAGTTTAAATAATATTATAATATTATTATTAAATTATAATATATAGTATAAATAATTATATTATACATAGTTTATTATTATATTATATTAGACTTCCGTTTCCGGTGACAAAGGTGTAGAGTGAGTGTGGGACAGGGGGGCAGAAAATGTGCGATAGTGAAGAGAGCGGGAAATAAAGGGGTGAAAAGTGCTGTGGGATAAGGAGGGTAGGACGGGATAGTCAGGGGTGAGCGATAAGGGATGGTGCGGAAGGAGGTAAAAGGGAGTTAGACAGGGGTAAAGGTCGGGTGGGTCGATTTTGAGGTTAGAGTGGTGTCGAGGCAAGGGGTGTGGGGGAAAAGCAGGAAAAGGCGGCAGTGGAGCAGCGGCAGAAAAGCGGGCAAAGTGGAAAGAGAGAGAGAGTCGGAAGCGGTCGGTAAGGGGGAAAGGTGTCGGTAGGGAAGGAAGTGAAGTGTGTGGAGGAAGCAGAGGAAGGTAAAGAGTAGACAAGTAGTGGGATGGGCGACGAGGGGTGAAGGGTTGGTGTAGAGGAAAAGAAGAGGAAGGGAAGATCGAAGAATGCGGAGAAGCGGAGCAAAATAGTAGGAAGGTCGCCGGAGAAAAAAGCAGAGGAGGAAGGATGGCTGAAAAAAGTAACGGACAGTATGGCGGAGGTGATGAGGTGGGAAGGAGAGAGGGGGGAGAAAAAGTTCGAGGAAATGGCGAAGGGGTGGGAGAAGAGAGTAGAGGGCATGGCGAAGCGTTGGGCGGAGAGAATGGAGGTGGTAGTGAGGGAGGCGAGAGTGGAAAGGGAAGAGCTGGTAAAGAGATGGGAAAGAGAAAGGACGGAGTTGAGAAGCCGGAATGATAAGCTGGAAAAGAAAGTGGAAAGCCTTGGTGAGGGAGGGGGTGGAGGGTTGAAGGAACAGGGGAAAAGGACGAAAGGGGGGAGTAGAAATAAAGAGGAGAGAGCAAGGAAGGTAAGAGAGTTGGAGATAGGATTGGATAGGGGGAGAAGGAGAAAAGAACCAGGAATGTAGTAGTGAGAGTGGTTATGAGGAAAGAGGGGGTGGAATGGGATAAAGAGATAAAAAGGATATGGAGTAAGATGGAAGTGATAGGAAGGATAAAAGATATGACGGCAATTGGAGGGGTAAACGAAGAGGGCAGGGGTATGGTGTTGGTGGAGATGGAGGGGAGGGAACAGAAGATAGAGGTGATGAAGTCAAAAGGGAGGTTGAGAGGGGAGGAAGTTTGGATAAAGGACGACTTGACGAGGATGGAAAGAGAGGTGAAGTGGAAGATAGAGAGGGAGGCAGAGATGGAAAGGAGGAAGGGGAAGACCGTGCGAATAGGCTATATGAAGATGTGGGTAGACAATGAATGGAGGAGGTGGGACGA
Source organism: Rhorus exstirpatorius (assembly GCA_963564615.1). NCBI lineage: Eukaryota > Metazoa > Arthropoda > Insecta > Hymenoptera > Ichneumonidae > Rhorus > Rhorus exstirpatorius. The sequence goes on from OY751315.1 coordinate 4,516,630, forward strand.
GGCGACGGGGGGATGGAGGCAGATGGAGGGGGAGCGGAAGGAAATAACTGCAGCGATGGGGGAAGGGGTGGGGGGGGGAGAGCCAAGTCGGAGGCTGCGTGAAAGAGAGGCGGGGCAGAAGAGGGAAAAGAGGGAGGGGCGGAAGGGAACGGGAGGAAGAGGGGGCACGATAAAAGTGGGGTGCTGGAATGTGGCGGGGGTGGAAAACAAGGATGAGGAGTTTTGAGAAGGACTGAGGAGCTGGGATGTGATGATACTGATAGAGACGTGGGTAGACTTGAAAGGGAGGGAAGGGATGTAGTGGGGGCGGGGAGGATATGGGGGGGGGAGTAGAGTGGTGCAGCGGAAACGGAAGTCATGGAGTTAATGAGGTGAATGAATGAGCAAGGAATTCAGGAATGAGGAAAGAATTGAGGAATAGATGAATTAAGAAAGGATAATGGTCGGTCTTTCTCCCTCTCGAAGTGTAGGGTAGGCTAAGATAGGTTAAGTGTAGGATAAGGAAAAACGTGTGAGCGGAGCGGGAGTCTGCAATGTACCCCGCGAGGGAAATAAACATTTATACATATTATTATATTATATTATATATATAATATATAATTATATTATATATAATATAATTATAATTAAATACATATAATATAATATAATATTTATATGTACATAATTTGATGTCAAATGCTTATTGTATAATGTACGTAAAATATACGTATATCACGTATACATACAATATACATGTATATTTGTAATATATGTATATTACACGTCAGTGATCTATATGGGATATATATAAGTGGATGGATAAATTCTTATAATTAAAATATATTTTATAACACTTTATTCACATTATATGATGTATACTATATAAATACATTATAACACAAAGTTCGCGCGCAAAACTTATTGCGCGCGATCTGAATTAAAACCATGAACCTATATATATATATATATATATATATATATTGTTACGTCCCGGGTTTTTCGTGATTTTATTTTATTTTCACTTACCTCGTTGACGTAACGAAGTTTGAAGTTTTGTTGCTCCTTTTTAGGCGGGAATGTGCCCGCCAAGGACTGGAGCTAGAGTGGTGATCGTGGGAGGTTATATTTTTATAATAATTGTCCGAATTACAGTTGTTTTAAAACTTTAACAACAAAACTAATAATTTATTTAAAACACATTTTTTTTTGCGACTTAACAATTTTCATATTTAATGATTTAAATTTTATATTTGAATGATGATTTTACTGACGACCCCGACCATTTTGGTCGGGGGCCGGAGTAGAATTTATAAATTTTTGCGACCTCGACCAGATCTGGTCGAGTGTCGTGCTCTAACTGAACTCACTTTTGATTTTTTATAGTGCAGAGCATCTTCGAGATTACTCCGCGACAAAAAAAGAGTGCCTGGGTCGGGCGCTGCACATCTTGTAGGTGCCCAGCGTCCGGCCCGTTACCGTGAGATCCCCAGTGTCAGCAGAATTTGCAGACGCTGTGACTGTGGGATCGTCACTGATAACTTGTTCGCACGATGATTGTATCGGATATTGTTACGTTCAGAGACGTCTCTTCGTCTCTGAATTATTAAAATATTACTTTAACAAAAAAATTTTTATTTCGATTTTTAAAATTATAATTCCAAAAACCCAGGACGTAACAATATATATATATATATATATATATATATATATATATATATATATATATATATATATATATATATATATATATATATATATATATATATATATATATATTGTGACACTGCGTCACAGACGAGGCATAAGCCTCGCCGAAGTCCGTCACCACACGCCGTCAATACCCGCGAAATGTAAAATAGGATAAGAACCACCACGCCTCGAACAATTATCGAAACCCCGTCGTCCCTCGTCGCTCTTCTTTCACCATCTCCGTAGTCCCATATCAACCCGATAATATACTTAAGAATCCCGTCAACCCACAAATCCCCGACAAAACGCATTAGAAGAAACCCTGTGGACGCCGAAAAAGAACGAGCTACAAGGACAACGCCGCATATTATCCCAGTCTTCGCCGAGAATCCCACTCACACCGCCGCGCCGAGGCCCTCACACGGATAGAACACCGAGAAAAGCCGAACACTCATGAGGGCCCGGTCGGTATATCGAGCGAGTGGGATTATTGGAAAAATCAGCATAAAGCGCGCAACGTCAAGTCTTACGCCATCGAGAGAGCCAGTGTCCACAGGGAGCCCTCACCCCTTCCCCCTACGATCTTTGTCGCCGAGTCGATCGTCGCGTGCCATCGTCGGCAGCACCTGCCGGGCAATCCATCATCGAAGGCGCGTGCGCCAGCGACGGCGACTTCAGTGGCCCAATAAGCCATCGATTATCGATCCCCCGATGACCCATATTAATATTGCGCAGGCCCTTGTCCCCGATCTTACCCGAATTTTCCCGAATCCTTTTCCCACGAGCTGTCCCGGTGAAGAAGAGAACGAGCTCGTCACTTCGGCGAGAGCGAGCGTAGAGTAAAGAGTCAAGAGTCATAGCGAAGAATAATATTGTATCGAGCCATATAAAGCAAGAGAAAGCGAGCACGTGGTCGAGATCGCCATTGTCGTTATCGAGAACCACGACTAGCATCGCGAGCGAGAGTACGTGTGGAGTCCTGCCATCCGATAAAGTAAGCCCGTTCCATTACCCTTTTTTTTTTATTCTGCTGCCCCTTTGAACATTTTTCGCGACAAAATACCCTTTTTCTTGTATAAAAACCGTGAGCGTGTGGTGACGCAGCGCGACCCTCCCTTTTACACTCCCGCGATTTTTCAAGCCCATCGTCCCCATTTTCTCTTCTTTTCATTTATTGTAATTTCCCCTGGTTAATTGCGAGTTTGATTTATTTTCAATATTACCGAAAACCCGACGTGGGTAATGATTAAGAGGCCCGCGCGCCGGGAAATCAACGACCCTGAGAAATTGTAATCCCCCCCGCCCCAATCATTTGTTCTTTTCTTTTGTACGAGTCTTTAGAGTTATAAATTTTGTCGATCAATATCGACTGGCGCCCAAAAATCACTAGCACAGTTTTCGTTTCTTTTGCGTTCGTTTTTTTTTTATTCTTGTTTAACACGCGTCCTCGCCACGCTCGAAATTGTCGTGTGGGCGAGTCGCCTGATTCCCAGTAATAAATTTCCGTATTCTTTTACCTTGTCTACTTCTTTCTTACGTAGGGAGATTTTCCTTTTTTTTGCAAATAACCCGGGCTCGCCCGGAAGTAACGTCCGGCAAACCGGAGAGTGCCGTGAATATCGTTTTATATTATATAAATATATCGCCGCCGCCGCCGTGTCAAGAATGTATGGGGCATTCCGTCTAAAATCGACCTATCTAAAAGCCTCATATATAGGGCATTCCGCCTAAAATCGACCTATCTGAAACCCGATATATGGGGAATTCCGTCTAAAATCGACCATCTAAAAGCCTGATATATGGGGCATTCCATCTAAAATCGACCTTCATAAAAGCCTGATAAATGGGGCACTCCGAATAAAATCAATCTATATAAAAGCTTGATATATGGGGAATTCCGTCTAAAATCGACCTTTCTAAAAGACTGATATGTAGGGAATTCCGTCTAAATCGACCTATCTAAAAGCCTGATAATTCTGCCTGGTGATTCTGTCTCAACTTGATATATCGATATGAATCGATATATCGATATGAATCGATATATCGATATGAATCGATATATCGATATGAATCGATATATCGATATGAATCGATATATCGATATGAATCGATATATCGATATGAATCGATATATCGATATGAATCGATATATCGATATGAATCGATATATCGATACGTATCGATATATCGATATGTATTGATATATCGATATTCATATCGATATATCGATTCATATCGATATATCAATACAATATCAATATTCATAATACAATACATATATCAATATTCATATCGATATATCAATACATATCGATATATCGATACGTATCGATATATCGATATGAATCGGTATATCGAATATCGATATATCGAATGTCGATTTATCAAATATCGATATATCGAATGTCGATTTATCAAATATCGATATATCGAATATTGATTTATGTCGAATTTTGGTTTTTGATTAATCGATAAATCGATATATCAATCCGTCTAACATCAACCTACCTAAAAACGTGATATATGGGGAATTCCGTCTGCAATCGGCCTACCTAAAAGCCTTATATATAGGGAATTCCGTCTAAAATCGACCTATCTGAAGTCTTGATATATGGGGAATTCCATATCAAATCGACCGTGATATATGGGTAATTTTGTCTCAATTCGACTTATCTAAATACCTAATATATGGGGAATTCCGTCTCAACTTGACCGATTTAAAAACCGGATATATGGGGAATTCCGTTTCAACTCGACCTATCTGAAAGTCTGATATTATAGGAATTCCATCTCATTCCATGTATATACATATGTTATGTATACAGCGTGACCATTATAATGTGGACGGTATTTTTTTGAGGGTTTTGGGAGGTGATATCGGGGTTTTTCGGGTGCGGTTTTTACATGGTTTTCGAAGCCCGATTCGAAAAAAAATACGGCGTGAATGTGATGATTATAGTTTTTACAGCAGAAAAATGGTGATGACGAAAAATAATGTCAAGTTGATTTTTATTTTTGAAACGTGAAGATTATTTAATTCTGAATACAAAGCGCTGGTGGAACATTTTTTTTGACGCAGATCGCATAAAGAAAAAAAATGTTAAAAGTTGCATTTTAATGCGTTTTTATTCGAAAAGGTGGAATAGAACTGTGCCACGTGAAGTTGCATCACATAAGCTCTGCCTTGGCTCACGGCTGTCGAAGCTTATGTCGCTTGGCCCGAAATGACAGTTGAACGAAATGACAGAGAGAAACGTATTTTCAGCTATCTCTATCGCACCCATGCCAAGCCGTAGTGTTTGAAAAGTGATGTTGAAAAATATGAAAAAATGAAAATAAGCTGTGATATTATTTGAAAAAGTGAAAATTAGATGAAAAGTGAAATAATAGTATTGAAAGAAAGCGTAAAGAGTGGAAAACGATTTAATATTTTCTGAGAAATTTCGAAACATTTTCATTAACTTTTAGAATTTCGAAAAAATTGATAAAAATAGCAACATTTGATACAATTTTGATTTTTTTTTTTTCAATGTCCAGCTTGCGCAAGTTAAAAGATATGGTAAATTTGTTCGAGAGTATCATCTCGGGATAGTTTGTATTCTTGTTGGACAGAATGTCCTCAAGTTACCAGCTGCAAACATAACTTTAATACGACTGTTCACCGCTTTTTCTAAAAACTTTTTGACTTGGTGCCAAATTTCAAATTGTTCAACATTTTCGCATCTCAAGTTGGCTTTTACCTTTCAGTACTGTTATTAGCACTTGTTTAGCTTGACTTTTTGTACACTTTGGATCTGTACAAGCTGTGAACTTGCAATTTCCTGAGAAATGCAAAAGGTTCAAGCCATCTAGCATTTACCTTTGGATTAACGGATCATCATAGTGCGACCACCCGAAAAATAGCCGATTTCCGCTATTTTTTTTTGTAACGTGGATAGTAGTACTAATCGGTCTAATTTTTTTTTTTTATAAATTGAAGCACCGATAAAGAATACAAAATTTTTTTTTAACAATTTCTTTATTCATTGTTTAATATTTTTTTAATTACGTAAAATTGCGTGGAAAAAATGGTGTCCCATGTTGGCCAGGATTGCGACCGCAAATTTCATGTGAAACAAAAAATTCAAAATCATTTATTAATTTGTAAAAAATCCGCTACGTTCTTATCGAGGATTTTTTTAAATGAAATTTTAAAAAATTGCGGCGGTTTGAACATAAAGTATCGAATTGAGCTTTTTTCGACAGTTTTTCGTAAAAAAAAAGGATGATTTAAAAAAAAAAAGCTTCCGTAGGAGCATAATGAATGAGGTGAAGAATGTTCTGTTAAAAATTCAAACGGATCGGTTGAAAACGCTTCCTTTGAGAGTGGCCACCGTTTTCATAAACACCATTCCAAGAAAAACGCGTTCAATGTTGAACAATGAATGAAGTCATTTTTAAAAATTCATTTTGTATTCTTGATCGGTGTTTCAATTTGTAAAAAAAAAAAATTAGACCGATTAGCTCATCCTATCCACCTAAAAAATAAATCGGCTCTTCTTCGAGCGGTCTCACTGTGATGATCCCTTGATTTTCCAATGAAGACACACCTTATTCTATGAGAGAGCATAGTGGATGTAAATCCCGAAATGCAGATCGCCAAATCGCGAATCACGAGTACTTTTTCGTGATAAATCTGAAATGCATGATACAATCAGAACCTAGCTTGAAATTATAATATGCGGAGAAAGAATAGAAGAAAGAGCTCTCTCGGTATAGCTCGAGGTTTACATGCCTTGTTCGATGTTTTCGCAGTCAAAATAGATAATGGTAATTATACATTATTATAGATTTTGATATGCCAAATCGATTGATGCATGTTAAAATCGGAAGTTAATTTTGCTTGAAATTATAACAAGCGGAGAAAAAATGAAGGGCTCTCTTGGTGACTTTTTCAATTTCTTCACGAAATGGTCTCCAAAACAGATAATTTTTACATCGACTTTTTGCCATTTTTACTTGATTTGTCAACTCGTTGTCTGCTTGTGGTCGACTTGCTGTCGACATGTTGTCGACTAGTTATCGACAAGTTGTCGATAATGTTTATGTTTATGTTAATGTTTATTATGTTATGTATCGTATTATATTTATGTTTATATCGACTTGTGGTCGACTTGTTGTCGACTTGTTGACGCCTTGTTATCGATTTGTGGTCGACTTGGCGCCAACTTATTAATACTAACTGCGAGGAAAACGGTGAAAGGGCAATCTGCATTTTCACTGCGCGAGATGAAATCCGCGTTTCCGATCGAACTTTTCGACTCGTTTAAATATTTGGCTACATCAAATTGCAAATTTGAGACTGATTCCATCTCCAGCGTTTAAGGTAAAAGATCGACAAATAGTGCTACTTAAGGTGTAGGCAAAACCATTTTAAAAATCAACGATTCCCCTCGTGTTTTTTTTAACAAAACGTGTAGTTTAGTTCAATGTTTACATAGTCTAAATCCCGCTCGTGTTAATAAATTTTTCTCCAGAGGAAATTACAAACGCCGACGTGCAGCGCCGCGCGTGATTGAAATTACGATCTAATTTTGTGCGTTTCTCACTGTGCGAGATCAAATAAACATTTCCGACTGCGCGATTCAATTCCACACAATATTTAAATAATTACGATGCCCTTTTCGTGTTTGATTTCATCTGTTGCCGCAGCAGCGAACGTCCACGACTAACCGCATGCAAAACAGCGATATAACATTCTGCGTTTTTTACTGCGCGAGATGAAATCCACGTTCCCGGTCGCATCTTTCTATTCGTTCAATTATTTAACTACATCAAACTGCAAATTCGAGACTGATTTCATCTAACGATCGACAAGCAGTGCAGCTGAAGGGAAAGGCATAATCATTTTGAAAATCAAAATTATTATTGAATCTTCTGCTTTTTTTAACTGTGCGAGATCAAATCAACATTACCGACTGCACGATTCAATTTCACACAATATTTAAATAATTACGATGCCCTTTTCGTGTTTGATTTCATCTGTTGCCGCAGCAGCGAACGTCCACGACTAACCACATGGAAAACGGCGATATAACATTCTGCGTTTTTCACTGCGCGAGATGAAATCCACGTTCCCGGTCGAATCTTTCCATTCGTTGAATTATTTGATTGCATCAAATTGCAAATTCGAGACTGATTTCATCTAACGATCGACAAGCAGTGCAACTGAAAGTGAAGGCATAATCATTTCGAAAATCGAAATTATTATCGAATCTTTTGCTTTTTTTCACTGTGCGAGATGAAATCAACATTTCCGTTGGCACGATTCCGTTCCGTCGAACATTCGCCTATTTACGATGCTCTTGTTGTGTTTGATTTTATCTGCTGCGGCAGTAGCGAACATCCATGACTAACTGGGAGGAAAACGGTGAAAGGACAGTCTGCATTTTCACTGCGCGAGATGAAATCCGCGTTCCCGATCGAACTTTTCGACTTGTTTAGATATTTGGCTACATAAAATATCAAATTTGAGACTGATTCCATCTCCAGCGTTCGAGGTGAACGATCGACAAGTAGTGCTGCCTAAGGTGTAGGCAAAGCCATTTTGAAAATGAACGTTTGCCCTCGGGTTTTTTTCAACGAAACGTTTAGTTTCTTAAAATGTTTAAATAGTATAAATCCTGCACGTGTTAACAAATTCATCTCCAGAGGAAGTTACGAACTCCGCCACGCAGCGCCACGCGTGATCGAAATTACGAGCTAATCTTGTGCACTTCCGACTGTGCGAGATGAAATCAACATTACCGACTGCACGATTCAATTCCACACAATATTTAAATAATTACGATGCCCTTTTCGTGTTTGATTTCATCTGTTGCCGCAGCAGCGAACGTCCACGACTAACCGCATGCAAAACAGCGATATAACATTCTGCGTTTTTTACTGCGCGAGATGAAATCCACGTTCCCGGTCGAATCTTTCCATTCGTTTAATTATTTGACTACATCAAATTGCAAACTCGAGACTGATTTTATCTAACGATCGACAAGCAGTGCAGCTGAAGGGGAAAGCATAATCATTTTGAAAATCGAAATTATTATCGAATCTTCTGCTTTTTTTAACTGTGCGAGATCAAATCAACATTACCGACTGCACGATTCAATTCCACACAATATTTGATTTTCAAAACGGCTTTGCCTACACCTTAAGCTGCATTACTTGTCGATTGTTCACCTTAAACGCTGCAGATGAAATCAGTATTGAATTTGAAATTTTATGTAGCCGAATATTTAAACAAGTCAAAAAGTTCGATCGGGAACGCGGATTTCATCTCGCGCAGTGAAAATGCAGACTGTGCTTTCATCGTTTTCCTCCCAGTTAGTCATGGATGTTCGCTACTGCCGCAGCAGATAAAATCAAACACAACAAGAGCATCGTAAATAGGCGAATGTTCGACGGAACGGAATCGTGCCAACGGAAATGTTGATTTCATCTCGCACAGTGAAAAAAAGCAAAAGATCCGATAATAATTTCGATTTTCGGAATGATTATGCCTTCACCTTCAGTTGCACTGCTTGTCGATCGTTAGATGAAATCAGTCTCGAATTTGCAATTTGATGCAATCAAATAATTCAACGAATGGAAAGATTCGACCGGCAACGTGGATTTCATCTCGCGCAGTGAAAAACGCAGAATGTTATATCGCCGTTTTCCATGCGTTTAGTCGTGGACGTTCGCTGCTGCCGCAACAGATGAAATCAAACACGACAAGGGCATCGTAATTATTTAAATATTGTGTGGAATTGAATCGTGCAGTCGGTAATGTTGATTTGATCTCGCACAGTTAAAAAAAGCAGAAGATTCGATAATAATTTCGATTTTCAAAATGATTATGCCTTTCCCTTCAGCTGCACTGCTTGTCGATCGTTAGATGAAATCAGTCTCAAATTTGCAGTTTGATGTAGTCAAATAATTAAACGAATGGAAAGATTCGACCGGGAACGTGGATTTCATCTCGCGCAGTAAAAAACGCAGAATGTTATATCGCCGTTTTCCATACGGTTAGTCGTGGACGTTCGCTGCTGCGGCAACAGATGAAATCAAACACGACAAGGGCATCGTAATTATTTAAATATTGTGTGAAATTAAATCGTGCAGTCGGTAATGTTGATTTGATCTCGCACAGTTAAAAAAAGCAGAAGATTCAATAATAATTTTGATTTTCAAAATGATTATGCCTTTCCCTTCAGCTGCACTGCTTGTCGATCGTTAGATGAAATCAGTCTCGAATTTGCAGTTTGATGTAGTTAAATAATTGAACGAATGGAAAGATGCGACCGGGAACGTGGATTTCATCTCGCGCAGTAAAAAACGCAGAATGTTATATCGCTGTTTTGCATGCGGTTAGTCGTGGACGTTCGCTGCTGCCGCAGCAGATGAAATCAAACACGACAAGGGCATCGTAACTAGTCAAATATTGTGTAGAATGGAATCGCGCAGTCGGAAATGTTTATTTGATCTCGCACAGTGAGAAACGCACAAAATTAGATCGTAATTTCGATCACGCGCGGCGCTGCACGTCGGCGTTTGTAATTTCCTCTGGAGAAAAATTTATTAACACGAGCGGGATTTAGACTATGTAAACATTGAACTAAACTACACGTTTTGTTAAAAAAAACACGAGGGGAATCGTTGATTTTTAAAATGGCTTTGCCTACACCTTAAGTAGCACTATTTGTCGATCTTTTACCTTAAACGCTGGAGATGGAATCAGTCTCAAATTTGCAATTTGATGTAGCCAAATATTTAAACGAGTCGAAAAGTTCGATCGGAAACGCGGATTTCATCTCGCGCAGTGAAAATGCAGATTGTCCTTTCACCGTTTTCCTCGCAGTTAGTATTAATAAGTTGGCGCCAAGTCGACCACAAATCGATAACAAGGCGACAACAAGTCGACAACAAGTCGACCACAAGTTGATATAAACATAAATATAATACGATACATAACATAATAAACATTAACATAAACATAAACATTATCGACAACTTGTCGATAACTAGTCGACAACATGTCGACAGCAAGTCGACCACAAGCAGACAACGAGTTGACAAATCAAGTAAAAATGGCAAAAAGTCGATGTAAAAATTATCTGTTTTGGAGACCATTTCGTGAAGAAATTGAAAAAGTCACCAAGAGAGCCCTTCATTTTTTCTCCGCTTGTTATAATTCCAAGCAAAATTAACTTCCGATTTTAACATGCATCAATCGATTTGGCATATCAAAATCTATAATAATGTATAATTACCATTATCTATTTTGACTGCGAAAACATCGAACAAGGCATGTAAACCTCGAGCTATACCGAGAGAGCTCTTTCTTCTATTCTTTCTCCGCATATTATAATTTCAAGCTAGGTTCTGATTGTATCATGCATTTTAGATTTATCACGAAAAAGTACTCGTGATTCGCGATTTGGCGATCTGCATTTCGGGATTTACATCCACTATGCTCTCTCATAGAATAAGGTGTGTCTTCATTGGAAAATCAAGGGATCATCACAGTGAGACCGCTCAAAGAAGAGCCGATTTATTTTTTAGGTGGATAGGATGAGCTAATCGGTCTAATTTTTTTTTTTTACAAATTGAAACACCGATCAAGAATACAAAATGAATTTTTAAAAATGACTTCATTCATTGTTCAACATTGAACGCGTTTTTCTTGGAATGGTGTTTATGAAAACGGTGGCCACTCTCAAAGGAAGCGTTTTCAACCGATCCGTTTGAATTTTTAACAGAACATTCTTCACCTCATTCATTATGCTCCTACGGAAGCTTTTTTTTTTAAATCATCCTTTTTTTTTACGAAAAACTGTCGAAAAAAGCTCAATTCGATACTTTATGTTCAAACCGCCGCAATTTTTTAAAATTTCATTTAAAAAAATCCTCGATAAGAACGTAGCGGATTTTTTACAAATTAATAAATGATTTTGAATTTTTTGTTTCACATGAAATTTGCGGTCGCAATCCTGGCCAACATGGGACACCATTTTTTCCACGCAATTTTACGTAATTAAAAAAATATTAAACAATGAATAAAGAAATTGTTAAAAAAAAATTTTGTATTCTTTATCGGTGCTTCAATTTATAAAAAAAAAAAATTAGACCGATTAGTACTACTATCCACGTTACAAAAAAAAATAGCGGAAATCGGCTATTTTTCGGGTGGTCGCACTATGATGATCCGTTAATCCAAAGGTAAATGCTAGATGGCTTGAACCTTTTGCATTTCTCAGGAAATTGCAAGTTCACAGCTTGTACAGATCCAAAGTGTACAAAAAGTCAAGCTAAACAAGTGCTAATAACAGTACTGAAAGGTAAAAGCCAACTTGAGATGCGAAAATGTTGAACAATTTGAAATTTGGCACCAAGTCAAAAAGTTTTTAGAAAAAGCGGTGAACAGTCGTATTAAAGTTATGTTTGCAGCTGGTAACTTGAGGACATTCTGTCCAACAAGAATACAAACTATCCCGAGATGATACTCTCGAACAAATTTACCATATCTTTTAACTTGCGCAAGCTGGACATTGAAAAAAAAAAAATCAAAATTGTATCAAATGTTGCTATTTTTATCAATTTTTTCGAAATTCTAAAAGTTAATGAAAATGTTTCGAAATTTCTCAGAAAATATTAAATCGTTTTCCACTCTTTACGCTTTCTTTCAATACTATTATTTCACTTTTCATCTAATTTTCACTTTTTCAAATAATATCACAGCTTATTTTCATTTTTTCATATTTTTCAACATCACTTTTCAAACACTACGGCTTGGCATGGGTGCGATAGAGATAGCTGAAAATACGTTTCTCTCTGTCATTTCGTTCAACTGTCATTTCGGGCCAAGCGACATAAGCTTCGACAGCCGTGAGCCAAGGCAGAGCTTATGTGATGCAACTTCACGTGGCACAGTTCTATTCCACCTTTTCGAATAAAAACGCATTAAAATGCAACTTTTAACATTTTTTTTCTCCATGCGATCTGCGTCAAAAAAAATTTTCCACCAGCGCTTTGTATTCAGAATTAAATAATCTTCACATTTCAAAAATAAAAATCAACTTGACATTATTTTTCGTCATCACCATTTTTCTGCTGTAAAAACTATAATCATCACATTCACGCCGTATTTTTTTTCGAATCGGGCTTCGAAAACCATGTAAAAACCGCACCCGAAAAACCCCGATATCACCTCCCAAAACCCTCAAAAAAATACCGTCCACATTATAATGGTCACGCTGTATACTAGGTCGTTTAAGGGGAGAGCAGTGGCTTAGTGGGTGAGGCTCTGGGTTCGCACGCAGCGGACCCGGGTTCGAGCCCCACGGCCGACACCGATGGAATTTATTCTATGTGTTTAATCTGCAAACCCGGTGGTTCGGATCCCACCAAAACAAATGCCCAAAAACACCTTTCTGTGATGGGTGGGTGGTCGGGGTACGGCTCTGGAGGACTCCCGCAGCGGTTCTTATCGCTCGGAAGGTGGCCGCTTAGCCGTGCACTGACTTACCCACTGAATCACAGTAAAGGAGGAGCTCGCTTAGGTCTCCTCTGGAGACCGCGCTTGAGTTTACTCGCGCGGCCACCAGGGGGGAACTAGGGAGACTCCGACCTGTATCGGCGGAAGGTTTTTTGCAGTTTTCCTCCGTCCTCGGCGAATGCGATACAGGATAAAATGGTGAAGGAGCGATGCGGCTGCAGACGTATGATCGCGAGGAGGAGTAGGTGGTGATAATAATGGTCGGAGCAGGCGGTTGATGGTCGGAAAGTATACGAAATCACCACCCTTGTAAGAACCCCCCAGAGGGCGTGTGCAAGTAAAACTCGACATTATTATTTATTACTAGGTCGTTTAAAAAAAAAATTCGATTTTCCAACGGGTCACACCTAAAATAGTTATATTAGGTAGAAAAAAAATTTATGTCAAAAGATGAGAATTTTAGGTTGAGTGGAAGATTCGCCGCGCATTTGAGTTGAAATTTTTTTTTTTCATCGAATTTATAATGAACATTTTTCGATTTTCCAACGGGCCACACCTGAAATAGTTAGTTTAGGTAGAAAAAAAATGTATGCCAAAAGATGAGAATTTTAGGTTGAGTGGAAGATTCGCTGCATTTGAGTTACAATTTTTTTTACCCTTTTCATCGAATTTATAATGAAAATTTTTTGATTTTCCAACGGGCCACACCTGAAATAATTAGTTTGGGTGGAAAAAAATTTATGTCGAAATATGAAAATTTTAGGTCGAGTGGAAGATTCGCCGCATTTGAGTTCAAAATTTTTTTCTTCGTTTTCATCGAATTTATAATTAAAATTTTTTGATTTTCCAACGGGCCACACCTGAAATAATTAGTTTGGGTAGAAAAAAAATTTATGTCAAAAGATGAGAATTTTAGGTTAAGTGGAAGATTCGCCCCGCATTTGAGTTGAAATTTTTTTTTTTCGTTTTCTTCGAATTTATGATTAAAATTTTTTGATTTTCCAACGGGCCACACCTGAAATAATTAGTTTGGGTAGAAAAAAAAATTTATGTCAAAAGATGAGAATTTTAGGTTGAGTGAAAGATTCACAGCATTTGAGTTAAATTTTTTTTTTTTCTTTTCATCGAATTTATGATGAAAATTTTTCGGGGCACACCTGAAATAGTTGGTTTAGGTCGAAAAAAATTTTATGCAAACAGATGAGAATTTTAGGTTGAGTGGAAGATTTGCCGCATTTGAGTTGAACATTTTTTTTTTTCTTTTCATCGAATTTATAGTGAAAATTTTTTGATTTACCAACGGGCCACACCTGAAGTAATTAGTTTAGGTAGAAAAAAAATGTATGTCAAATGATGAGAATTTCAGGTTGAGTGGAAGATTCGCCGCATTTGAATTAAAATTTTTTTTTTCTTTTTATCGAATTTGTAAGGAAATAGTAATTTTACCAGAAATTATTCATCATAAATTCGATAAACGGAAAAAAAAAAATTTTATTTAAATGCGGCGAATCTTCACTCAACTTGAAACAGAATCGTGTCAAGAATCGATAAATTGATATATCGATACGTCGAATCATGTCACGAATCGATAAGTTGATATATCGATATACCGAATTGTGTCTAGAATTGATGAATTGATATATCGATCTATCGAATCGAGTATAAATACAACGAAATGTGTCAAAAATCGATATTTCGATATATCGAACCGTGTCAAGAATCGATATATCCATATATTGAACGGAGTCAGAAATCGATATAACTATATATTGAACGGTTTCAGTAATCGGTATATCGATATTTTAATAAAACCCAAACTCAACCCAAACTCATATCCGAAAACCAATTAACACAAATATAAACAATTTTTTTTCAAAACATCTTTCCAGAATGTTTTTCTTTAACAACTGACACAAACACAAGATGGGGGGTTGGCGCGCAGGGGGGCGAAGCCCCCCTAATATATATATATATTGTGACACGGCGTCACAGACGAGGCATAAGCCTCGCCGAAGTCCGTCACCACACGCTGCCAATACCCGCGAAATGTAAAATAGATTAAGAATTGACCAGCTTCGACAATTAGCGAAACTCCGTCGTCCCTCGTCGCTCTTCTTTCACCATCCCCGTAGTCCCATCCCAACCCAATAATGTCCCCAAGGATCCCGCTGCCCCACAAATCCCTAAGAAAAAGTATTAAGAGGAACCCTGTGGACGGCGAAGAAGACCCAACGACAAGGACAACGCCGCATATGATCTCAGTCGTCGCCGAGAATCCCACTCACACCGCCGCGCCGAGGCCCTCACACGGATAGACCGCCGAGAAAAGCCGAACATCTGCGAGGGCCCGGTCGGTATATCGAGCGAGTGGGATCATCGGAAAAATCAGCATAGAGCGAGCAACGTCAAGTATTACGCCATCGAGAGAGCCAGTGTCCACAGGGAGCCCCCACCCCTTCCCCCTACGATCTTTGTCACCGAGTCGACCGTCGCGTGCCATCGTCGGCAGCACCTGCCGGGCCATCTATCATCGAAGGCGCGTGCGCCAGCGACGGCGACTTCGGTGGCCCAATAAGCCATCGATTATCGATCCCCCGATGACCCATATTAATATTGCGCAGGCCCTTTGACCCCGATCTCACCCGAATTTTCCCGAATCCTTTTCCCACGAGCTGTCCCGGTGAAGAAGAAGACGAGCTCGTCACTTCGGCGAGAGCTAGCATAGAGGAGAGACAGCGAGACCTAATTATTGTATCGAGCCATACTGGAGAAAAATTGTACAGCGAAAGAGAGCGAGCACGTGGTCGTGACCACCATCTTTACCGGTATCGATTACCACGACGAGCATCGCGAGCGAGAGAGCGTGTGGAAATCCTCCCAGCGATAAAGTAAGCCCTTTCCATTATCTTTCTTTTTCTGCTGCCCTTTTGAACATTTTTGCGACAAAATACCCCTTTTTCTTGTATCGATCCGTGAGCGTGTGGTGGCGCAGCGCGACCCTCCCTTTTACACCTTAGCGAATTTTCATACCCGTCGTCCCCATTTGCGCTTTATTTTGCTTATTGTAATTCCCCCCGATTTTTCATTGAGCTCGATTAATTTTCAACATTGCCGAAAACCCGACGTGGGTAATCATTAAGAGGCCCGCGCGCCGGGAACACCCTCGACCCTGAGAAACTGTAACCCCCCCCCCCCCCCCCGTTTTTTCTTTTTTTGCGTTTGAGTTCTTAAAAATACAAATTTTGTCGATCTATATCGGCTGGCGCCCAAAAATTAGTAGCCCGTTTCCGTTTCTTTTGCGTTCGTATTTTTTTTTTTTCTTTTCTTTTTCTTTCTTTTTTTTTTGTCGAGCACGTGTCCTCGCCCCGCTCGAAATTGTCGCGTGGCGAGTCGCGTAGACCCAGAAATAAATTTCAGTATTCTTTTACTTTGCCTATTTTCTTTTTCCCCCTAGATAAACCCCCTTGGTCTTTTTTTTTTTCCTTTTTTTGTGCGAACAACCCGGGTTCACCCGGGAATAACGTCCGGCGAACTAGAGAGTGCCGTGACAAATTTTGGCGCCCAACGTGGGGCCCCGGAAGAAAATTTTTTGTATAGAAGAAATTTAATAATTAAATTTCATAGTGCCCACCCACGATCGGTTAATCCAGCTCAAGTTTCGTAATCGTCACCACACGCATCACGCGCGCCGTGGTGTCGATCCCGCTATCGAACCGTCACAGTTTTTTTCCGAATTTGAAATTGATTTTTTTTTGTGTGTGAAAATTTTCTACGAGTGCGAATTTTTTTTGTGTAATAGCTGCAAAAATTTTCGAGATCACAGTGTGCATCGATCGATCCCTCGCCGAACCATCAAATCAGTGTAAAATATTTCTTTTCTCGTTCGAGACAATAGCGAAAATATAATTTCTCTTAAAGTTCAATTCCCGTGAAATACGCGAACAAAGCAACGACGCTCGTGCCTCGAGGATTTGTTTTCTTTTTTTTTCTCTCGACCTTCGAGCCGAGCAGCGGCCTTTGTCTCCGAGAGAGACGAGTGAGCGCGATTATCGCGTGAATATTTCGAGTCAAGGCCCAGGGAAATAGACGTAACGGGACAACGAATTAATCCTCTTTTCTTTTTCTCGTGTTCATTTAAAATTAGATATTTAGCGTTTCTCCCAAGTGACAGGTTCTCAACCTGAGTAATAATCCCTCGAATTTTTCTTGCGAACACATTTTTTTTTGAGAGTCCTTTTTTTTTCTCTTCTTCATTTTTTTTTGCCGTTTTTCTTCTTTTTTCTTTTTTTTGAAATTTCCCCTTTCTCGCGGAATTGACATTTCCATTGCGAATAGTAAAATCATTATTGAATTTTTTTTCTTTCTTCCCCCCCCCCCCCCCCCCCATATATTTTTTTTCTTTCTTTCTTTCATTCTCTTTCTTTTTTTTTCATATTTGAGAGTAGTTTGAGAGAGTTCGCGAGGATCGGATCGAAAATATTGACGCACTGTTTGCTTTTGGTTTCTTTTTTTTTGAGCTATTTTTTTTGTCAGCGTAAAGCTATCGTGTGATCATCCGGCGGCGATCGCAGAGCGCTCTCGCCCCCGCCCAGCCTTGTTAATACGTGTTTGCGTCGCGCCACGCAGAGTGACTCGCGTGCGCAGACCGACATTGTCCGTACCCCTGTCTCGTTTATTCCTGCCTTCATTATTTTTCTTCATTACCCCCTTAAAACTTTTTGTGCCGTGCCCCCCCCCTTCCCCCCTCAAGTTTCAAGCTTTCTTTTTTTTTTTCTTTCTTTTCTTGTGTTGTTTTCGATTCAACCCCCCCCTCGCTTATTAGTCACTCCCGTGTGTCGTGCTACGCCGAGTACCTCGCGTGCGCAGACCCGCTCACCCTTTATATTTTTTTTTTTCTCTCTTTTTCCTTTTTTTTAAATAGAAGTCCCTAGCAATTATAAAATCGCACCCCCGCACGACCCTATTGTTTACGCCCTCACACCCAAACGTTTTTCCCTAATTGCAATCCGTTTACAATTATTTTTCTCGCGCTTCGTTTTTTTTTCTCGAATCACCCCGCCATTACACCACCGTTGCCGAACCACCCGAGATTTGCCCAATACCCGAGGACCCTCGATTATTCGAAGTAAATTGAAAAAGAAAATTTTTTTTTGGAGATATCGGGGTATCAGCTGTTCACTTTTTTTGTTTTATTTTGCCCCGTGTCTCAGAAATAGAGGAATCCCCCAAAAATGGAAACCGCTTCCCTAGTCACGTGTACCACGCCCACGTACACCACCACCACAGCCCCAGTCATGACAACGAGTACCCAGAACACCCCCCCCGACAACAGGAGTCCCTCTCGAGATCGAGGAAGCAATTGCCACGATCCGAGAGGAGATTAGACAGGTCAAGGACATCCGAGATGTTCTCAGGTGCTGCGATAATGCACGTCTGAGTACGATGGGTACCGCGGAGGAATTGCTCAATAGGTTCACCCGATTCGAGATTCGCCGTTGTTATCCACAAGTCCCCACCCCCTGGAATCGAGAAATAGATGAGAGACGTACCCCGACGCCCTTCACGTACGAATCTGCTATACGAGAGTACCCCTACAGCACCCTCCTCGACGTGAGTACCCCGCACACTTCCCACGTAATACCCCCTTCCTCGCCTAACCCCCGACAACCCCAGAACACTCCCCATCCCCGGACTATCGATCCTGCTAATCAGACCGAGCAGCCCCAGCAACGACAAGACGTAGCGATCCAATGGGTGCGAGTACCGACCCAAGGACAGACAAGTGATGACCACGACTGGGCCACGACAGAAGCACCCGATGGACTACTAGACCCCCTCGGTCCCACGTCCGAAACGAGACCCCGACAGCCCCGACCAACACCATCACCACGCCGCAGCCCCATTTCCTCGCAACCCCCTCCCCCCACCTCGAACCGCAGACCCATTCCCCTCATCCCGTCCCTCGGAGTACCAGAACATCGCGTCACATGGAACCCATCCATCACTTACGCCCTTCCCCCCCCCACGAGCCCGATTTGAACAGCACCCGAGTCCCCCCCCCGCAACCAACAGCCACGCGCAGTTACAGCCAAGCAGTAACCAATCCCAGTGAGTCGAGTTACGGGCGAGATGCTCGTTTCGTAGACCACTGGAAAAGATTCGGCCCGAAATTCACCGGAAAGCGTGGGGAGGACGGAGAGGAGTTCCTCCGTCGACTTCACGAATACGGATCCAGTCGCGAGTTCACCGAGGAGGACCTCCTACGAGCTCTGCCGGAAGCCTTCACCGGCAAAGCCCTCCTGTGGTACCGGGTGGAGCAACAGAGTTGGAGCTCGTACGAGGGATTCCTTTTCTTCTTTCGCGAACGCTTCAGTTACGGGAATTTGCAAGAGAGATTGCGTCGCGAAGTCGAGCTTCGCACGCAGGGCCCTGATGAGCCGACGGCGGAATTCCTCGACAAAATCCGCACGCTTTTCAGCCACGTCAACCCCCCTATTTCCCTAGAAACCCAACTGGACATCTGTTGCACCAACCTCCACCCGACGATCTCGGCACACGTTTTCCGGGAAGGGGTGACGAGTTTCCTCGACTTACGGAGAGCGTGTCGCCGAGTGGAAGATCAGAGAGAACACGCGAGGCATTACCGTCCCCCTCCCCCAGCAGCCCAGTCAGCCCTCCCATCCACAGCATACATAGCCCCCGAGAACAAAGGGCAGCGAAACAAACTCGCAGCCATCACCAAGACCGAGCACAACCCTCCAACCAAATCCCCTCCCAGCCCAATTCCACCCAGCAATCCCGAGCGCCCTGATGTGGCAGCCGCTACTGCCCCGAATCCGAACCCACCAAGACGACCACCCAACCCCTCTCCGAAGCCCCGCATCCCTACCCTCGCTGAAGCAGCCCCGTCTCAACCTCCTCCCGGCTACAAGCCCATGCAACCCAATACACCCAACCCGCAGCGCTGCTACAATTGCCGACAGACGGGTCACCGTTATGCCAGTTGTACGCGGCCATTAGGCCATTTCTGCAGGATCTGCGGCTACCCGGGCTACGACACGAATTCGTGTCTGCGCTGCGAACGTCGCAGGGCGGGAAACGATGCCCCGGGGGGACAATAAATGCCCTGGCCCCCCAATGCCCAGAACGAGCATTCCTAGACCCCGACCTTACCCCTCTCCCCCCAATCCCACGCACAAGACCCTCCAGTGAGACGACCCCCACGAACGAATCCCTACGAACCGAAGAAGACAACCCCGTCCACTTCGTGGACACAATACGAGACGAGAGACACTTCCTCGGTCTGGAACTTTGCGGAACGGCGATCGAGGCATTGGTGGACCCGGGTGCGAGCCGAACATACCTGGGAGTCGAGACCACCACGGTGTTGCCGGACGAGCTCGAACCCATCGACGAGGCAGTCCGGGTCGCAAACGGAGCCACCTTGCCAGTTCGAGGACTCGCCCGTTTGAGTATCGAGATCGAGGGAGACATCAAGACCCACGAATTCAGAGTTGCCCCCCTTGGTTACCCCTGCGTATTAGGAATAGACTTTTTACGAGCATTCGAGATTAGCGTTGATTACCGCACGAACACATGGCGTGTTCGTGACGGCCCTCCCCGCCCCTTTTTAAGCTCCGAAGGTACCCGATGGAATCTGGTGGCCAGCCAAGAGTGCGCCGGACTGGTCGGTGCTACCCCGGAAATGACCCAAGCCCTCGAAGCCCTCCTAGACAAGTTTGCACCCGCGAAACCCCCTGGCCCCCTCAGTTTAACCCAAGTTGTCCAACATTCCATAGACGTCCAAAACCACCCCCCTATCCGACAAAAGTCCCGAATAATTTCCAATTACCTCCTAACCATGGCCCAAAAAGAAGTGGATAAGATGCTCGACGATGACGTCATTGAGCGATCCGCCAGCGCTTGGCTCAGCAACCCCGTCATAGTACCCAAACCCAACGGAAAACACCGATTTTGCATAGACTACCACGACGTCAACAAAGTAACTAAGAAAGATGCCTACCCCCTCCCTAATATGGACCGAATACTCGACGGACTACGACGTGCCCGACATATTTCCAAAATCGATCTGAGTCAAGCCTATTTCCAAGTAGCCCTCGAACCCTCCAGCCGTCCCATCACCGCCTTTGCCGTCCCTGGACGTGGACTTTTCCAGTTTAAAAGAATGCCCTACGGACTTACGAACGCCCCTGCGACATTTCAACGAATTATGGACCAACTAATAGACCCCGCATGGGAACCCCACGTCTTCGCATACTTGGATGATGTGATCATAGCCACGGAAACGACGGAAGAGCACCTCGAGTACTTGACTCGAGTCCTGAGAGTCCTGAATGAGGCCAGACTCGAGATCAACCGGGAAAAGAGCGAGTTCTTTTGCTCAGAGGTCAAATACCTTGGCTATGTGATCGGACATGATGGCCTGAAGACTGACCCAGACAAGATCACCCCCATCCTATCCTACCCTCCACCGAGAAACCTAAAACAACTCCGGCGATTCCTAGGAATGGTCGGATGGTACGCCCGATTCATGGGAGACATTTCCCGTGATAAGGCTCCCCTGACCACCCTTTTGCATAAAAATACCCCCTGGACTTGGGGACCAGAACAGCAATCCGCTTTCGAAGCCCTGAAGTCAGCCCTCACCCGAACCCCTGTACTTGCCCGACCCGATTTCTCCCTCCCCTTCTCAATCCACACCGATGCGAGCGATACCGCCATCGGAGCCGTCCTTACCCAGCAATTCGAAGATGACGAACACCCCATCCTGTTCGCGAGTCGCGTCCTCACATCCGCCGAGAGGAAGTACACCGTAACCGAGAGGGAGTGTCTTGCGGTGCTATGGGCAGCAAAGAAAATACGCCCATACATCGAGGGCACTGCTTTCACGGTGATCACGGATCACAGCAGTCTCCAATGGCTCAAGAACCTCCGAGATCCGGCTGGGCGATTGGCTCGTTGGGCCTTGGCAATGCAAGCCCTCGACATGAAAATCGTCCACCGGAAGGGAACGCTGCATGTGGTCCCTGATGCCCTCTCGCGCATGTATGAGGATTGCGACGAAGCCCTAGCCGCCATAGGTGAAGCCCATGACCCCTGGTACCTAGAGAAATATCGCAACGTCCAAGAATTCCCCTGGAAATACCCGAATTGGAAAATCGAAGAGGATAAAATGTACTATCATCGCCCCCACTCCATCATTGATCCTACCCTCGTTGACCTAGATGCATGGAAGCTAGTCCTACCCAAAGAATCCCGAGACAGAGCCCTACAAGACGCCCACGACAACCCCCAAGCTGGCCATTTAGGAGTAGATAAGACTTACAGTCGAGTCATACAAGACTTCTTTTGGCCAGGCGTCTATCAAGACGTGGCCCGATACGTTACCCGATGTCCCATTTGCCAACTCCACAAAGTTCCCCAGACCCCCCCCGCTGGCCTAATGAGAGAAAGAACGACCGAGGGCCCATGGAGCGTCGTAGCAACCGACATTATGGGACCCTTTCCCCCGAGTAAGAGCCAGAACAGATACGTGGTGGTCTTCCAGGACTTGTTCACGAAGTTCGTCGAAGCCAAGGCTCTCCGCGCGGCCACAGGGCCAAATGTAATCAATGCCCTAGAGACATTGGTCCTCAATCGGTGGGGTTGTCCCACATATTTGCTAACTGATAACGGAACGGAGTTCGTGAATGGCCATGTGACCCACCACTTATCCCAGTATGGCATCCATCAGACGACCGTTCCCCCGTATCATGCCCAAGCCAACCCTGTCGAAAGAGTAAACCGTACCCTCAAAACCATGATGACCTCCTATATCGCATCCGATCATCGCGATTGGGACCTCCACCTCCCTGAACTATGTTTCGCCCTCAACACAGCCGTTCAATCGTCCACCCTGATGACCCCAGCCTTCTTAAACTTCGGAAGGAACCCTCGACCGGCGAAGAACCTTCGCAATCGTACCCCTGCTCCCCCTGGCCTTCTACCCGGTGACCCTGCCCTATGGAAAGACCGTATGACCCGATTACCCCTCTTACACGACTGGGTACACAAAAACCTCGAGCAAGCGTCCCAAAGACAGGCCCGTTATTACAATAAAGGACGGAAAGACACACGATATCAAGTCGACGACTTAGTTCTCCGTCGGAGTCGCATCCTCTCCAGCGGAGCCCAGAATTTCGCAGCAAAGTTAGCCCCCAGGTATAGTGGCCCCTATAGAATATCCACCGTAATATCCCCTGTCGTGTATGAACTCGAAGACCCGTCAAGCCGAAAACCACCCCGAGTACATATCAAAGATTTGAAACCCTACCGCCCACCCCGTGACGTCCCAGACCCTAACAACGCCCACGAATTGCAGGAAAACGAAGAAGACGCGTCGCGAGAGGATGGAGAGAGTAGCGAGCATGACGAGCCGGGCCCGTCGCGGGTTGCTGAGACGAGGCACCCGCGCGCCGGCCCCGAATCCCGTCAGTCGCCCCAGAGTGCACCGAGGGGAGTACACCCAGCCCGCGGGCACCCTGAGAGATCGTCCCGACACCCCGCCACGACGCCTGAGGCCCGACGAGGCCCCACGCTTCGATCTCGAAGACGAGTCCAGCGAGAGTGACGGGGAGGACAACTACGAGAGCGCGAACGACGAGGAGTACGAGAGCACCGACGAAAGCGATGAAGGAACCATCGTAGCGGTTGCTTCCCGCACCCCCAAGCCGATCCCGTCGGCAGCACCGATGATTGACAAGGCGTCCCTGCTGAGGGCCGTCCTAAGCCACCGAGCCCACCAAGCCCTTCGCGCCGCCAGACCACCGCAGCCGTCGACGCCGATGCGCCTTCCGATCCCCGCCGTCCCTGTTTCCGGGCCAAGAATGCCCACCCCGCCCCGCCGTCCCTGGCAACCGGCCACCGCAAACCCCGCTGTCCCACGAACGCCCCCTCCGCAAAGCCGTCCTCGGCAACTGCCATCCGTGATCCCCGCAGTCCCAAGAATAACCCCCACTCTAAGCCGACCCCGCACCCCGCCGTCCCAACCCCTCCCATCTCTATTAACCCTCACCATAACGCCCCCGACAAACCAAAACACCCCAAGACCCCAAAACCCCCCTTCAATCCGCGGGCTAATGTCAATCCGACTGCCGGCTCGCTTCCCTGCCCTTCGCCCACCAACTCCTCGCCCAGCCACGCCGCGCCCGTCAGCCCCGAGACCAGGGCCCAAAAAGGGCCATCGCTGCTGCTGGACGTGCGGCCAGCGAAGCCACACGGCTCGAACGTGCCCGAAACGTTTCGAGAATCGACCGCCATGCTCCTGCCACCCCCGACGACCGAGCCAACCCAGCGAGTAAGAACCCCCCCGAGTCAAAAATCTTTTTTTTTTCTATCTTCCCTCTTAGAATTTTTTTTGTATCCTGTTTTTGAGCCCATTAAGAGCCTTCTTTTTTTTTGTGACATTCTCCCGGTAACGATAATAATACCAAGAGTATTGCTAATAAAATAAGTTCAATGAGATCTCCTTATGTGTTTTCTTCTGTGTATCATGCTTTGTGTGTGTGTCACCCAGCCGCATCCCCGACGTCCCCTTCCCCGTCCCATAACCCACCTTTTCAGTAAGAGAAATGAGAGTCGCCCGCGATCACCGCCCGATGACGAGTAATTCGCGGCTAGAGTTAATGCCAACTAATAAGGAAACTGTGATGAGTCGATGTTCGGGTGACCCCAGGTGTCGTCCCAAGGGACGGATACACGAAACAAGGTAAGAAGCGGTCTAAATGGCATCGGTAATGGTAACATCACATTTGGAGAGTTGTTCTGAACGAACAAGAAATGCAGCTGTCCTTTTACCCCGCAGTCCCGTCAGTCCCATTCCCTGTCCGCCCCCCCCCCCCCCCCCCGTGTGAGTGAGTATGTTGTGAGAGTCGAACTACCAGGGTAACTCAACTCTGGTAGGGGGGAGTTGTGACACGGCGTCACAGACGAGGCATAAGCCTCGCCGAAGTCCGTCACCACACGCTGCCAATACCCGCGAAATGTAAAATAGATTAAGAATTGACCAGCTTCGACAATTAGCGAAACTCCGTCGTCCCTCGTCGCTCTTCTTTCACCATCCCCGTAGTCCCATCCCAACCCAATAATGTCCCCAAGGATCCCGCTGCCCCACAAATCCCTAAGAAAAAGTATTAAGAGGAACCCTGTGGACGGCGAAGAAGACCCAACGACAAGGACAACGCCGCATATGATCTCAGTCGTCGCCGAGAATCCCACTCACACCGCCGCGCCGAGGCCCTCACACGGATAGACCGCCGAGAAAAGCCGAACATCTGCGAGGGCCCGGTCGGTATATCGAGCGAGTGGGATCATCGGAAAAATCAGCATAGAGCGAGCAACGTCAAGTATTACGCCATCGAGAGAGCCAGTGTCCACAGGGAGCCCCCACCCCTTCCCCCTACGATCTTTGTCACCGAGTCGACCGTCGCGTGCCATCGTCGGCAGCACCTGCCGGGCCATCTATCATCGAAGGCGCGTGCGCCAGCGACGGCGACTTCGGTGGCCCAATAAGCCATCGATTATCGATCCCCCGATGACCCATATTAATATTGCGCAGGCCCTTTGACCCCGATCTCACCCGAATTTTCCCGAATCCTTTTCCCACGAGCTGTCCCGGTGAAGAAGAAGACGAGCTCGTCACTTCGGCGAGAGCTAGCATAGAGGAGAGACAGCGAGACCTAATTATTGTATCGAGCCATACTGGAGAAAAATTGTACAGCGAAAGAGAGCGAGCACGTGGTCGTGACCACCATCTTTACCGGTATCGATTACCACGACGAGCATCGCGAGCGAGAGAGCGTGTGGAAATCCTCCCAGCGATAAAGTAAGCCCTTTCCATTATCTTTCTTTTTCTGCTGCCCTTTTGAACATTTTTGCGACAAAATACCCCTTTTTCTTGTATCGATCCGTGAGCGTGTGGTGGCGCAGCGCGACCCTCCCTTTTACACCTTAGCGAATTTTCATACCCGTCGTCCCCATTTGCGCTTTATTTTGCTTATTGTAATTCCCCCCGATTTTTCATTGAGCTCGATTAATTTTCAACATTGCCGAAAACCCGACGTGGGTAATCATTAAGAGGCCCGCGCGCCGGGAACACCCTCGACCCTGAGAAACTGTAACCCCCCCCCCCCCCCCCCCGTTTTTTCTTTTTTTGCGTTTGAGTTCTTAAAAATACAAATTTTGTCGATCTATATCGGCTGGCGCCCAAAAATTAGTAGCCCGTTTCCGTTTCTTTTGCGTTCGTATTTTTTTTTTTTCTTTTCTTTTTCTTTCTTTTTTTTTTGTCGAGCACGTGTCCTCGCCCCGCTCGAAATTGTCGCGTGGCGAGTCGCGTAGACCCAGAAATAAATTTCAGTATTCTTTTACTTTGCCTATTTTCTTTTTCCCCCTAGATAAACCCCCTTGGTCTTTTTTTTTTTCCTTTTTTTGTGCGAACAACTCGGGTTCACCCGGGAATAACGTCCGGCGAACTAGAGAGTGCCGTGACAATATATATATATATATATATATATATATGGACTCCGTCTACCGTCCTAAACGTGATGGCAGCACAACTGAGTGAGAGAGAAAATAGAGGGGCTATGTTCTATCTCTCTTTGCGAAGACTATAGTTAGAGTGAATCAGACAAGTATGGAATTTTTAGAATTTTGGATCCACTATATTGGATTCGCCACATTCAATTTTGTAATTTCTTCAAAAACTGACATGGTTTTACTGAATATAGGGTTGATGACGCGACCGCCACCATTCCTTGAGTAGCTCCTAACCTACAACTGATCAGGTGTTTTCTGGCGTGTCAAATACATGATATGAATTACCAAAGTTCATAAACAGTCGATAGCGTAGTGGGTAGCGTGTTAGGAACATAGGTAAGATAAGTAGGTAGGTCGCAGGTTCGATTCCCCGTCGAAGCAGAATAAAATTCTATCGAGAAATCCGTGCAGGATTTATTTCTTTTTTTAGTGTAACTCTTCTATGACCTATAACAACGACAAAATGCGTATGGAACCGTTTTGCAAGTAATATTTTTCGTTTCTGTTTATATTTTTTGAAAATATTATTGTGCCGTGAGGGTAGATTTGATGTATATTCGACGTCTGATATACTTCATTTTTTAATGTATTTTCGACGTCTTATATACGTCAAATATACAGATATTAGCCGAACAGTATACTCTCTTCAGTATACGTACTACATACGTCTTACCGACGGCGATGGCGACGTTGTATCAGTGTAACCATTTTAATGTGGACGGTATTTTTTTGAGGGTTTTGGGAGGTGATATCGGGGTTTTTCGGGAGCGGTTTTTAAATGGTTTTTGAAGCTCGATTTGGAAACAAATAGGGTGTGAATGTGATGATTATAGTTTTTACAGCAGAAAAATGGTTATGACGAAAAATAATATCAAGTTGATTTTTATTTTTGAAACATGAAGATTATTTACTTCTGAATACAAACCGCTGGTGGAAAATTATTTTTGACGCGGATCGCATGAAGAAAAAAAATGTTAAAAGTTGCATGTCAATGCGTTTTTATTCGAAAAGGTGGAATAGAACTGTGCCGCGTGAAGTTGCGTCACAGAAGCTCTGCCTTGGCTCACGGCTGTCGAAGCTTACGTCAGTGATATGAGATTGAGTCGCTTGGCTCGGAATGACAGTTGAACGAAATGACAGAGAGAAACGTATTTTCAGCTATCTCTCTCGCACCCATGCCAAGCCGTAGTGTTTGAAAAGTAATGTTAAAAAATATGAAAAAATGAAAAAAGCTGTGATATTATTTTAAAAAGTGAAAATTGGATAAAAAGTGAAATAAGAGTATTGAGAGAAAGCGTATAAAGTGGAAAACAGTTTTACAAATATTAAAAGTGTTAGCACATAAATTTTAAACAATATTTTCCGAGAAATTTCGAAACATTTCCATTAACTTTTAGAATCTCGAA
Organism: Rhorus exstirpatorius; assembly: GCA_963564615.1. Lineage (NCBI taxonomy): Eukaryota > Metazoa > Arthropoda > Insecta > Hymenoptera > Ichneumonidae > Rhorus > Rhorus exstirpatorius. The sequence continues at coordinate 4,544,812 of OY751315.1, forward strand.
AAAGTTAATAATATTCTCAACGTTTGATACAATTTTGACTTTTTTTCCATGTCTAGCTCGTGCAAGATAAACGATATCAGGCTAAATTTCTTCGAGATCTGCTGATAGTTTGTATTCTCAACGACTTGCTGTTAACGTCTTGTCATCTTGTTGTCGACTTCTTGTCGACTTGTTGTCGACTTGGTGTCGACTTGTTGTTGACTTGGGGTCGACTTGTGGTCGACTTATTGTCGACTTGTGGTCGACTTGTTGTCGACTTGTGGTCGACTTGTGGTCGACTTGTCGTCAACTTTTTTTTGACTTGTTTTTGACTTGTTGTCAACTTGTGGTCGACTTGTTGTCGACTTGTCGTCAACTTGTTGTCGACTTCTTGTTGACTTGTGGTCGACTTGTTGTCGGCTCGTTGTCGACTTGTTATCGGCTTGTTGTCGACTTGTAGTCGACTTGTTGTCGACTTGTGGTTGACTTGTTGTCAACTTGTTGTCGACTTATGGTCGACTCGATTTCGACTTGTTGTCGACTTGCGGTCGACTTGCTGTCGACTGGTCGACTCGTGGTCGACTTGTCGTCGACTTGTGGTCGACTTGTCGTCGACTTGTGGTCAACTTGTTGTCGACTTGTTGTCGACTTGTCATAATTTTTCGTGCCATACTCGCCATTTGTTTCACCTCTTAAAGTGTCGAAATGTGAATCTCGCGATCGGGCTGCTCTTCATCCGGTCTTAGGAAATGAAACAAGCATGGCCATTAGTTCCATCTAATCCCTGACATCATTTAATAACTTTTCGTGCCATTTTTTCCATTTGTTTATCCTCTCGAGGTGTCCAAATGTGAATCTCAGGATTCGGCTGCTCGTAATCCCATGTTAGGAAATGAAACAAGCATGGACTTTGGTTCCATCCGATCCCTGACATTATTTTATAACCTTCCGTGCCATTCTTGCGATTTGTTTCACCTCTTGAGGCGTCCAAATGTGAATCTCGAGATCGGGCTGCTCGTAATCCGACGTTAGAAAATGAAACAAGGATAAACTTTGGTTCCATCTGATCACTGACATTATTTTATAATTTTTCGTGCCATGCTTTCCATTTGATTTACCACACAAGGTGTCCAAATGTGAATCTCGAGATCGGGCTGCTCGTAATCCGATGTTAGGAAATGTAACAAGCATGGAGTTTGGTTCCATCTGATTTCTGACATTATTTTATAATTTTTCGTGCCATTCTTTCCATTAAATACTGAACAAATCAAGAATATTCATTCGGACTTGGCCCAATGATTTGGAGGGTCGAAACCTTATAAAATAAAGATATACTTTAGGCTATAACGAAACGAATAGACTTTAAGCTCTATTCGACCATGCGAGTGCATTGTGGATATCGAGACTAAAATTTAAAAAACTGGAAATTTTTCTTTATCGTGTATTTGAAAATTTCAAAATTCGAATAAAAATCTCCCGCCCCCATCGAATTTTTTTGATGCGGCATTGGCCACACAATCTTATGAAACTCTACTTGTGCAGAGGTGTTTATTTCTTCGAGATTTTATGATCGACCAATCCAAACGGAATCAGCCGTTCTTGCAAATTCGGTCTATGGTATTTCTAGATTTAAAAAAATAAAAAAACTTGAATCGTCCGATCGGGAAGACGGATTTCATCTCGAGCAGTGAAAGAAGTAGAATGTTCTTTCGTCTTTTTTCTTCCAGTGAAGAACGAGTGCTCACGAAAACCGCAAGGATATGAAATCAAACATGAAAAGGGCATCGTACATCCGGAAATATTGAGTAGAATGGAATCGTGCAATTGCAAATTTTGATTTTATCTTCACATTTAGACACCTTGAGAGGTAAAACAAATGGAAAGAATGGCACTAAAAACTATAAAATAATGTTAGAAATCAGATGGAACCAAAGTTCATGCTTGTTATATTTCCTAATATCGGTATACCGGCAGCCCGATCTCGAGATTCATATTTGAACACCTTAATAGGGTAAAACAAATGGCAAGCATGCACGAAAAATGATAAAATAATGTCAGGGATCACATGGAACAAAAGTCCATCCTTGTTTCATTTCCTCACATCGGATTACGAGCAGCCTGATCTCGAGATTCACACTTGGACAATTCGAGAGGTAAAACAAATGGCAAGACAGGCGCGAAAAATTATAAAATAATGTCATGATTTAGATGGATCCAATGGCCATGCTCGTTTCTTTTCCAAAGATTGGATAAAGAGCAGCCCAATCGTGAAATTCCCATTTGGACGCTTTAAGAGGTGAAACAAATGGCGAGTATGGCACAAAAAACTATTAAATAATGTCAGGGATCGGATGGAACCCAAATCCATGCTTATTTCATTTCCTAACATGGGATTACGAGCAGCCGAATCCCGCGATTCACATTTGGACACCTTAAGAGGTGAAACAAATGGAAAGAATGGCACGAAAAGTTATTGACTGATGTCAGGGATTAGATGGAACCAATGGCCTTGCTTATTTCTGTTCCTAAGATCGGATAAAGAGCAGCCCGATCGCGAGATTCACATTTGGCCACTTTTACAGGTGAAAAAAATGGCAAGCATGGCACAAAAAATTATAAAATAATGTCAGGGATCAGATGGAACCGAAGTCCATCCTTGTTTCAGTTCCTAACATCGGATTACGAGCAGCCCGATCTCGAGATTCACATTTGGACACCTCAAGAGGTGGAACAAATGGCAAGAATGGCACGAAAGATTATTAAATGATGTGAGGGATTAGATGGCACCAATGGCCATGCTTGTTTCATTTCCTAAGATCGGATAAAGAGCAGCCCGATCGCGAGATTCACATTTGGACACTTTAAGAGGTGGAACAAATGGCGATTATGGTACGAAAAATTATAACAAGTCGACAACTAGTCGACAACAAGTCTACCACAAGTCGACAAAAAGTCAACAACAAGTCGACCACAAGTCGACAACAAGTCGACAACAAGTCGACCACAATTCGACAACAAGTCGACCACATGTCGACAACAAGTCGACACCGAGTCGACAACAAGTCGACAACAAGTTGACAACAAGATGACAAGACGTTAACAGCAAGTTGACAAGAATACAAAGTATCACCAGATGATACTCTTGAACAAATTTAGCTTGATATCGTTCATCGTGCGCGAGCTAGACATGGAAAAAAGTCAAAATTGTATCAAATGTTGATATTATTATCAATTTTTTCGAGATTTTAAAAGTTAATGAAAGTGTTTCGAAATTACTCGGAAAATATTTTTTTAAATTTATGTGTTAACACTTTTAATATTTGTAAAATTGTTTTCCATTTTATACCTTTTCTCTTGATACTCTTATTTCACTTTTTATCCAATTTTCACTTTTTAAAATAATATCACAGCTTTTTTCATTTTTTCATATTTTTTAACATTACTTTTCAAACACTACGGCTTGGCATGGGTGCGAGAGAGATAGCTGAAAATATGTTTCTCTCTGTCATTTCGTTCAACTGTCATTCCAGGCCAAGCGACTCAATCTCACATCTCTGACATTTAGGCCAGTCATTATAGACGTTCAAAATCGAAAATTTCACAAAAATTCCAAAAGTTTTGAAACTTCGGTCAAGTGAATGGTACATCGAAAAAGTAATAAATCTCATTTTGCAACCTTCTCCGAAGTCCGGAACATTGTTAAAATTGCAATTTAATGTAATTTTGCAGTATACTCGTGAAAAAAATTCCAAAAGTTTTGCAAACTGGGAGTAGTATTAAATATATTATTTCATATCATGTATCAAGTTTGCAACCAATTGAAGGGTACGGAACATTGTTTTTTTATCAAAATTATTGTTTTTCTACAATAAACTGACGAAAAAAAATCCAAAAGTTTGGCAAACTTGAAAGATACATCGGAGAAATATATCAAACAGTTTTCTAAATTTGCAACCTTTTACGTTGACCGGAACATGTTTATTTATAATTTTTTTGATTCGTGGTCATTTTTTCGAGCAAGGTGGTCTCGAAATAATTACAAAAGTTTTTAAACTTGGTTGCCAACTTTGAAAACATCTATTCTGATGCATTTACAAATTTGCAACCTCCCCAGGTAGCACATATGTCCAATCGGTAACGATAAGTTATCGTTTCTAGGTTGCCTTTCGGATCTTACTGAAAGGTATCCAGTTTACATAGTTTAATCGACATCTATTTTACCGTTGTCTAAACGGTGACTTTATTAGGTTTCCTATAGGACTAGTAAAATAGTTGTCGAAACGTCATCAATTTATTTAGTCTGATTGATGGGTATTTCAGGATATTCAAAAGGTGTCAATTAATTGCCATCTAATGTATTTGTACAAAAGTTGTCCAGATGGTATCTTTCTGTAGGGCTGTTTTTAGTAGGGTTGTCAATTTAATGTTAACCAGTATGTTCACGTAAACGTTGTCCAAGAGATATCTTTCGGCGGGGCTATTTCTGCTCCCGTTTGCAGTGAATTAAAAAGTTATCTATTTTATGTCTTTTTTATGTTGGCAATATGCCGTCTACAAGTAATCCCTTATGAGTTATGACGCCGAACGCACGTTCGTCGTAGGTGACAAAACGTTTTGTCACCTACGGCGTCGAGATAAAATTAACACATGCAGTGAATGAAGAATACGTTTTTATCTTTCTATTGTCGAGGGTTTTTATATTAAACCCGTAAGTATATGCCTCGTTGTTTTATTATTGAATTTTTAATTTTTGTATAATTTACTTTCATTAAATTTTGTTCAGTTAACTTGATAGAATATTCTATCAAGTTAACCTAACAAAATGTAATGAAAGTAAATTATACAAAAATTAAAAATTAAAAATCTTGCAACTAAGATATCTTTTGGATGTCCCATTATGGTGCCATTAAGGTTTCATCTTGTCAACTATTTTTAGATGTCTATAAGATACATTTAAGACATCATTTCGATTTGAACCCGGATGCTATGAATTCGTCTAATTCATGCCTCTAAACGATATCTTTTAGCTGTGGCAATTCGACAACGTTATGCCTCCGTATTGGGAACCGATAAGCGATCGCCATTTGTTGGCATTTTGTCAATTGTTATGGCTCCCTTATAGTTATCATTTAGACAGCAATAAGTTCCCATCCGGACCGACATAAGTGATACAATTCGTGATACAAAAAGGTATCTTTTCACCAATAAAAAAGTTATCCTGAACTTTATCTGGGTGTCTTTCGGACATCTTATAGATAACATATTGCTACCTGGGTCATACGCGATCCGGAACTTAACGCAATTTGCAAAAATCTAATTTTTGAATTTTTTCATCCTCGAAAAAATTTCAAAAGTTTTGCAAATCGAGGAGATGGTTTGATTTTGGAATTGATGCTAGCATTCGAATTTGCAACCTCGCACGCAATCCGGAACTTAACGCAATTTGCAAAAATTTGATTTTTGGATTTTTTCACCCTCAATAAAATTGCAAAAGTTTTGCAAATCGAGGAGACGGTTTGATTTTGGAATTAATGCCAGTATTCGAATTTGCAACCTCGCACGCAATCCGAAACTAAACGCAATTTGCAAAAATCTGATTTTTGGATTTTTTCACCCTCAAAAAAATTGAAAAAATTTTGCAAATCAAGCGGATGATTTTATTTTGAGATCCATTTCAGTATAGAAATGTGCAACCTCGCTCGCGATCCGTAACCTTCTGTTATTTGCAAAAACCTTTTTTTTGTGATTTTTTTAGCCTCTAAAAAATTGAAAAAGTTTTGCAAATCGAGCGGATGGTTTTATTTTGGGATTCATGTTAGTATTCAAATTTGCAACCCCGTATGCCAACCGGGACCTTCCGATAAATGTGATGTTCTGACGTTTTGGTACATGTTACACTCATTAACATTGAAAAGTGAACTATTTTTGTTTGCCATGATAAAACTTGTGCCATAAGAAAGCAACAACGGTAAGTATCTTTTTGATTTTTATTTTGAATAAAAAATTTAAAGCGCAAAACGGGAGACATGATTCGTAGCATAAAATAGCGATGTTTCTTTTATATTACACATTACTAACAGGGCAATTCTCAAATTTCATTTGCCTATTTTTTTCTGTACTTTTTTATTGTATAGCTGAAAATATATGCGTTTTTTTAGCACTACAAATCATAAAGCAACTGCAGTTTCTTTATATCGTAGTATATTCTTGTAATGGCTGCTCATAATTACATAAATAGACATGATAAGAGTTTCAAAACTAAAGTATGAGGATATCAAATATTCGTAACAAAGTAAGTAAGCATTAATATAAGTGAAAGGTAAATTTTTATACACAGTGAACGACAATACGTTGCTAAGTAACAGTGTACCTAACCCTGAGATTCGTTTTGTTAATAAAAAAAATACATACCTGAAAAAACCTATGTCCGGTTTAAATAAGCCCAACAGAATTAATTTTTGGCAGCAATCACCTGTACTGTTGTAAGAATTGTACCATGCTAACCTCTATTAGCAACAAATTTTGTCACAAACAATTTCAAAGATTAGCATGTGAATGGTATAGTTATTGATTTATTTTAAATACAAAGTTGAATCGCTGGAAATATGAACTTGGAGGATCTATCTAATACGTTTAAAAAATAATGAAAAATTGAATACCTGAAATAATTTCTGTATTATGTTTTTCATTTCTTCTAAATGTCAAGTGATCAACAATTTTGGAAACTACGGCTAGGAGATGAAAACAAGAAAAATTCGATTCTGACTCAACAAGTTGAGGATAGACATATCGAATGGATTGTTGGTAAACGATAGCTTTTTTTAAAATATGAGGTCAATTCATAATTGTTAAAACCTTACAAGTTAGCGATAAAACTTTGAATGCATGTTGAATGTAACAATCTGCGTAATTAAAGATACTGTAAATCTGGTTTATTTAAATTTTATCGAATGCATATATACAAAGAGAAGCAATTATGAGCATTTGAATTTTTTAATGCAGGAGGGTCCTGGATCATCATAATTTTCTTTGAGTTCCATGGTATATTCCGATGACATTTCAGACGTGCATTTTTTTAAATATTTATCAGTTAGTATTTATCAGTCAATCAGTGATTCGACCGTGCGTTTTGGGTAGCCAGCAATTTTTTTTGTTTTTGTATCGTGGGGGGGGGGCAGCTGTGAGTGTAGAACCGAGTTTTCGGCACGGGCGGGTGTTGTCATTCGGCCGCCGTCTTGAAATTAAGGGTGTACATCTTTTTTTATTTATCTCCGTAACCCTGAGACTGACAAAAATTTTCTAAAGAGCATTATTATGGAAGAAAGTTATAGATAATTATCTATAACTTTCTTCCATAGCTTTTTCGCCTAAGATCAATAATAAAAACTTTATGAGCAGAAAAAGACGACAAATAAGGAGATGAAATACTTTAAGGTGAGATAACTCAGAAATTTCAGATTCTACGATAAAAACAAACCGAATGAAAAAAGTAAGTGGGTCAAATTTTTTGTTAAGAAATGCTCTATAAAAAAGCTGAGACGCATTTTTATTATATAATCTGAAATTTCTGAGTTATTTCACCTTAAGGATGTATTGAACGTACCTTCCCATAGCAAAAGTGACTTTCGTCGACAATATTGCGTACTTCATGAAAAGATAAAAATCGGAAAAAATTCAACTACAATAAAGACCATAAGAAGATTACGTTTTAATTGGGAATCAACACGGAGGCGGGGCCTATCCAATATGGCCTCTTCTCTCCAGTTCGTTGCCAGTAGCCAGCTCTAGTTAGCATGGGGCAGCATGGGGAACAGTTGTAAACACTGGATTATCGCATATTTTTCGGCAAAATGGGATTTTTTTTAGTAAGATTTGACAATGGGGTTTATTACCGTTGAGGATTATGCGTGGATAGAATCCACTGCGCAAATTGGATACGGATCAAGTGATTATTGCCATAAGGATTACAATGAACCTACATGACATCCCATGCTTAACCTCAAAATCTTTTTAAAAATTCCCGTCACTTTTCGGCTAAATAAATGCGTTCGAACAATAAATTATTAGTTAAAATATCAAGCATCACATGAAAAATGTTTTATGTATAAATTATTGTCCATATTTCATAAGCTATGAAATTGAAAGTCACGTCGCTTGTGTTTACACGACATAACTAAAACGATTATTCATATTCTGCGTGTGATGAAAATCTCATGCCCTCGCATAAAATATCGACTATGTCTTCTCGATCTTTATTTATGATTTATTTCTTGTAATAAAGCAGCAGATTTTTAATTATTGTTAAAAAGTGACAAATTTTCATGGTAATCATTAGGCAGCAACTGGAGAGAAGTACTTGGAAATTTGGCCGCCAGAGGTCAGGGTGACATTTCTGAGTTCCCAATAATAATAATGCCCAAAATTTATCATTTAATTGTTTAAACAAAACATTGCTTAACAAATTTTTAAAGAATGTTTTTTTTGTCGTGTAAAATGAGTTCGTTGGCGTTTCTGACTACACATGAATTTATTTTTTATTTTCTTTCCATTTTGAAATTTCGGTGTTCAGAAATTTGTAAAGGTTTTATTTACGAAACTATTTGTTCGATGCCCTGGAAACTTCTTAATTGTAATATACAACATTTTTACGAAAACATATCCAAAATTCACGATTTTTCTTTCATTTTTAAAAATTAAAAATTTTTCGAAAACCGAAATTTCAAAATGACAAGAAAATTTAGAAAAAAAATTCATGTGTAGTCAGAAAAGTCAACGAATTCATTTCACGCGTCGAAAAAAAATTTCCCTAAAAATTCGTTAAAGGATGTTTTGTTTAAACAATTTCTTGTTAATTTTTTAAATTATTATTATTCAAAATTAATCTTCTTATCATCTTCATTGTAGATGAATTTTTTCTAATCTTTATCTTATTATAAAGTATGCAATATTGTCGACGAAAGTTACTTTTGGTTGGGAAGGTACGTCCAATACATCCTTAAAGTATTTTATCTCCTTATTTGTCGTCTTTTTCTGCTCATAACTATTTTATTATTGATCTTAGACGAAAAAGTTCCGAAGAAAAGTTATAGATAATTGCATAAGCTACAAAAATGGTCTGGAAATTTTTTTTTCAGCCTCACGGTTACGGAGATAAATGAAAAAAAAAATTACACCCTTAATTTCAAGATGGCGGCCAAATGAAAACACCCCTCGTCCCAAAAACTCGGTTTTACACTCACGGATGAACCCCTACGATACAACAAAAAATTGCTGTCTTTCCAAAATGCACGGTTACCCCCTTTTTGAGCACGGATTGACTGGACTAACAAGACGCTTTCCATCCGAAAAAGCCCAAATACAGCACAAGACACTTTCCATACGAAAAATCTCACAATCAGCCTACTGGCCGTTACTATACGTTAGCAGCGTGGCACAGTGACCTTGGCCCAGTGGCGGATTTACCAGCAGGCTGAGTAGGCTTGAGCCTAGGGCGGCAGATTTTAGGGGCGGCAAATTTGGGGCCGAATTTTTTCGATTTTTTTTTAGCCAAATTTTTTTTTTTAGATTTTTTTTTTACAGAAATCAAAAAGATTTTTGCAAGACGGTTTTCTGATGTTTTGCAGAAAGAAGTATACAAGACATCTTTCGGATGACTTTTCCCTCTTCCCTTTCATTGTACATTGAACGGTATCGCAAACTTTTATATTAGTACGAGAGCCCACGACCAAAACCACGTCTCATAGCAACCCGGCTAAAACCTTATAAAATTGATAGATAATATGACCCTGAAGCAGACTAAGTGGGTAGTAACGTTCAAAAGTGTAGCATTTTCGTGGGGGGCCATTTCTGCTATGTCAAAAAAATAGGCAGGCGGATGTATAGCATCCCGTCTGATATTGAAAACGTACATAGTGTTTGGTATTTTATTTCAAAAAATTGAGTTTTCAGACATTTTGCGCGTAGCGTTCGACCTGGACGAATTTTCAAAGACGTTAACAAATTGAGCCAACCTGATCCATAGCAACTCGGCTAAATCTTTTGTAATCGATAGATTATACGACCCTGAACTCAGAAATGCAGTATTCAGATATTTTGCGCGTAGCGTTCGATCCAGGCGAATTTTCAAAACTGTCAACAAACTGAGCCGACCTGATCCATAGTAACCCGTCTGATTTCCGGAACGTAGTTAGATGGTAGTCCTGAGGTACCAAAAACACGTTTTTCAGATACCAGTAGCGTAGCGTGTGTCCAGTAGCCATTTTGAAAAAAATGAGACAAAAAAATGGATGTATAGCATCCCGTCTGAAAATCATTTTTATAAGTAGACTGGCGTTGATGCGAAAACAACAGTGTTCAGAAAAAAATCGTGTCACCACACATGTTCGGAGCATTTTGAAAAGAAACGTTCCGGGGTTGTTTGCAACGCCCCAACACTTGTTACGGTCCTATGTCAAGATGGGCTATTTATTCACTTATTACCCTCCGATAACTAGTCAGAGCCGGATATGGCACGTATTATCGGCAAAAAAACCATACGTATTAATCACGACATGTGTTACGAATATTCTGTTGGAAATGGTGCCATTAAACAAACAGTTAACGAGGATCTTTCCTGTCCAGAGCATGAGAAAGCTGATACGAAGATGGTTTACCATGTCTGTCAGATAAATGAACGAGCTGCAGTGTCCATTCGATGCTGCGACACTGATATTTTAATAATTATGCTTGGGAATATCGAGGTTATAAAAGGCAAGATCAAAATTTGGATGGATGTCGGTGTGAGTAATAATCGCCGTTATATTGATGGTTCGCTGCTGTATGAGACATTGGGATCGTCATTATCAAAAGCTTTACCCGGTTATCATGCGATGACAGGGTGCGATTATAATCCCTCATTTTATCGCAAGAGAAAAAAAGGCCATTAGAAATCCTCAGAAATTCTATTCACTACCAGAAAGCTTTCGCGGATTTAGGCACAAATGCCGAGGATACCTTACAAATTTTGCAAGAATTCACGTGCCGATTGTATAATGAGAAAAAAATTAATAACGTGGATTTGGCTAGGCTACACATTTTTTCCAAAACATATAAAATCAAAAGAGGACACGAGTTTTCAACTGCTCTCAGTCTAAATCTAGCTAATTATGATGCCTGCAATCTGCCACCGTGCAAAACGGAACTCGAACAACATCTCTTACGCACCAAGTATAATAGCGGAGATGTGGCGCAACGCTCACTCGAAGACTCCAACAAATTTGAATGCGACCGACTTTGGGTGGATTAACAACGAGGGCCATTTAGAATTTTCGTAGTTCTTCGGTGAACAACTTCCCGAATTGAGCGACGTTATTATTGACGATGAATCGACATCCACGGGTATTGTTGAAATCACTTTGTTTATCAAATTTTTACGAAGAGGTGATTGATTTTGACTAATGATAATTATTTTCTAGATAACGATACTGACATGGATAGCGACCTGGCGAGTGACGACGACAACGACGATTATGATGACTCCGATAGTGATTGAAATGTTCGATGAATAAATATATAAATATTTATCACTGTCCCATTTTGTACAATTTATTTAAAAAATCCTTCAAGTTTCGTTTAACTGTATAAGGTAACTGCTTTTGTAATCATTATCAAGAAGTTTTAGGAGTGCAGCATGAATACGAGCATGAATACGGGTATTTTACGATTCTTCGCTATCTAAAAGTTGTCTGATAGGTTAGCTGCTACACTCAATTCGTCTGATAATAATTTTTTCTGTATCTAGGTAACTTATTTTATCATGTGCAACAGTTTTCAGACGAGATGTTATGGATTAGGTTGGCTAAATTTGTTGACAGTTTCAAAATGCTCCGAACATGTGTGGTGACACGATTTTTTTCTGAAAACTGTTTTTTTTTCGCATCAACTTACGCCAGTCTACTTATAAAAATGATTTTCAGATGAGATGCTATACATCCATTTTTTGTCTCATTTTTTTCAAAATGGTCTACTGGACACACGCTACGCTACTGGTGTCTGAAAAACGTGTCTTTGGTACCTCAGGACTACCATCTAACTACGTTCCGGATATCAGAAGGGTTGCTATGGATCAGGTCGGCTCAATTTGTTGACAGTTTTGAAAATTCGCCTGGATCGAACGCTACCCGCAAAATGTCTGAATACTGCATTTCTGAGTTCAGGGTCGTATAATCTATCGGTAACAAAAGGTTTTAGCCGAGTTGCTATGAGACAAAAATCTTGGTCGTGGGCTCTCGTATTATATTCTATGGTAAAACACCCAGTTCGCAGCCTACAACCAGTAATCGGCCTCTGTCCACACTTTGTATAACAATGTATGAACAACGTTACGTATCACTCGCACGTGTTTTCTTATATCCCATCTTTTTCTATCCCGTATAACACGAGACACGAGTGTCGTGATTTTTAACGGTCCCGCACTTCAATAATCAAAGCCTCGGTTGATAGTTTCCTGAAATAATTGAATAACGGATTGACACTTATTTCTGGTCCATTACCCCGCCGTATTATTCGTACATGATTGAGCTTTTATTAGCTCAGAAATATACCCAAAAACTATTTCTTGTGCAATTTCAATAAAATTTTTGTATTGTAAAAATAATCTAGGAACTGACAATTTTCGAGGTAAGGGCGGCAAAAATTTACCAGCCTACCCTGGTGAAAATGATTTCTACGTCAAACTACGAAAAACCGCAGATCGTAGAAAATCGTGAAAAGTCGTAGAAAATCGTAGTAAATTGTGGAAAATCATAAGAAATCGTAGATAATCGTCGAAAATAGTAGAAAATCGTAGAAAGTCGAAGTAGTTTTTCGTAGAAAACTCTACATTTGTACGAAGAAGAATGCAAATCTCTAATTTTCTATGGAAAATTATTTGAAGTATGAAAGTAATTGAGTTAGAATTCTTCGCAGAGAATTGCGGAGAATTTCATTGAATTTCGTAGAAATGCATAAAGTTGCATGAAATTTCTACGAAACGTTTATGAAAGTCTCCATTTTTTTACGAAAAAATGTTGAGCCGATAAACAGATACTTTTTTCCCCGTAGAAATTCATTGAAAATTATGAATTTTTACGAAAAAAAATGCAAATCTCTAATTTTTTATGGAAAATTATTTCAAGCATGAAACTAATTTAGTTGGAATTCTTCGCAAAAAATTGCGTAGAATTTCATTGAATTTCGTAGAAATACGTAAAATTGCATGAAATTTCTACGAAACATTTATGAGAATCTACATTTTTTTACGAAAAAATGTTGTGCCGATAAACACATACTTTTTTTTCCGTAGAAATTCATTGAAAATTATGAATTTTTACGAAAAAAAATGCAAATCTCTAATTTTCTATGGAAAATTATTTCAAGCATGAAACTAATTTAGTTGGAATTCTTCGCAGAGAATTGCGTAGAATGTCATTGAATTTCGTAGAAATACATGAAATTGCATAAAATTTCTACGAAACATTTATGAAAATCTACATTTTTTTATGAAAAAATGTTGAGCCGATAAATAGATACTTTTTTTCCATAGATATTCATTGATAATTACGAATTGTTACCAAAAAAAATGCAAATCTCGAATTTTCTATGGAAAATTATTTGAAGCATGAAACTAACTGGGTTTTCCATAAATTTTGAAAATAGCACCATTAGATAGTGGACATATAAGTTTTAAATTTAAAAAAAATGACGTAAAAAAAATATTCATTATTTGCAAAATTATAGCCGTTTAAAAATTCGCATGGTAAATATACTATTCAAACGCACCGAAAAAAGCCGAGTTAACCCGAACTAGATAGTGACGTCACAAGGTTCACCCCCCCCCCCCCCCCCTCTTGAGCATCTATTTACCCATGTAAAGTGATATACAGAGTGGTTAGGCTGTGGATTTATCGTATTTTTGATAATATTTTAAAATAATATAAGTTGAAAATGGCAAATCAACTCGGACTTGGCTTCGTAAAAGCCGATTCTAGCAATTTGCCAAAAATTGATATGTTTATGGTTTGTGAATTTATTAAATCCAGTGATGGGTTCAACGCCGCCGAAATTCGCAACTCAGAGGCTGCAATGTAAGTATAACTTGAAGCATTATTCGTTTCTAAGTGCTTTAAAAAAAAAAAGATAAAAAACGACATGACAATTATTTACGCATTAGGTCATCTCGAGAAAACCTACGGGGATCCAGCGATAGGTTATGTCTGCCTCCAAAGAGATGGGCATGTTTGCAAAGTAAAATGCAAAGTATGTCCTGAGCACCGAGTCCGAAACCAGGGATATTCTGCTACATTGACTATCAATGAACAAGATAAAAGAATAATTAACGTGGAATGTCATGACTGTGCAGCAGCCAGAGGTAAGCTTACACAGCACCGAGGCAATGAATTAGCTTCGTACGGTTTTTCTTTATGAGATCCTTCTTACATCGAGCAAAATAATTTTTAGTTCAAATTATTGCACAAGAATTATTGATCGAGACGAGTACAGTGTGTAGGCATAAAGTTATTATAAAAAGGGCATCTGCACAAGAACTCCACATAAAAATTCCTACATGTAGACCGGAAAGAATTTTCTCACAATGAAAAGTAGCTCTTGTAAAGCCAGTGACAATACCGTGCGATCTCAACCTGATGATATGTTGGATACTAGACAATATTTATTGTGATCAATTGGGTTGTAAAAAAATTATTTTATTATGAGAATGGTTTATTATATACGATTATTTCAAGTTGTTTGTTTCGGAAGACAACATTTCATTACAAATATGTCATTAAAGTTCAATCCGCTGCCACTGCGACCGGTGGCGGTGAATAAGCGGAAACATATTTGTAATAAAATATTGTCTTCCGAAACAAACAACTTGAAAAAATAATAAATCATTCTCATAATAAAATACTTTTTTTACAAACCAATTGATCACAAGAAATATTGTCTAGTATCCAACGTATCATCAGGTTTAGATTGCACCGGTATTGTCACTGGCTTTACAAGAGGTACTTTGCATTGTGAGAAAATTCTTTCCGGTCTACATGTAGGAATTTTTATCTGAGCTCTTGTGCAAATACCCTTTTTATAATAACTTTATGCCTACACACAGTATTCGTCTCGATCTATAATTCTTGTGCAATAATTTAAACTAAAAATTCTTCTGCTCGATGTAAGGAGGATCTCATAAAAAAAAACCGTATGAAGCTAATTTATTGCCTCGGTGCTGTGTTTAAGCTTACCTCTGACTGCTGCACAGTCATGACATTCCACGTTAATTATTCTGTCATCTTGTTCATTGATAGTCAATGTAACAGAATATCCCTGGTTTCGGACTCGGTGCTCATGACATACTTTGCACTTTACTTTGCAAACATGCCCATCTCTTTGGAGGCAGACATAACCTATCGCTTGATCCCTTTCTCGAGATGACCTAATGCGTAAATAATTGTTATGTCGTTTTAAAACTATTTTTTTAAACGCACTTAGAAACGAATAATGCTTCAAGTAATACTTACATTGCAGCCTTTGAGTTGCGAATTTCGGTGGCGTTAAACTCATCACTGGATTTAATAAATTTTGAATTTTAAGTTAATAAACTTTGAATTTCGATGCTACTTGAATTATTATTTTTAAATATTTCGGAGCAAAAAAAAAATTTAATAATAACGGCTTCTACTGTTGTTATTCTACAAAAAGAAAGTCAATTTTATCACTTTTGAAATTTATAGGAAAACCCAATTGAATTAGAATTCATCGCAGAGAATTGAAAATGATTTCTTTATTTTTTTATTATTCAATTTTTTTTAAAGCTGTACATAGCAAACAAGGCCATATTGATAATTTCAAATCTGAATCTTCAAATACTTGCTCACTTATGTCTTGCTTTGTGGTAACATTTATATGGACAAAAATGTTTGCAGTCCCAAAAAGTATTGAATTTCGAGGCCAGAAAATGTATATAAGGGTGTGTCAAAAATGGACTCTTTTTTTTTTCTTCGCTCCTCCCACTGAAAATTTAGGTTTTGACATTAAAGAGGCCCTCATTCACGGAGGGCGCTGTATATAACTTGAAGTTTTAGAGGTCTCTCAACGAGGATTTAGGTTTCCCATCTAATTAACACGTAAAAAAAATGTTTTTCGTTCAAAATGATGTCAGGCAACCAAAAAATTGGCTATTTCTGTGTTTCTTGGCTTATTTCAAAGCATGACTCATCCCCTAAACGATGATAGGTCGTTTTTTGACTTACCGTGTTCCAATTTTTTTTACGCCACTTTTCGACCACTGTAGTCACTGTTTCAAGTTAACAAAATCTCCAGGGTATCAATAAGTCCAAAATGAATTGCTACAAGTATTGGTGTTTATTCGAATATAAATAATCAATTCCAAAAATTGGCTAAACATACAAAAGGCCATAGCCGGGTAAGTAGGGGTGATCGGCCCCCGCACCGAATTGTTAAAAACTTTGGCGAAAAGTTGAGTCTGGTGGGTTACAAGCTCACCCTAAATTTAAACCTTGTAACTGCACTGGGAACAGTGATAAAAATACAACTAGTATTTTACGAAAAGATTTTTTTTCTCGGGATCTACTCGACCGATTTTTGTGAAAAAAATATATGTTGCGAACATATTTCAGGTCATTTCTAGGAAAAATCAAGAATTCTATCTCACCATCGGAAATACCAGAAAAAAATTATTTTATTTTTCGTGATTTTTTTTCGGTCATTCTCTCACGAGATACGACTACCATATTTTTTGATAACTCAATTAGACCCCTTCCTACAACATATATTTTTTTCAAGACGATCGAAGAGGTGGATTATAGTTAAAAAAAATGAAACACACTTTTTTACACGTTTTTGTTTTATTTTGGATGTCATAACTACCGCAAAATTTTTTCCGTGTAATTATTACCGAGTGTAGTCGATGTTACTTGTCAGTTCTATCGAAAACTACTACGAATACAACTACCATCATCAATGATGATAGCGACGATGATTAAGAAACGCAGAGAAAACCTTCATCGGTCAGTGATGTACTAAATGACAAAACACCAAAAATTTGTCGAAAGTATAATTACATTGTAAGAAGATTTAATAAAATTTGGATGAAACATGCGAAAAAAGTGATTTTTTTAAACTATTCTCCACCTTTTTAATCGTATTGAAAAAAATATGTTGTAGAAGGGGGTCTAATTGAGTTATGAAAAAAATATGGTAATTGTATCTCGTTAAAGAATGACCGAAAAAAAATCACGAAAAATAAAATAATTTTTTTCTGGTATTTTCGATAGTGGGATAGACTTCCTGATTTTTGCTAGAAATGACCTTAATTATGTTCGCAACATATATTTTTTTCACGAAAATCGGCAGAGTAAGTCCTGAGAAAAAAAATCTTTTCGAAAAATACTAGTTGTATTTTTATCACTGTTCCTAGTGCAGTTACAAGGTTGAAATTTAGGGTGAGTTTGTAACCCATCAGACCCAACTTTTCGCCAAAGTTTGGAACAAATTGGTGCGGAGGCCGATCACCCCTACTTACCCGGCTATGGCCTTTCTAAAAATAAACATGGTTTTTTGAATAAAATTGAAGATACGGAAGACGGAATTCACTTTCATTAAAAAAATCTATGTTCATTTTGAGAAATTTTGTACGTTTTACTAATTTTTGGAATATATCGTTTTGTCACTCACCAACTTTTTAGCGGTGGACTAGGTTTTGAAAAATACAATATCCAATATACAGTATATCGACGTCAACCAGTCACATGAAAATACAAAAAAGCACTATTATCTACGCAAAATCACGATTATCTACGAGAACTTCTCTGAAAACGTATGGACGTGTTTCAATTAATGTATCGATCGATACATTAATTGCATGGACCACGTCCATATTTTTTTATATAAGTTTTCGTAGATAGTCGTAATTTTGTGTAGAAACTCGTAAAAATGCATAGTAACTATGCCTGCATCGTTTCTATGCATTTGTACGAGTTTTTACACAAAGTTACGATTATCTACGCAAAATTACGTGGTTCGAACCACGTAGAAATTGACGTAGAAACTCGTACAAATGCATAGAAACGATGCAGGCATACTTTCTATGCATTTGTACGAGTTTCTACACAGAGTTACGATTATCTACACAAAATTACGTGGTTCGAACCACGTAGAAACTCGTACAAATGCATAAAAACTATGCCTGCATAGTTTCTATGCATTTGTACGAGTTTCTACACAATGTTACGATTATCTACGCCAAATTACGTGGTTCGAACCACATAGAAATTGACGTAGAAACTCGTACAAATGCATAGAAACTATGCATGCATAGTTTTTATGCATTCGTATGAGTTTCTACGCAAAATTACGATTATCTACGCAAAACTTCTATGAAAAACTATTCACGTGTTCCAATTAATGTAGAACCGCATAGAAGTTGACGTAGAAGCTCGTAAAAATGCATAGAAACTATTTCCACCAGGGTATACTTGGGAAATGTGTAAATCCGCCACTGCCTTGGCCGCGTAACCATAGCAACGCAGGTAGTAATCGTCGCCTTTATTTCTATAGTCTACGCACAGCGGTGTCATATAGTAGAGCGTTTAGGCCCTACTTTCGTCGTTACGTGACGTATACGGAACTAAAATAATATTTCGTGTGAGTGTGATTTAAAAATATTTCCGTATTTCCGATCTGGTTGCAAATCGAAATTCCGTTATTAATCAGTAAACTATGTCATTCGCCCGATTTGCAGAACTTTTGCAATTTTTTCGAGGGTAAAAAAATTCAAAAATTAGATTTTTGCAAATTGCGTTTAGTTCCGGATATCGTATGAGGTTGCAAATTTGTAAATGCATCAGAATAGATGTTTTCAAAGTTTGCAACGAAGTTTAAAAACTTTTGTAATTATTTCGAGACCACCTTGCTCGAAAAAATGACCACGAATAAAAAAAATTACAAATAAACATGTTCCGGTCAACGTAAAAGGTTGCAAATTTTGAATACTGTTTGATATATTTCTCCGATGTATTTTTCAAGTTTGCCAAACTTTTGGATTTTTTTTCGTCAGTTTATTGTAGAAAAACAATAATTTTGATAAAAAAACAATGTTCCGTACCCTTCAATTGGTTGCAAACTTGATACATGATATGAAATAATATATTTAATACTACTCCCAGTTTGCAAAACCTTTGGAATTTTTTTCACGAGTATACAGCAAAATATCATTTATTGCATTTTCAATAATGTTCCGGACTTAGGAGAAGGTTGCAAAATTTTATAGTTTGTTTTTATATCATTTCCGACCTTACATTAAAGTTTCAAAACTTTTGGAATCAATGTGAATTGATTGTCTTTAATGACTGGCCTAATAGGCTTCGACAGCCGTGAGCCAAGGCAGAGCTTATGTGACGCAACTCTACGCGGCACAGTTCTATCTAGAGACTTGGTAGAGTCTCGGGACAAGTACATGTAT